>CALNVZ010003430.1:666349-681986 GCA_940671915.1 Paracentrotus lividus
GAAGATATAGTCATTGATATACTACTATATCCTCTCAAAAACTAGAAATGTAATATTTTTGCCTGCAAAAGGATGACACTACCTTTAATAATTATACCTCCATGCATTACCACAAGTATTTTTGTAATTTTGTTGAGAGAAACGTTCACTGTACTTCTCTTTTGGGGGGATTAAACCTGCCGTTTATACCATTTTGGAATGAGAGTTTGTCATACACAGTGGTTATACTATAAATTAAAGACTTCCCCAATTTTAGGTTTATTAGGTATAAAGTGTTATTCCAATTGTTTATGTGAGATTGAGTTAAGTGTTAGTACCTGTGTAAGAGGGATAAGACGACATAGGAACAGACTGTGGAGTGAAAGCTGGAACACCTACAACTAGTAAAAGAATTATCAAGAAATAGTTGAAAGTAAAACAAAATAATGAGAGTAAATAAAAAAATACGAATGCAAATTATGTTAGTTCATGCAACATAAGAAACAAAGAGATCAACATGAAATTAGGTCTGAAAAGAGTTACAACTGATGTTAGTATGTAACACTTATCAAAAATTTAAAAAGAAAACAAGAGATGACATACATGTAATAAATAATTTCCAACAAAACAACAAAAAAAAAACATAAAGAAGAATAAAAGGTACAGAAAAAAAAACAATTTTTTTTTAGAACAAACAAGAGATTGTATTAACAGTTGAAGGTTAGAAAAGTGTTAATTAAAAATGCTAAGAGCTAATATACCCACACACTTTCTCTTATTGCTTTTAAGTGTTTGGCAAACTAATCTTGTAAACAAAAAGATGAAGTGCATTTTAGTGGGGAAAACAAACAACTTTGCAGTGCCAAACTCATACTACTTCTGCACTTTTTATTTCAAATTTTGATTGCATGGAGTTTCTTTTAAGGCAGCTGAAAATTGAAAATCATAAGAGTAAAATAACATATCAGTTTCATTGTAATGTGCTATGTGAAAATTATAATAGTGTTGGTATGATTTGGTATAGCCAAAACCAATTATCAAAATTAACAAACAAAATAAAACAAATACAATGGAAGATGACTTACTGCCTGGTGGGGGCTGTGTAGTAGGTGGTATCGGGGGAGGTACAGGCATCATAGGACCCCTACCTCCACCCCTGATGACATGATTGAGATGAGAGGGACTAGATAGATCAGCCGAGGTGGACGGGGAAGGGGGTACACTACTATCACCACCACCATGGATCCCCAAGGCTGCAGGATCAAATAGCTGATTGACATAGTCTTCCAGACCAGACTCAGATAATCCAGAGATGGTACCAATGCTTTGACTACGCTGTGCCATGGTTCGACCTGTATACATATATAATGAAGAAATGAACCACTTTGGAATATTAATTTGCACCAAAAAAAACCCCCCAATAAACCAACTAATAATTATTTACTCTTGCAAATATGTCAAAACTGTGGGCTCATTTATGCTCAAACCATAGCAACAGCCATGAATTTAGTGCCTGTGACAAAATCACACATTCATATTGGACCTTTCTCAATGCACAGCAATGAAGTATGCATACTTGTTAGTATGTTATACAAAATTTAGATAATGCAGATATATACAATATGCTTAACAATGCGGTATAAACTAAAAACAACAACGAAACATACCTGCTCTGGCTCCGTAGTCTGGTTCAGGGATGCTAAGGTTGGGAGGATACTGAGATTGAAGTTGATCATGAGTGTTTGGACGCTGACGAGGAACAGAAGGACGGGCAGGAGGAGGCGCTGATAAGATGCTATCTATCTCTGACTGGTGTCTGGAAAATGAAAGACAGGTGGGGAGGTTAAATTCTCATAAGCATATGTTGTGGCTGCCCCCGGCCTATTGGGCAGCTTCCGCGCCCCTTGTTGCGTTGCCCTAAGTATTTTTACCTTTTTACCGCTAATTATTTTGATTATAAAATATAATCCATCATTTTGTCAAATCAAATAAAACAAATCAAAATTGTTTATCGAATGAATTGTATAATAATTATTGTATATAATGTTATTGTATAATGTTTTCCTACACTTTATCCGATATTACTTGCCATTTTCGATTTAATTGTCATATAACTTTTTATGTGATTTATGATATCAATGCGCTCACCATAGCAACCAAAATATAACTTATTCTTTGATATCTTGTCACTCTTGCTTTTAACTTTGGTTTGAGAAGGAGCCTTTCCTTGTGTCTCCTGATCGTTCTATACTTTTTGACTGCCATTTTATAATAGTGTCCACCCAACGAGTTTTCACTGTAACTGCCACAATTAATAAGACAAACACAATATCCAACGTCTGATACGGTTGATGAAAACTTTATTCATACAGAGCCGTGAAAACTGTAAAACAGATATACAGAATTCACCAAATGATAATTATATCAAATATTTTATCTACACATGTATATATTCGATATAATTATCATTTGGTGAATTCTGTATATCTGTTTTACAGTTTTCACGGCTCTGTATGAATAAAGTTTTCATCAACCGTATCAGACGTTGGATATTGTGTTCGTCTTATTAATTGTGGCAGTTACATATGTACAAGTTCAGTAATGCTAAATGCAAGTATGGGAAGGTACATATAAGAACTTACTTTCAGAACTTTTGCATCTTCAACATCAACCCCATCATCACTATCACTACTACTATTAGCATCACCATCATCATCATCAATGTTGTCTTCATTACTATTACCACTATCAACATGTCCATAATTATTACTATCATCATCATCATCATCATCATCATCATCATCATCATCATCATCACCACCACCACCACCACCACAATCATCACCATCACCATCACCATCATCATCATCACCACCATGACCATAATCACAATCACAACCATCATCATCATCATCATTACCATCATCATCATTATCATCACCACCACCATCATCATTTTAATCATTAATTATTACTCCAATCATTGGATACCTTCTTTTGATTGTCCTCCTATGTTGTGTCTGACCGCTCTTAATCATCTCAGATGCGATCAGGAAGTTGGATTCTCCTACAGGCATCTCTGGATGAACCTCCATCTCTGCAATCAGATCCATGACAAAATCAGGTCCAGAGAGATCATAGCGCACATTCTCGTCCATCAGTTCAACAGACCAACCTCGGAAGCCCTTCTGAAGTCCCCTAAAGACACAGAAGAACAAATGTTTTCTAAAAATAGGAAACATTTTTTTTTTATTACACACCTCTTAGAAACCATTAGGAACAGATTAAAGAATCAAAGTCCTCTCCGGTGGTCCAGGAGTCTACCGGGACATTCATAGGGTCAGGTCCAAAGGTCAATAACAACAATAAGTATCCCCTAGCAACCAATGAAAACAACTTACTTCTGTTTGAGAGCAGCAGCAGCGAAGTCTTCTCCAGTGGTCCAGGAATCTACCTGGACATTGATAGGGTCAGGTTCGCCAGGAAGCCTGGTCACCAGGGACATGTTTGCCTGGTACTGATGTGCCTTCCACTCCAGAAGACTTGGTGGATAGGTACGGCTACCCTGAGACTCAATGGCATGGGGGTCACATGAGAGTAGCTTGTGCTGGCAGTACGCCTTGTATCCGTTGTATGCATGGTCAGACACGTACCTGATAAAATAAAATCATTCATATTTAAGAGGATCATTCTTTTGTCCTTGCTAATGTCATTCATGAAAACATGAAGAGGTAAATGTTACTTCTATGAACCTTCAAGATTTCCTGAAATTCACTTGAAATTAAAGGAGGAGTCCGGGCTGAAATGAAATTTTTTTGTAAAATTAAGTAAAATTCATCAAGCACAACACAGAAAATTTCATCAAAATCGGATGAAAAATAACAAAGTTATGCATTTTTTAGGTCATCATTTTTTTTTGTAAAACAGTTCTTGGCAATTGTCTCATTGTCTCATTTGAATATTTGAATATTCAAATGAGCAAACTGATGATGTCACAGTCCCCCTACTTCTTGTGTATTTTATTATATGAAATCCTATTTATCTCATTTTTTCAAATATTGCGTATACAGAAAATCTGTCCCTCATACTGAAATAAGTAAAAGCACTTGTAACCTTGAACATTCCACACGGATTAATCCGTGTTTTTATGTCCTTGGGGCAGAAAATCTTGATAATTGGTATTTCATACAATAAAAAACAAAGAAAGTAGGGGGACTGAGACATCATCAGTTTGCCAATTTGAAGAACTGTTTCCTAAAACAATCAAAACCTAAGAAAATTCATAACTTTGCTATTTCTTATCCGATTTTGATGAAATTTTCAGTGTTGTGCTTTTTCGATTTTACTTTATTTTTCTTATAAAGCAAACTCCAGCCCGGATGAGTCCTTAAACACCAAGTCATTCACAATTACAAACATGATTAAGACAGGGCATGTCTCTTCTGATCTCTCTCTGTCTCCAACTTTTTCTCGCTAATTGTGTTTTACCAAATTCGGTGACGGCAACTAACTGGATAAACTCCATAACAGGAACCAACTGATTGCAATAATACACACCTTCTTTAGGTTCTCTCTCAATGTTTGTGTTCATCTATTTAAATTCAGTTCAACATATTTTTTAAAATATGTTATAAACTATTTGAATGGACATATCTTCTTCTTGAGTCCTTTCTCCAATTCTTTTGTTTGATTATTGTGTATTTATAACTGATTACAATTAGAGATCATTGTTTACGTTGTATAGATTGTTTCTTAGGGAAATCCAACTCTGAATTAGACTCTACCCGTTAAGCACTGAAAGCAAGCGATCCCATTAGGCGAAAGAGAAGTAAGGTCAGCATGGGAGCAGGGGAAGGGGAGAACAGGGCATTGTAGAAGGTGACTCATGGTCCCATATAAACTCCCATTTAACATCCTTAACACCCTTAAAACTTAATTCCCCAATAATAATACAGTTAAAACATTGACTTAATGAGCACCATCTTCATCTGACTACTCACTTGAGCAGGAAGTTATAGAGCTTAGGAGACGGAGGGAATGCAGCCATGATGTTGCTAAGCAACAGCCACGCCCTTTCCTGGATGTTGTTATTGGTGTTGTTCCATGTCTGGCTACAGACCTGACAGTAAATCTCATCACGGATGTTACGATTGTTCAAACCCTGAAGTGATGAAAAAAATTACTTTGGATCAGCAAGCAATAAGATAAAACTTTGGTCTGATTTCATAAAGGATATCTTAAACCATGAGGTGGCAGTGCCCTGACACACGGACAAACCATACATTACTTGTTTTTTAAGACGGGTTGGCAATACAGCTTCATTTTTTTTGCTCTAATTTTTCGTGCGGTAACAAATCCCTTCCAAATATTTCAGCAGTTGGTCAACAGTACCAATAATGATGTTAGTGACGTAAGTTCACCCATCTGGTTTCTTACGTTCGTGAACTCGTCTTAAAAAGCAATTTAACTAAACCTTCGTCTGAGATCATTCATACCTTCTGTACAATATAATTGCCGGTGATGAAGTCCCTAGTTTTCTTGGCAGGGTCGTTGCCGGGGTCGGAGGTCATGAGAAACCTGAGGATGAGTTTGAAGACTGCTACGGCCTCATCGTCATCGGCTTCATTGAGGGTATGGAAGCCTGTTGCTATGGGTAAGTCCTGATAACCAAACCCATCACTCTGTTCAACACAAACAATCATCAGGTTTAAAGATTTCAATTATTTTTTTTTTTAATTTGCATTGTTTACATGCCTTCTTTATCAATCAATCAATTCAAGGTTTACTAAGATAGACTGTAGCAGACAAAAGCTGGCCACAGTGCGCCCTCACAGTAAATTCCAGGCCACCGTATGTTAGAGGTAAGGCTGCCATAGAACATTCCACACGATGGTTATTGCCTAATTTCTATGAAGAATGTAGAAATTAATATACTTACAACTACGCACTATAATTATACGGCCTGCAAAACATAGAGTTGTACCGTCCATAGGGTGGAACTGAGGCCTCAACAGCTTTTCTCCAGCCGCAGCAAGAATCTCTGACTGCAGTTATAGCAATCAAGAGCTAGAGAGATCTACAGGATGCAAAATTAAAGGCACTTACCTTGAAGTAAATGTTGACATATCTAGAGAATGGATGATCATTGATGTTAGCTGGGAAGCTCATTGGTCTCTCTTGACGAGCTACCTGACCTATGACCTTGATCAGGTTTCTGTCATTGTGAGGCGGACTCCAACCTGTAAGAACCAAGCAGAAACATGAAGGCTGAATTTATGACCAAAGTGGTTTAAAAAAGGCCTTCTTCCTCTAAGCAATTGGTAACTCTCAACAAAAGTACTCTTCCAACTTTGTTCAAAACTAAAAATGAAGCAGGCCAATTTTAGAGTGCTTAGTATAGTCAGACTATGTTTATAAGTGCTTCACAGAGACATATCTTTCATTAAAAATTGTAAGTCGCTATCATTTCCAAATTTTTAGTTTGAAACATTAACTATGATCACTGAATGACAAAATCCAACAAAGGAGTCCTCTTGTTATCAAGTGGTGATATTGTGAATAGGCCTGTCTTACCCCTCTGTAGAAGGAGACTGAGTTCATAGGGTATGTCCACCCTGGACACATCTGCTGGTATGGTTGGTGGTGGAGGAGGAGATGGTAGGGATCTATTTGCAGCCATCTTAGCTGTTGCAAGGCGACTTGCTTCTTTCCTCCTCTCCTCTTCTATCCTCTCTCTCTCCTGCTTATGACGTAGCTTCTCTCTCTTCTCCAATTCTGCCTTCTCCTCCCTTGCCTTCTGTAGCATCTGCAGTAAAGATACACAAGATCTTATACTTGCTGGATAAAAACCTTAAAACATTTCTATTTAACTAATTACATGTACAAACATGTCAACAGCCATTATATAGTGCAGTATAGTAAATACTTATTGTGGATAGTTTCTGCGCTCTCTAAATGTACAATCAGTATTATTATTATTATTATTATTATCATTATTTTCAATAAAGATTTATTGAATATGAAGTGAAGATAACCTTATCAATACAAGCATGTAAAACATATATCTCAACACACAAAGTTGCTTACAAAATGTGGTTACCAATAAAATACATTACCATCATTTTAACAAATGTGCTTTGATCAGAAAATAATCTCCCTGCCTTGCAGCCCCCTGCAGTAGCCAACTTACCACAAGGTACCTCCTTCTCTGTAGTCTAGCCTTGTAGAGCGCTTGGAACAGGACCACACCCTTCAAGATAGTCCGGACCCTGCGCCTGACCAGGTACCCCTTCAAATGAGCCTGAAGCTGGACCACCGTGTGGAGGATCAGACGGTACTGACGCCGGGCTAGGAACCCTCTGAGGTAACGCTGGATGACCAGAACTGCCTTCTGAATGATCTTGGATCGCTCATATTCCAGGTGGTTCTCAAGGGACTCTTTCATGAACACCTAGAATTCAAACATAATCCATAAACTGATGTATAATTCCCAAGCAAGTATGGATGTTTCAAATGAGTACTACTTCTACTACTTGGCCCAGGAGAACATTCCTGGCCAGATGCCTTCTTAGGCTCCACGAACATATCCTCTCCAAGCCAGTCTATCCAACATAACATTCTTTAGGTCTTAAATGCTTCTGAGACCTGAATCTTTCTTTAGCAAAACAGGCTAATATGATTGTTTGGTTTTCTGCCATGTTTTTGTCTTCTTCTGACATAAAATGACTCCCAGAAGATTAGTTGGCTGCCAGTCAGTTATGGATGTCAAACATTATGTCCAGCCCCAGCCACAACCTTCTATTGCGTAGCTTATCAGAAAGTTTTGATAACCCTGCATACAAGTCAACATTTCTTTTATGATCCTTATATGATAAAGTATATTTGACCCCTTACCTTTGTAGCTCCAAGTTGGTAGTCTCCTCTGAATCTATCTCCAGCCCTGAATAGAATTTCCTGACATAGTTCCTTGGCTGTAGCTCGGAATGTGATATGTGCGCTGATCAGGAACCGATATCTGAATTCAAACACAGCATATTCAGTCTTATTCTCTATGTTCAAAATATTTCTTACTGTATAGATTCATTCATTCATTCATTCATTTATTTCCACATTAAAAACATATTACAAACAATTTGTCTTCTTAGTATATACAATTGTGGCGGGAATATATAAAGCACAAAGGAGGCTTGTTAAAAATAATCCCTTTAGAAACTTGAATATACAAAGATGTACATTGCTGGGTAACAAAAAATCTATTTCTGCAAAGTAATTATATCTACATATACTAGGAAAAGACAAAAGGTCATTAAAGAGAAAAGGAGAAATATGAGAGGATTATAAGAAGAAATTAAAAAAATATATATAAGGACAGATGGAGAAAATGGCAAAAGAAGAAGTATACATAGGGCTACATAGGGTTTAAAAAAAAAAATAAAAAAAAAAGTATAGAGAAAAAGAAGAGAAAGGGAATGGTAGTTAGCCAGATATGGAAAGAGATAATCTCTACCAGCTTGGGAGAAAATAAAGACAAAAACAATTAGCCTACCTTCAACAGATATTTCCATTCATATTACCTATTCTATTCTATTCTATTCAGTTGCCATATCTAAACACTTTGGCGATCATGTTATTCCACAACTCTCTATTTTCAGCTTTCTCCATTAGTTGTAACCTTCTTTCTTCTACTCCTCTCTCTTCAAGCCACATTATCACAATTCTCAAATCTATAATATAATCTGGAAAGAACTTCAATCTCTACAGCTCAGAAAATATATCAGACAAAGTTCTCTTTCATAAGGATTTCTTCTCTCTTGCCACTACAGCCCATTCTTGTTTCAAGAATTAAGAGTTTTCTCTTGTTGACCAGCTTATAATCCTACATCCCGTCTTTGATTTCATTCAAAAGATTCAATTCACTGAAACCCTTATGAAAAAGAGCTTCATATAACAATTTTTGTTCATATACCTCAAGTGGAATTCTTCCGTTATTCTTAAACCAACCTGTTCATGAATGAAAGGAATGTCATTCTGATAGGGAATCCATTCCTCCTGATCCTAACTGTCTCCAGCATGCCACTATACCTGAGCTGACCCAGGACGATTGGAGTATCAAACACCATGGCAGCCTTCTCCTCGTTAGGTTTGATGCAACGAACAAAGAATGGATGACATCTGAAAAACACATAATAGATATGTGATGAATATTGTTTAAAATATTTTGCATAAATTACAGTTTTGAGAGTTTTAATAGCGCAACCATTAAATATAGTACTCAATAAGAAGTATCTTCATACAACCAAGCCAACTGATGAAACTTATGGAACTTGAGACAACACAACACATGCTTGAGAAGGCCTTGAAGAGTAAAACCCTCAATTTTATATTGAAGGTTGCAATATACAAAATGTAGCAATAATTGAAGAAGAACACAGATTATGAGCCTAAAATACTCCCTCCCTTGACCAGTAAATAGCGGACAACTTGCCTTTGACCTATGCTTTCATGGTTATTTCATTTCTATCATCAAGCCTAATTATTGCTATGAACATAATCCGATGATCTTCAGCTGGCATGGTCAGAAGATATCATTTTTTTTTTTACTCAAATAGAAGATCAGGAAAAGAACTCTCTGGACTTTCTATTTATATCAAGCTTTACAATTACTAGAGAAACTACTATCAAGTATTTACTTATTCATATTGTTGATAAGTTCCAGAAGAGATTCATTGAATCTCGTAGCCACAGTAGAAGGTCTTATCTTTCTCATCGCTGAAAGGCCACTAGCCCCCATCATAGATCGCCTCTGCTCAATCGTCTGTAGCAACTTGAACATATCTGATAAGATCTTGGAAATGATTGAATAAATCATACTGGTTAATGTTTCTCATTTCCAAAGGGCCACTGGCCCCTATCATAGATGTCCTGTGTTTTCATGTTGTTTAATATATAAATAACATATATTAAAACTCCTTTAAATTCATTACCTATTGGTAAAGGTCAAAGGCAGTACATTATTTTATTGTACTTCTCTGTAATGAACATGTAGCTGCGCGCCTTCACGCCTCTGATTTTCAGTACTCCCACAGTAAATATTACATTTTTGTTTCTCTCTTTCTAACTGATTTCCTTGTGCCTCAAAAAAAGCCTATTTCTTTGTTTTAATATTAATAAGGCTATTAATTTTCGAGGATGACAACAGGGACTTAAAAAACTCTTTTTTTTTTAATTGTAATTTTTAAATTCCAATTCCAATTTCGCTTTCAAGTTCAATTCTGATTCCAATTTCAAAATCAAGTTCAATTCTGATTTCAATTCATTTCCGATTTGCATTCAGATTCCTAATCGAATTTCCATTCGAATTCCAATTCCAATTCCAATTCCAATTGTACCTGATTCTTGCTATTGATAAACATCTCCATGACTTCTGATTTCAGCATGTATCTATACTTACCAGTTTCAATTCCAATTCTAATTTCTATTCTAATTCCAATTTATAATGTACCTGGCTATTGCTGTTGATGAGCATTTCCACGACCTCTGATCTGAGCATGTCTCTGTTTTGCCAATTTAGATTTCAACTTCGATTCCAATATTCAATTTAATTTCAATTCCAATTGTACCTGATTCTTGCTGTTGATGAACATCTCCATGACCTCTGATTTGAGCATGTCTCTGTTCTTGCCGATGACATCATCCAGCTGGTAGACCACCGGTCCAGCATAGTGCTTGATGCAGAACTCTAGACGAGGCTGCTTGGGTCGTCCATAGGTGGAGTTGGACGAATGATGGTAGTGACACTTCTCAACGAATGCTTTCTCTGTACCCTGTAGTTTATAACGAATAAACCAATCAATATTTATTTCTATTTCCAAAAAAATATAATACAAATTTGGTATACAGTTGAAATCAATAAATTGCAATGCATGGAATAATATTACATTTAACATTTAATAACAAAACAATTTTACATACAAATATATTTGATTGGAAATGAAGGGACGATTCTCAGTTTAAAGTGTTGGGGGATGACCATGAATCATTTGTCATATAGCCCCTGATTAAAAGCTAACAAACCTTAGGAAAGTTGCTCTCATCATCTAGGATATGTAGGATACCAGTAGGTCTATTAGCAAGGAGATCAAGCTCTGATTGATTGATTGATTAATTGATTGATTGATTGCTTGGTTACAAACCTTAGGAAAATTGCTCTCATCATCTAGGATGTGTAGGATACCAGTAGTTCTCTTAGCAAAGGAGATCTAAGATCGATTGATTGATTGATTGATTGATTGATTGATTGATGGATGGATGGATGGATGGATGGATGGATGGATGGATGGATGGATGGATGGATGGATGGATGGACGGACGGACGGACGGACGGACGGACGGACGGAGGGACGGACTGACTGATTGATTGATTGATTGATTGGTTGGTTGATTTATTGACTGATTAATTGGTTACTAACCTTAGGAAAGTTGCTCTCATCATCTAGGATGTGTAGGATACCAGTAGGTCTCTTAGCAAGAAGATCAAGCACTGCTTGGTTGTCTACGAAGGATATGGTCTGCCATTCTATCTTCTCTTTGGCGTATTCAAGCTGAAAAAAATGAAATACATAATGATGACGATGATTATGATGGCCTCTTGTATAGAGCCAGTATCCACCTATGATGGGTGCTCATGGCACTTGCTCTAAATAATGTCTCACAACATTCAACCTTGTAAATGTAATATGTTTCCATTATTGATCTAGATGTAGCTATTATCAGTCATAAACAAAAAGGTGGCTGGTTCAGGCCGGAGACCGATCATGACTTAAAATGCACCCTCCTATTACATAGATATTGTGCCTTAGATATGATGTTAATGTCAGGTGACTATATTCAATACCCTCCCCCTACCAATAAATGACAACAAAAATGATATAAAGCACAACCTAGGCCCCGTTGCATAAAGAGTTCCTATTATAATAACCTTGCCTCAATAGCAACTACATGTACCATGGTAACATTGATTAAGATCCAATCAGAAAAAAGTAGTTCATACAAGTCAACATTGATGACATAGTTACTATAATAGTAACTCTCTTATTGCAATGGGGTCCCGTAATCTTAAGCATAACCCTTACCTGTTCTAGTTGGAAGATATGTTTGTTGAAGTAGAATTGCAGATGCTCGTTTGCATAATTAATACAGAGTTGTTCAAAGCCATTTGTTTTGAAGGCCTGTGGGGAAAAAAATAATCATATCATATTATGATTCTCTCTTTATGTTTCACAAAATACAGAAATCATTTTTTTAAAAAAAAGGTCCAATCTATATAATAATAATAACCCATTTACATCACTACGGATAAGTGTGGTAGAATTGCGTATTAATAACTTGTCATAGGACATTATATACATTCTTAACTCTTTGCCTGCCAAATTCGACTATAGTCGCAATTGTACTTATTAACTATACAATCGTAATAATTCATTTTCTCTGTAATGGCTCGGCTAAAAGATCTGATAATCACTGATAATGCGAGGGCCGGGCCTAAGGCATAATTTCTCCTAGTTAATAATAAGCAAATGTTGTTATACTATTTTTAATGATTAAAGAGAAAAGTCTTCTCTTTTATGCTTAAAATTAATGTGGCGGGCAAAGAGTTAAGGAAGTAAGGAAGGCACAGATTAAAAAAAGAAAGATCTTCTTTTGTAACCCTTCCTTTAGTTAGGCATCAAATCAACAGCTCTTAAAATAAATAATGACTAGAATTTTTAATATTATCAATAAATCCTGGAGAATAATTTCTTCAAGTACATATTATTATCATATTATCTGGATCACAAATGCATGTTTGGCTGTCTTGTATAAGTCCTACTTTTTAATACAGAGATTTCTACCCCAAGAACCTCTTCAGCAGGAGATTCACTGCTGAGAGCCTCTCCAAAATTGGAGATACGGGCTCAATGTGCAGGAGATTTCCCACCAAAGACAGGAGATTTGGAGTCTTTATTAATATATACAGTTAATTTCTTACCTCGAATCCAAAGATATCAAGAATAGCGATGGATGTCATCTTGGTAGCTTGGTTGGTGATACCATTGATACTCCTGACTAACCAGGCAAACAGACAAGTGTAGAGTGACTTGGCGATGCCATCCCTAAAAAAAACCAAAACCAATATTAGGCGACTTAATTACCACAGATTAAAATGATTAATAGACCATTTTACTAAATTATTATAATTTATCCATGTTTCTTTCCTGGTGACATAGTAACAAGGTATACAAACAACCTGTAATAAAAATATGAACTACAATACAGGGAATCCAGTTTGCATACAATAGTTGTTACTATGTCAGGCAAGCCTCAGGCAAGCTTTCAGGTTGTCAAGAACAACCTTTGTTTAAATCATATGCATATGCATAAAATTTGAAAATTTGAACTAGTAAACCAGTCTTTTTAAATTATATAAATAAATGAAATATATTGATACATTTTAAAGGGAGAAAAGATGAACTCACCTGGCATCTTCAGCTTGTTCAAGAGTCCTAGGAGTAAGAATCCTCTCTCCAATTGTTTCCTGGTAAAAACATGATAAGAGTAACATTGTTTACAATCATACACAGCAGGTTCCCCAAATTTTCTCTGAGACTAGAACAGTGAGATAAATGTATGTACTTTCATCTAACCCCTATTGTTATACCCTGCATATTCAGATTTTAATTGATCAAAACTGGGGGCAGTATATATGTGCATGAAAAACAATCAGTGTGTATAAAGATAACATTTAAGACTTGCAAAACTGTGCAAACTCTTTAGTTTTGAATTAAAATGAATATATTTTAACAGACATATTTAAAAAACTTCCTTTTCTTGCAAAATGTTATAAATCAATTTATAAAGAGAATAAGACTAGAGCGATTTTGAGACAACTCTTTACATTGCCTTGGTGGTGAAGGGCAATTTTGAGATTATTTAGCTACATAGTTGAACGTATTACATTACGTATGTATTACATGCTATATAAATCCACAATATACTTATCATTATACTCATATTGTCTTATTATCTAGGGCAATAACTTGAACTACATGTATACCCATTTAATCAATAAATGTGTATGTAATATGTCTATCAAGTGTATGCATTAACATCAGTTTTTCAGACACCAATGTAGATGTGTAAAGCAATCCGTATTTGGGTCAGGTGTTAATTTCAATGTATGCTGTCAGAAATATTAGTTTACAGTTTGCAGATATCAACATTGACGCATGAGCTAATAATGCACTTTATAAACTAAGATGTTTTCTACAATTGCTATTTCTGAAAACCTAATATTCAATCAAGTATATTAGATTTAATCATGAATCTTTATCATGATTAATGTATATCAATTTTGTGGATCAAATGGTGAAGCTGTTCATACCACATGGCAAATATTCTTTACCATTTACTCACTTTATATGATTGGAATAAATTCTTATTTGCTGAATATCAATTACCTATTATCTTCTGCTGCCTTTTAATATATATTTTATATTAATTCATTATCAGTGATAACCTAAGAGAACTTACTGTGACTCTAAAAAGTATAGCGCCCTCTAGCTGTTGTGGGTTGAGTTCTAGAAGCCTGGCCGCTGCTGCAAGAGCGCTCTCATTGCTGATCTCTAGCGCATCAGGTCGATCTTGCCTCTAAAAGTATAAATCAACCATGTCAATGATTAAACAGCCCACATATACAAGGAAAGTAAAATTTACAAATCATTTGAATAAAATTAGTTGATGAAGAGATGTTTCTTGTTGTAAGATGAGATAGAAGTATGAAGTAATAAATCATCATCTGCCATCATGTAGAAATTAGCCATAAGAAGCTTTGAAGAATGTTCACATTTTAAATTTGAATAATGGCCAGTAAGCCCACAAAGCTAAAAAAATTAACAAAACTGAATGAAAGGATGGCAGCATGACAACAACCTTCATATCAACAAGGATGAAACCTCGAGCTAGAACTGGAAGCCTGTTTGCTCAGGTAAATGCAAGGGTAAAATAGAATTCAAGACCTTAGTACCTTCCAAGAAATATTCTTTCAGATACAAAAAATGTTCTGTTTGGTCATATTTTATTGTTGGGATGGCCTGGTAAGATTTGTAGGAATATGTCTAGCACACTTTATAATGCTCCCCATGCCTTAAAATAAGAGATTGATTAGCATGAACCTTTGAATTCTGCAGATGCAGATTGCCAATGTGCAAGATGGCCGCCAGAATACTGAAAGCTGTCTCCTGCTTGTTGGGGTCAAAGTTCAGAACCTCCATGGCCGAGACCGTTCGGATGAAGTCATCTGCATCGTTCCTCGTATCGAGGCGACTGCTGCCACCTTGGTTGAGGTAGAAGTAGCGTTCAGGCTGAGTAAGTCCATACTTGGCCTTCTCACCGATGGACATACCAGCCAGCATTTGGTAAAAGATATGGTAGTTACGCTCACTTGCAGCCTACAATAAAAACAAAAGCAAAAATAATTATAGACAAATTCATTTGTGTGCAGATTTTATAGTAATTTGCAACTGGGGGCTTCAAGTATGCCTAAGAAAATGTATACACTGACATAGCAATGCACAAGGCTCATTGCAAAGCCCATTGAAAATGATTTTGCTCTTCTTTGGAA
>CALNVZ010003430.1:684206-706988 GCA_940671915.1 Paracentrotus lividus
GAATTGTTTATTAAATAAAAGAAAAAAGATTGCAGAATTTTAGAGCTGCAGTTATCCAATGGAAAACAAATTACTGCATTAATATGGACATTCAATTTTGAGTCTTGAATCTTGAATTTTGGTTAAAAAAAAGCATCATTGGCATCATTCGTGTAATAATTGCACAAGTACCAATAAATCCTTATTACATGTATATACTAATAATGAAAATTATTACACAAACAATTAGAGGTAATGCATAATACAGACCACTCAATCTTTAAAAAGAAATAAGTAGAAAGCTTACTTGTTGAAGAAGAGTTCAATGTACTTTCCAAAGCGACTTGAGTTGTCATTGCGAGTGGTCTTGGCATTTCCAAAGGCCTCTAGCAACGGATTGGCTTCTAGAATCTAAAGTTTTAAAGAAGAGAATTTCATCATATTTCAACAAATTGACTTCTTTTTTCTTTTTTACTGAGGAAACATATTTATTTCAAGCTGCAAACTTTGACATTTTATTTAAGGACGTTGCACAGTTATGTTTCTGCGCATCTTGACCGCGCATCCTGGGCGCGCATTATTTACTACGTCACGATGAAAAAAAAAAACAGCGCTCATGGGCGACCCAGCGTTCACAGAGTTAAAAGAAATGAACGTTATGAATATGTTATTTTTTTCCTTCTTTTTGTTCATTATTTACCTACTTGCAGAGATATGAAAAGCATTTATGTTGGTGCATGTTCGTGTTATTCTAGAGATTGCGATGGATATGAAATGAATTGTAAATGTTTGGGAGCAGGATTTTGAATAAGTCGAAAATTAGATAGAGTTTTCACATTTTTAAGTATTTTTAGCACGTTTTGGTGGTTTTCAAGTCGACTCGCCACTATTGCAGCGCCAATATTTTGAAAACGAGCATATGGACCCCCATTTTTTAATATTCCTATTGTTTTAGTTTATATTCCTCTACAATTTGGCAAATTTTGATGAAATTGACATGGATTTTGAATGTTTGAGAGCATGATTTTGAATGGAGTGTAATATGGGTTGGATTCTCAGACTTGTTTGATGTTTTCGGCGCGTTTTTGTGGTTTTCAAGCCAATTCGCAACTATTTGGGCTCCGATAGCTTAAAAACGAGCACATTGACCCCCTTTTTTTAACTTGTTTCTACCCACTGAGTATGTATTCCCCTACAACTTTGCAAATTCTAATGAAAATGACATGGATTTTGAATGTTTGGGAGCATAATTTTGAATCAAGTGTAATTTAGAGTGGATTTTCACGCTTGTTGGACGTTTTCGGCGCGTTTTTGTGACTTTCCAAGCCGATATGTGAATATTCGGGCGCTGATAGTTCGAAAACGAGCACGTGGACCCCCCTTTTTTAAAGTTTCTACATATTTATGATGAATCCCTCTACAACTTTGCAAAATTTGATGAGACTGTCATGGTTTTTAAAAAAAAGTGCACCTTAAACTATACTTTTTTATTTTCTTGTAGATTCTAAGCCTCTAAGATATGGTTTTTGCCATTTTACACACCATTTTTGCCACATGAGTGTGCTGCTGGCTCGAAAATAAGTACAAATGTGCCAGTTTAAACAATGTCCCCATCTTTGGTATAAACTTTGTAACAAGTCGGGAAAGTTTGATAAAGTTTGATACGGTTTTGATAAAGTAATGACGATTTTAACTCGTTTGTTGCAATCGCGAGGTCTAACAGAGGCCAATTTCTTGAATTATGCGTATTTTACATGCCATCCAAATATGGCAACTTCAAAGTCCCGTCGCAAAAAATCAAGCACATGAACCTATATTATTTTTTGCATTTTTGGCATACATAGATACCAAAGTAACTCTGTGCAATATTTGGTGAAAATGACATGGACTTCGTTTCAACTGTGCAACGTCCTTAAAGGAGAAATAATGAATAGCTTACTTTTAATCTAGAATAGGAAGAAAAAGATGCTTACATTCGATATGAGATACTCCCTTCAGAGAAATATCTGATTATATTTATAAACGGATATATTTATGCATCCATTATAAAAATTTGTTCAAGATAAAATCATGTATTATCTTTATGAGAGAATGTATATTGTAAAATGTTCATTTGAGCAAACACTTACAGTACTACTTGAGTGATAACATTAATGCATATAAACTTTGCTCACATGTAGGGGGTAATAGACAATTAACCTTTGGTAGGCTAATAAATGTGCTTATCTAGTCTATGTATCATTGCAAAATGTCTAATCATTCGTTTATTTTATTTTCTATTCATGTACCATTATTATTCTCTGTATTGTAAAATTGTTTAAATAGTATCATTCTGGTGTTTGCTGTTAATAAATTTGATTCATTATAATGCCTACATGTACTTAATCTGTGCACTGATTTAAATCTAATAAGACTCCTGCTAATGAAATAAATTTAAAGCATTGCTGCTGGAATGAAATGATTTCTTACTTGTTATATATGCATTAAACTGGCCATTTGAAACATCAAAAAAGGACATCAAACTCACTTATGAACAACTACTGCACAGATGGGATTGTTGAAATTAATGCTCTTAGAGGTTTATATGTGATAATAGTCAATAACCTCAGAGAAAAGAAGGGCTGAAATGTCATTGTTATAGGTTGCATCTCACCTGAGGAGACGTTTCTGAGACCCTGACACTCTGAAACGTCTTTGAGACACGGAAACAATCTCATAGATATGAACACATTTGCTGTTCTCATGAGACTTTGCAGAGACTCGGGAGACGTCTCTGAGATGTCTCCTAGAGGTTTCTGTGACTAGTCTCGAACCCATCTCAAACTAGTCTCGAACCCATCTCAAACCTGTCTGAAAAATATCTGACAATGAATAAGTAATATGAATTGTTCTTACTTGTTCTGTAATAAGGTTAGTAGAAGCTTTGTTGACTGCTGCTAGGTATTGCATAATCAGTTTGGTACTCTCCGTCTTCCCAGCTCCACTCTCTCCACTTATCACAATACATTGATTCTGTTTGGTTTGAGTCATGCGTAGGTATGCACCACTTCCTATGGCAAACAGATGTCTGCAAAGAGAATCAGAATCAGCAACAATTCATGGAAATATACTAATTTTTAATCATGACAATAATAATCATCATCATTAGCATTGAGTTTGTTCTCCATTGTAAAAAAAATATCACTCTGCTTTAATAATACAGAACAAAAATTATATATGATACATAGCATTGACAAAATAATATTGAACAGAATACATAAATCGCATAAAGACATTATATTTGATCAATGTAAATGTAACAAAAAGTAGGTCCCCAGTTGAATAACTCTTCATGTACATGATTTTCTATAACAAAAAAAGAAGGTCAGATTCAATCTTACAAAACCACTCACTTTGTGACTTTGATTTTGGGGGTTGTGAAAGGTATGACTTGCAATTTTTCATAAATCATCCATTGAGTATTGGATGCTTCCAATTGCTACAACACAAATGCTGATAACTAGTAGCATATCTTAACGTTGTTTTCTTGTCTTGACAGTACATATATGTTCTCTTGCTGAGAGCAGCAAGCATTTATAGCCTCACCATATGCTGCTACATTAATAACATCACAACTATCCATTAATTGCCATACAGTGTCAATATTGAGGTGCTGTGAGCAAACAGACACTTTCCCATATATGTTTGCACAATCTTTATTATTCAATTTTACCCTACGGTAAAAATGTCTATTTTTGTCTGCTTCAATGTTACAGTGTATGTACAGTTTTGATCATTTCAAATCGGGAATATCCCATATGGGCTGAACACATAAAACTTGCTTTAAAATATCATTGCGTATTGTACAGTCTGATGAAATTCACATTCTAATGCACTGGGTAATGTGCGGTCTGTATGGTAAATGGCAATTGTAAATATGTATAATAATAATAATAACAGTTGCATTTATATAGCGCATAATACGATATCCACCTTAGTGTTTCTAATATGTATGATGGGGGAACCTTTTTCAATACACCTTAACTTCAAACATCCAATTATTTGTTGACTTATTTTGTGAATAATGATCAGTAAAGTTAGTTTAGTAATGATTATTTTGGATGGCTTTACTACATGAGATACTAGAATATTCCACTCGTTAGGGCCAATATTGACACTAATTTGTGAAAAATATTTCTGGTATACCATTCTGAGCCATCCAATATAATAAATATTATGGATTATGATAATCATAAATATCTTACGGTGGAAGATGTCCAATAAGCTGTCCTTCGTATCTCCTCACAGTCTCTATGTTATAGATATCATCAAAGAGCTTGTAAGGGTTAACAGCTACCAAGATGCTACCAGTGTAGGTCTGAAAGGATATAAGTACATTCATGTTAAAATGGGACTAAGAGCTTGTAAGGGTTAACAGCAACCAAGACGCTACCTGTGTAGGTCTGAAAGGGCATAAGTACAATCATGTTAAAATGGGACAAAGAGCTTGTAAGGGTTAACATCTAGGTCTGAAAGGATATAAGTACAATCATGTTAAAATGGGACTAATTAACAGCTTGTATAAGGATTAACACCAATCAAAATGTTACTGCTGTAGGTTTAAAAAGACATTCATGCTGAAATGGGACAAAGATAAATACATGTACAGGTACATGCAAGGATTAAAAGCACCCACGATGCAACAAGTGTGAAAGGACACAAGACCCTCCATTCAAATTACGACTAAAAATAGGAAGACAGCAACTACAAGCAACCAATATAGGTTTAAAAGGACATAAATACCATAACGTTAAAGGGATTTGGTAACTTTCAAAAACAAGAGCAATTAGATCAAGATTAATAAAATTATATTGCTCCAATAGTAAAAACAAACTACTAACAGTTTCAGATCAAATGGAAGACATTTACTACCTTAAAACAGCGTAATAATGCTAAGCATACAGCCGAACACCAGTACATGTACTACCCCTCTGATGCTAGCTCAGCAGGCCGCTAGGGATGGGGACTATACAACAGGAATGGGTGTATGTTGTGCTATGTGGAAAAGCACATGGTTTTATAAACCGTTCAGGGATGGTTTATAAAAGTGTATGAAATCACTGATATCTCGAAGGTAAAGCAAGCAATTAGCTTGCAATTTTGAAGAGATACCAGACTGACCTTGGTGTTTTTAATTATGTTGGCAAAATAAGCCAAATCGAATAAAATGTGATTTGAATATCATTCAATGCTAGTACATCCCTTTAAAATGGGACATACATGCAGATTTCGACAAAGAGCTTGGAAGGGTTAAATATGCTACTGTTGTAGATCTGAAAGGACCTAAGTACAATCATGTTAAATTGGGAGCATAATCGGCAATCTACCCTTAAACCGAACATGCATAAGGCAAATGACTGCAACCTATTTCCAATCAATATTCTGTGTTATGAAAGCAGAAACTGCAATAATTTGGGCAGTCCTAATTCAATTTGCATAATGTCTTGCATGTAATTGTGTGTATACTCACATATATAAGTCCCTTCTCATATCTTGTATGTAGGTTGAACAGTATGGAACCCTCATGGAGATCTCTATAATAATAAAAAATGTTTTCAAATATCAACATACAAAATTAAAGACAAATCTTTATAATGGATGGGAATTAATTTGCACTTGATTGTAACGTTACAGGGCACAGTAGGCCTTCAAAGGTCAACCTCTCTTTTGTGTCTGAGGGGTACCAGCACAACTACCCCCTGGATAATTACCCCCCCCCCCCCCCCCCGAAAAATAGAGTTAGGGTTAGGTGTAGAATTACGGGTACAATTTTGGCGGGGGTAGTTGTCGGGGGATAATTGTTCAGGGGGTAATTGTCCGAAAATCATCTGAGGGTTTTTTCCCAGGCCAATTTTTTAATATTCAAGAACTAATTAATAAATTAAACAATTTTACCCGAGTTCCACCATGTCCTGGACACTTCCAATCTCAATCTGGTCATGTCTGATCCGCAGCAGTTTCCTGGGATCTTCTATTGGATATTCCTATAACAAGCAATAGAATACTAGAATAAATATATAATTAATACAAAATAAAGAAAAAGAATATCTTCTATAGGATATTCCTATATCATATCAAGAAATAGAATACTTGTTATAAAGAGCAAGAAAGATTTTTTATCGGATATTCAACAAGAAATAGAATACTTTATTATAAAGAGCAAGAAACATCTTCAATTTGGATATATGCCTACCTCATAACAAGAAATAGTATACTTTGTTATAAAGAGCAACAAACATCTTTTATTGGATATTCCTACATCATAACAAGAAATAGAATACAATGTACTTCGTTATAAAGAGCAAGAAATATATTTTATCAGATATTCTTATAGCATATCAAGAAATAAATTACTTAATCACTAGAGGGTATTCATTTGTGTCGCAATCTATGATGGTCATCAAGGAAATTCGTGATCACTCTCGCAAAAAGTGTTCACCAGCTTACAAATTCACAAGCTTTCATGTGTCACTGCAACTCTTTATCAAGTGACGAAAATTATCTAAAAACATAGTCGAATAGAATACTTGTTATACAGAGAAAGAAATATCTTTTACAGATATTCCAACATCATAACAAGAAAAAGAATACTTGTTATAAAGGGCAAGAGACTTTTTTTTATGGATATTTCTATATCAAATCAAAGAATAGAAAACTTGTAATAAAGAGCAAGAAAAATCTTTTATTGGATATTCCTCATATAAAAAAATATGTCCTATACTCCTAAATCATATCAAGAAATAGAATACCTTGTTACAAAGAGCAAGAAACATCTTTTATTGGATGTTTCCTATTTTTATCAAGGAATAAAAAAAGTTGTCATTAAGAGCAAGAAACAATAATGTATAATTATATTTGCTTGCAATCTGATGTTTTTTTTAGCCAAGCAGTTTCCTGAACTATCAATGTGTCATTGAGAGAATGTATATTAACAACTAGAATAAAGGAAACATACATTGTGTAGATTGAAGTTCACATTTTTCAAATACATATCTTTCAAATTTGACAGAAAGAGAGAGGTAACAAATATCTTGATAATCTAATTCAACCTTTATCAACACAGAGAAATGTACACTTGATGTTACTTTACATTTGTGAACCCAAAGAAAAAAAATAGAAGAAAACATATCAAATTCAAAACATGGGAATACATTTCCACAATATTGCCTTTGGCCAGAATGAACAACTACCGGAAAGCTCATGCTAAACAGTATGTAATACATCAATATTTTCTTATTATCCAATCAGTATTTCTCCGGAAATTGAAGAAAATTACCCCTGGAGAGTATTTAACAAGTCTGTTATCACATATAACACTGCAAATTCTTCCGGTATTTTATCTCACTATACAATATCAGGAAGGTCTTATTTTCTAGCCAAATACAAACAACATCATTATCACTGTTATTATTAATACATTATTATTATTATTATTATAAATGCATTTGATACTGGTTGAAGGCCGATTAATTTGTGATTGACTGATTTTCTGAGAAATGGCTAATATCTTAAGAGTTTCACAGGAATAATGTAAGGTATCATATTATGTGCAGATAAAAATAATGTACAAATATCAAGTCCCAACAAGCTTGTATTAATTTGAAAATGGAATGAAAACAGAAATGACTAAAGTCTATAATTTGTATCAAAATAAATGCATGTGCATCATTGTGTATAAATTTTATCCTATGTACTGAAATACAATTGTTAAATTAACAGTTTGAATTTTTATTCATATTCTCACTTTGTAACAAATCAGGGCACGAAAGGTTAATGTGTTTTTCAGTAAACTAATTCGGAACACAATAATACCATGCGTGCAGCTGATTATGAGCATTACAAAGAGTTATGGTTTAAATATCAATTGATGTAACTGGGTACTAGCAAAAAAATTTCAGAAATGTCGGGTGCAATAGACAACTTGTTATAAACTTTCTATTTCCCGGATTCTTTTAAAGCATGATTTAATTAAAACTTCTATATTTTATGAAATACTGAACTACTGAAACTTTTCTAAAAGAAAAAAGTATTCCACCACCAGATCCATTATTTGAAAATAAGGGGGGAGGGGGCACAGCCCTAGAATTTGAAAAATAGGAGGGCAGCCAAAAATTACAGATTATAGAATGTACAGTCAATGAGTTTTTTTGTTTTTTTTTAAGAGGCAGGGTACACACTTGTTATATTCCAGTTTATAATGTCCAATAATATTTCCACGATGATGAAATCATAAAAGCAAAGAATATCATCACTTGACATTCTTGTGGTATGGACTTAGGAAGCGTCTCAACACACCCTACGAACTTTGATCTACTCATTACTTTACTCTGCCATTGTACAGAAGGTGCTAATACTCAAATATTGTAAGGTGTTCACAAAAGCAGTAGTAGTGGTGTTAGAAACGACCAAACATTTGTCTTTGAGGAACGTCACTATTGGCTTAATACTGACAATATTTCTATGACATCACAAGGGTGATATGTTAAGCATCATTGAAATCTTAAAGGGAGAGCCAAGCGGGGAAATATTGTAACTTGCTTTGATTGAAAACAGTTAAAGGCAGATGAAAAGCAACAAAAAAAATTCCCTTTCAATTCCAGAAGTTTGGACAAATCAAACATTTTTAAAGTGAAATATCAGAATGATCACTGATTCTCACTCGAGCATGTACTGTGTATAAATATCATATTCAAATACTGGTCAGTATTATAATAAGAAGCAATATTGAATTCAGAGGCAAGAGGCTCTCTTCTAGCATTAAATACATTGCTTAACATGCTAAGGTCTTCTTCAAGATGAAACAAAACACTCTATCAAAAACAAAAAAAAAATAAAAAGATGTAGTGATTCAAAGAACTGCAGATGGCGGGAACAAAGATGGGAATTTCCCTATATTGTGGATTCTCACTATCATGTCTTTATCATGTTACCTATCTCATGACATATAAACAGTGTTAAAAATTGGGTGGTAAAACCATTTTATTACAGCTATACAAGATAACATACAGATAGCCTGTTTTGCTGTCGGCCATATTCATTTCCCATCTCCATAGACATTGTTCTTATGCTTGTTCAGAATACTTCAGAAGTTGATATTACAAAAATAATGAAATAAATTTCTGTTTGTAAAGGACTAGTTTACCCTCAGGGATTTGTGGAATTTCAATGAATACTTATGCCAAGGAGAATCTACTGGATTTAACTACATGTACAATGTAGTTGATAATGCTCATTATATATTTGTTTGAGCTTTGATTTGGATTATCATTTTTTTTTTTTAGTTTTGAGTTCAAAATGCAAGAAAGATATTTGTATCACAATTCATTAAATCTTTGCACTCATTCTTTTCTTTCATAGGCACATCTGATTGATGAGAACTTTGCATGATTTCCAACTAAATTGTATTACATGTAGGATATTTAAGTACTACAGGGAAATGAGATTTCAAATGTTGACAATTATGAGATAAATGTAACATTTTTAAATGTCATACATGTACACTTAAAGCCTTATAAGAAGTGGCTGCTACACTTATGAAATCAAAATCAAAGTAAATATTCAAACTCTCCAGAATGATTCTTGCTATTTAGGGTACATGTATGTTCATTGCCAAAAAAAAAAACAAACAGAAACAGAAACATGAATCATGATACAAAATGTGATTATGTACACAGAAAACAATCATGATCAGCAGTGCATCAATCATGGTTGAAAATTTAATGCTGATTATATGTGGATTGTTTTAAATTCCCTTCTCTCAAAACTAACTTCAATGCAGTTTGCATTCACAATTCTCAAGGTCACTAAGCTAATCTTCTTTCAAAAGGCACCTTTATTAGTGGTTAAATTTTTTTCAGAATGGAGATCAGAAAGACGTTTACACTTATGTGAGTGTGTTCAATGTCCAGTTTCAAATTTATACGCCAACATGAATCATGATACAAAACGCAATTAGAAAACGCTGATATAAAGAAAAACAAAGAGGGTGTTCATTGTCCCCCATCCCCGGTCGTAAAAATAAACGTGTTTCAAATCTCAATTTAAATTTAAACGCCGAAAAAGATGCATTTACAAACACAATCAGCTTCAATTTTACGACCTTGAGCATCGCGATTGCAACGAAATGCGACACTGAACAAGATTGAGTTTTCAAACGTGTTTAAATGTGCTCTCGCAATGGAAGCTTCCGGTGCAATTGAAAAAAGGAGAAGATATTTGTTTTTTGAGAGTGGGGAATTTAAAGACGATCGACGTATAAACACGTTTAAATTTTGGACACTGAACGGTGCACTGCTGATCGCGTTTGTGTTTGTGTTTTGTGATTGCATTTTGTATCATGATTCATGTTGGCGTATAAATTTGAAACTGGACATTGAACACACTCTAACTTGGAATGGGTGGACGTGTACACACCCTTTGTTTCTCTATATGTCTGTGTTTTGTATCATGATTCATGTTCCTGTTTACATTTTTGTCTCGACCATGAACGCACCCTATGATGTATTGAATAATTATGAAGTTCACATCTCTGAAGAGTAAAGGTGGGGATAATAACTGGAACAGCGATAGGATCAATCTCATATCCTACCCTTTCAAGTATTGACATATAAGGTGGACTATTCCAAAGGTCAACAGTAGAAGAAATATCTTGGCAAGATCAACAGCAACCTGCGCAGGTCGGAATTATCCGTATTAATTTAATTATGATGTCAATGATAGCTACCAAAATGCAGTACATTGTGTATACCAGTGCCCCGTTGAATAAAAAACTTATGCGGTGGTGACAACGCATCATTAATAGTTGCACATTGCACATTTGATGTTTTGTAAAATGAATTGTAACTTTGCCATCAAAGGCAACTTCCATAGAAAACTTGAATTTGATTGGCTGTGAAGTTACCATTGATAACAGAGTTACCATCACTGGTATTATGAAATGAGCGAAAGATGGTAATCCTTTCATTTTGATATACACGGACATCTACAAGTACATGTGCACCATCTTTGTCTTTTAAACCAATTTAAAAATTTAGAAAGTGAATGTAATTTGTGTTTCCAAATATTACATTAGACAATTGTCAGTTTTGGTCAGTGCAAAAAAGGATTTCTGTAAAAAAAAATTATTTTTCATTTATTTTTTTTTTTTATTATTATTATTATTTTATTTATTTATTTTTTTTTTGGGGGGGGGGGTCTCCCCTGAAGACAAATTCAAACAAGTTAAAAGTAAAGTTTAAAAATATTTCTGGCCAAGGAAATACACTAGTAGAAATCTCTGTTGTAGGACAGAATCATGCATCCAAAAGAGAGGAGTGTGAAGCAATTTCGAGTATCACAAAGTTCTCAAAATTATCTTTTCTCCTTTTTAACTTGTTGCTATCTTTTTTAGGTATTGTATACTTGTTTTGTAATGAATGTGAATAAAATTGAATTGAATGTTTTGATACAATACTTTTCTCAGTTACACTCATTATGCACAACACAGACTTCCCTTTGTGATTATTATATTACAGACCTCCTTTATGCATTCCTCTTGATTTACTTTTCCTTTTCAAAGCCTCTAAATATTGACTCTTTAGACCGCAAAGGAATACAAAATACTGGGCTAAATACTCAGCATTTTAAACTCAAGCGTCTGTAAACATAACTAAATCCATTGTAGATTTTCACCAGTTGACGAGAGAGAGTAAACTGTGGACTCTTTCCCCATAGAGATTGATTAAGGTTAATGTAAACATTATGTATGTGAAAGGGACCATCAAACCAAGTGTACTGTGGCCAGTGGATTTTTATTGTAAGATTAGAGTTGTATTACATTTGAGCTCATCCAGTCCTCTCCATAGTTATTCTCATTTAAATCCCTGTGCATTCCTTGACTTGCATTTTTGGAACCGTATCTGTTACTCAATGCGCAAGTCACAAGGACACAAAGTAAGGCCAACGCATGTGGTCTCATGATTAGAACCAACAAAACCAATCATATGAAATTAGGATTGAAAGCTTAATTTTGTGGTGCTAAACTATCAAACTGTGTATGAATGTTTTTAAAGATAAATTGGAGTTTTGGTCATGATATTCAATTGTTGAAGGAACTATCACAAAAAGATTGGGAAAGTTTACCTATACCCTGTGGTAAGGTTTTGACATTAACAAATTGATAACGAATCAACTCAAACCTACCGAGAGTGAATTTTTTTTTGTAAATATTATGACTTTGAGGGGATTTGAAGAGCAATCCTTTGCTGAGGATGTTTTCACTATAATATTTTACCTAAACAACATGGAAATAATTTGAAAGCTCACAATAATTTTGTTCGTCTTTGCAGGATAGATTCTCTTTAAGCAAAGATTCTCTTGGGTAAACAAAATGTAATCCTATGCGATTCAAACATGGCTAAATACACAAACTATTGCATGCCATAATGTCATGCTGGTTGTATTTAATACAAGATATGCATTTTAAGAGAAAGCACTGTTGTAACAGACCAGATGAAAAATGAGTCATCCACCGATAATTAAATTGGAAAAAAAGGAAAGGACTATATGTAACTAAAGTAGTCTGGAAAAGAATGTTCTCTTTATTCTGTGTTTATAGTGTTATTCTGTCAATGTTTTGTTCTTTCCAGGGTGTGGTCTTGTAATTTCATTCTAATTTTGGAGCTACATGTACTCTCTGTCATTTTTCCACCCTCTATATCCTACCTCTCTAATCCTTTCCTTTTAATCTCCCCTACTTTCTTGTCTCATAAAAATGTGGATGGCATACCAAAATGTATCTAAATTTTTACACAGTTTTTGTATTTCCCAAGATTTCCTTCATATTCAATCCTGCACTTATATTGTATCTACAAATACTAACTTTAAAAAAAAAAACTTTTTTCTAGCCGGGCACTGCAATAAACAATACAAAAGTAGGAAAAGTACCTAATAACACAAAAATTGAAAAATATCTTATTAAAAGATCTACGGTAACTGATTAGAACAAAAGGAAAGAATGAAGAAGGCATCATAAAAGTAAGAGCCCTGTTCCAAAAGGTACTACATCCAGCTTTGTTCTGAGGAAAACGCTTATTATAAAGGGCATTTCATAATGGTCACTTTTAAAATTGAGGTGAAAAGTTTTGTTGAAAGAAAGGTTCCTACCTGAATAATGGTATAATGGTGATATCAATAACTCAATTTGCATAAAAAAGTGGATGTAGCACCTTTTAGAACAGACCTCTGCAAATTAGAACACTAAGTCTTGTTGGATAATTTCTCCCATGTCTTGAACCTCTACTTAAATATTTAAAGGTTCTAGACATGGAAAAAAAACCTTGCCTTTATAACTCCTGCAGGAAAGTAAAATGTGAATCTTACCTTGCCGTCACTAGCACAGAGTACTTTCATGGAAGAACTATCGGATTGCACAACACGTCCAGGGACAGGGTAGTCTAACCCATTGTCAAACCATACCAACGTTCCCTGAAAAACAACAAAGATACAACATTTAAATCATAGAAGTTCATTGTGAAATTAAACAATCCATGATTGAACATTTAAATTCATCGTACAAATACCTTAAAAACAACAATCATACAACATTTAATATAATTTTATTCCCATTGTCAAACGATACCAATGTTCGCTGAAAACAACGAGCATGCAATTATAAGAGGGCCAAACCTTTGAAAAATGCTGAAGATAAAATGTAAGCTTATTTTATACCAACTAAATTGTCCTATTTCCATGTATGTCAAGCAAGCCCTTGTCAAGCTTTTGTGGCATTCCTAGCTATTTTAGTAGAAAACTGGACATGAATATATGTTTATGATGTTAAGCGCTGTGATACTCCAGTAATTAGTGCTATATATAAATGCAAAAATTGTATTGTATTGTATTGTATTGAATACAGTACGCATTGTGCATACCATGGAATTCAAATTTATTGCGACTGGTCTATTGTTGCACTTGGTCTTAATTGAGCCCTCCTTTCATTTATTTTAACAAGAAGGGGTAGATCATTCTTTCTTTTGTTAATTTTTAATGGAGTCACATTTTGATTTATGCAGAAGGCTTTTGAATATGTATGTGATTATGCAAATAGTGATTCATTGAAAACTCATATGGGTTCGAGTATTCCGTTCCCTCTTTACTAACTGTGACCAAAATGTTTGAAATATTGGTGGTGTATATAAGCAACACTCAACATTAGCATGTGCCCCATTGCCTGCGGCAACCAGATTTGATCCTCAGGCAAAAACATTTGGAAGAAATTATCAAAGTATTTGCCCTAACTGGGCACCCAAATTTTTTTTTGCGAGACTTACATGACGAACTTAAAGTGGAATAGTAAAGACTTATTATCATATACGAAACGAATCGGTGGGGTGTGTAAAATAACTTGCTTTTTATTTTTGTGAAAAACGGACAACCTGAAGTGGAGTTAGAGGACATTATCTGTCCCCTCCCTGAAATCTGAAACATTCAAGTATACACAAGTAATATTTGGAGGGGTTCTTGATGACGTCATAAGTGTGAGGGAAAGTTGCACAGCTTGAATGCTGCACTATGTATACAAGTCTTATACATGTATTGTAATGCAATTACTTTTATCCCTTTCCTTATTTGATTCATTGTTTCCTCACTTTCCTAATGTTATTTATTGTTTCTCTCTATTTCTGATGTAATCCGTTGTATCTCCTTTCATACCCATGGTGTTGATATTTCTGCTTTCCTATGTTATTTATTGTATTTCTCTCTTTCCTTATGTTATTCATTGTTTTCTCCAATTTCCTTATGTATCCATTGTTTTTGTATCTTTCCTTATGTATTCATTGTTTTTTCTAACTTTCCTATTATTCATTGTTTTTCTCTCTTCCTTATGTTATTCATTTGTTTTTCTCACTTTGCTTATGTATTAATCGTTTTTTCTCACTTTTCTTATGTTATTCATTGTTTTTCTCAATTCTTTGTCATCCATTGTTTTCTATCTTGACTTATGTTATTCATTGTCTTTCTCACTTTTATGTTACTCATGTTTTTTGTTTTACTTTCTTTATGTTATTCATTGTTTTTCTCACTTTCCTTATGTTATTCATGTTTTTCTCACTTCCCCTATGTTATTCATTGTTTTTCTATCTTTCCTTTGTTATTCATTGTTTTCTCTTCTTTCCTTATGTTATTCATGTTTTTCTCTCTTCCTTATGTCATTCATTGTTTTTCTCTCTTTCCTTTATGTCATTCGTTGTTTTTCTCTCTTTCCTCATGTTATTATGTTTTTCCTCTCTCCTATGTTATTCATTGTTTTCTCTCTTTCCTTATGTTTCATGTTTTTCTCACCTTCTTATGTAATTCATTGTTTTTCTCTCTTTCCTTATGTTATTCATTGTTTTTTCCTTATGTTATCTATTGTTTCTCCAATTCCTAAACATAATTATTTGTTGTTTCTATTATCTTATTCATTGATTTCTCTTTATCTCAATGGTATTATTGTTCTGTCTTGATTGCTTTATCTTTCTATAATGCATTATAGATAGTAATAGATATGCTTCATGCATTACTTCCGGGTTTGCTCCTCACACTTGTGACGTCACAAATAGCCCTTAAAAATATCCACGGATCTTCCAATTGAACCCGATTGTATATACAATCTTCAAAGCAGCATTTCTCATGAACGCAATATGCTAAAGGGATCAGCTAAAACGGTGTTCTGTTTCTCATGTACTAAACTTGATAATGCAATTGAATTCAACAAGATTGGCCTCTTCTTTAATATTCCACTTTAATGTATTGGGCCTTTGACCCTGTACACTAGGTTACATTATGAGTTCATTGTAAATCACATTTTATGCGATGCGATTTTATGCAACCAGATTTTTCATTCGGGTAACCATTTTGGAGGAAAATCAAATATTTGGTTGCCCTGCCTGGGCAACTCCTTAAAAAATGTCAATGTTGAGCATTGATATAAGCAATCAATAACTTATGTAAGGTTGTGTCAGGAAATGTGACATAAAGGGCCCGTGCACAGTCAGGGGGAATGGGGGGAAATAATAAGAATAATAAAATAAAAAAATTATTGATGAATGGATGAAATTGATGGATGAGTAATGTGACATCACTATCACATTATCAATAATTATGATAATTCTAAAAGGGTAAATAGATACCGTTTATTATTAGTCTTTCATGTCAGCCTTCTCTGCTAGCATGAACCTGCCTAATAGTAATAATGTTTGTTATACTAAAGGCATTTTCTACTCAGAACAGTGCATTTTGTATCAAGATCTATTTAATTCAAAAAGATTTTTTTTTTTTGGTGCTCTTTTGTTCTATTTCTTTCTTTTTTTTTTCTGTTTTTTAAATTCCAGACTTTCAAAATAATAATTGATAAAGGACTGAAGGTGATCAGATGTTGACTAATTAATGTTACAGGCCAATAACAGGGAAAAGTGATATCTTTTAGTTTCTCTGCCAGAGACAAAATACCTGTTTCTCATTTGGGCTTTTTATTTATTTTACTTTTTTTAATAAATAACTTAATTTGTTTTAGATTAGATGAATTACAAGAAGAAAAAAAAAACTAACAAAAATATTATATTATTATATTCGAATATAAAAATCAATGACAAAATCTATCACAAGAAACTATATGCCAGAGCAAATAGACATAGCCTACATGTACTACATGTATACACACGTGGCACAGTCATGACATACAAATGTAACAGTTATGCTTTATATCAATTTTAAGGCTTGTAACTTGTAACGTGTTTGTAATTTTACAAAAAAATATGTACACTGTAACTAAGTTTTGACTCTGAATCTTGTATTTCTTTCTTCATGTGAAATGTACATGTGGTTTTTTCCCCCTTTGGAATAAAAAATATTCTGTTGTTTGTAATGTAAATATTCTACAAATAAATTATGAAAAGAAAAGGTGATATCACTACCATCCAACAGATTTAGAAATTTAGAAAAAGCAATTAGTTTAATTCTTTTCAGTTTTACTTGGTAACCAAGAACAAACTATGTTCCTTAAAGATAAAAGAAAAAAAAGCTTTACTATTCCAGGAAATTTAATTAATAATAGAAGTACAGATGGGATGGTTAAATCTAGATATATATTTTGGAAGGAAATCCATGAATATATATTCTTTCAAATCGAACCTAATTCAAACTGATTTTTCCCCATCGTATGCGCAGCAGGGGACGCCCACCCCTCTATAAATTGAAAACCACTGTACGTGTTAAAATGTGCAAAGTTTGCTCCCCCCCCCCCCCCCCCCCCCATTTTCATATCCCAGATCTGCCACTCAAGTTCTTCATCTACATGTACATGTATAGATCTTACTTACGTCCTAGAGCATGGGCGTTTTGTCTACAATGCTCCTCCCCACCCAGGTGCAAATTGGGTACCCGAAATGCTTGAGCGCTACATACTTGGCCTGCTCAGCTACATGACCGGGGTAATAATGTGTAAAAAACATTCTTTGTAAAGCGCCATGAGCGTCATGCATGACGGACCTGAGTGCTATATAAGAAGCCACCATTATTATTATTATCTTTTTATCAACAAGTTTCTTTGATGTCAAAATGTCAAACACCACCGACAAAATCATGTTACATTCTATAAAATCAAATTTCCACTACATGCTAAAATAAATATGTTCATAGAGAAGCAGAAGAGTGTAAAATGCACATTACATCAGTATAAAAGACTTGTGTTTACACTACCTCCTAATAATCCTATTTACAGAGATATCATAACGATGTTTGCAGTCTCTCTCTTCTTTCTGTTAATCATTGACAAAAATTATATGACCTTCAGTTCTTTCACTTACTTTAAATACCACCCTCACAAGTATCCATTTATATTTAGTTCCTATTGACAGGCTTTTAAAAGCCATCCTTATATATAATTTCACATAAATCTTTTATTTCTCTTTTTGTATGCTTTAAAAAAAATAGGGGGAAAATAGATCTAATCTGCAGTTTGAGCCAATAAAATGTACACAAACATAACGAAAAGTCTAAAACTAGTAGTTTAATATTTAATAGTCTAAAACGATTAGTTTCAAAAATGTTTGTCTTTGTATATTTTTAAGCATCAATCAGAATTTTTACTGGAGAGCATGTTAAAAAATGTTGCCAAAATCTTCAGGATTCAAAGAGAGACATGTAGTGAACATTTAAAATCAAGGAGAAGAGAGAGAGGGGGAAAAGGAAGGAAATGTTGTTCAACACAACATCTTGACTACAATATATATAATTGCATATTAATTGTGCATATCAAAATAATTATATAATATAATTTATCTATACATATATTGCATATTAATTGTGAATCTACATTATCGTCAATGTGTTTCTATTCTTACCTTTGAATGACGAGAGAGCCCTTTCAATAGACTTATAAACTTTGAATTGTATCCCTTTAAAATGACCGATACTCCTTATTACAAGTAAACCATCCTTCAATGGGTTACTTGTACTTTTCTTCACACATATAATATTCCTGAAATTGTAGAATTTTTTAGAGGTATCATTGACATAGGGTACAGTATCAAGTCTGTCTGTAGATACATTGTACAGTGATTAAATTGGTGTTGAATCCCAGTGTAAACAAAGGAGGAGTAGTGCGTCCTGGTCAAAGTATAATGATAATGATAACAGGGGGAAATCCACAAATGACCCATTTATACCCCAGTCATATGAACCCTTATCATAGTCATTTGTTATCTGACTGTTTGTTCTGTATATTATTGGTCCAGAGTTGAGCTTGTCATGTGTGACTGGAGCATATTTTCCAGCCATTATCATCTGCCCAGAGTTTTTATGTTACATGCATTGAAATAAAATAAAAAGTTAAAATATAATGTTTTTCTGTATCTATCAGAGGGCACATGCCATATTCATGCATCCATGTACATGTATTAATTCACCTGTTTAAATACATGTGCAAAAAAAAAAAAAAAAAAAAAAAAAAAAAAAAAAAAAGTGTGGATATTTCCACCAGCATCACTTTAACCCAGTTCATACTTATGTACACGAATACAGAAATATTGTTGATACATATTGGAAACAGTTTTGTTGTGAAAACATATATACTATTGCAGAATATTGTTATAATGGGTGTCTGTGGTAAATAATAAAAATAACAAATGAAAAAATAAAAACTTACCAACTCCATCTTGCCTTCTCAAAGAAGGATGAAATGAAATTAGGCCCTTCTCTCAGCTACAGTACATGTACGTTGGGTTACTTTCTTTTCTTTCAAAGCACCATATTGGTTGTTCACATCACTATCAAGTCAGACAGGTCATTCCTCTTCGTAACAATCTGGGAATATTAAAGATGGACATTATAGTTTAAAATCTTTTAAAACTGTAATGTATAACACACTGTATGATTCTGGAGGTGCACACCAGTAGTATTATATTATTTTCATTGAGTTTATTTATAATGTATAAATAATATGTTTAGATTGAAATCTGTTAACCCGAACAACAGAGTGCTTAGAAAACACCAATATGAAGCGCTATATAAATGAAATTATTATTATTATTATTAAATATCAAATAAAATATCTTTAACTTAAAGTTTTCCTTTACTCATTGCTGTCTTTAAACTTATGATCAACCAATTACAGAACTCGAAGAACAGTGCCGGATCCAAGCAAGGGCGCACGGGACGACCCCTACCTGCCCCCATAATTTGAAAGCTGCCCATGGACTGTCTATATTAAAATCAGAAAATTTTGGTGGCACCCCAACTATTGGTCCTGGCGCCCCCTATTTCCCAATCCTGAATCTGCCACTGAAGAAGTAAACCAAAAAAAAAAAAATTAAAGTCGTTTAAGTAGCAATAATATTGACAAAACATTTTTTTAGTAAGTTTATTGACAATGTCGGAGAAAAATTGTAGATTTACAAATTTCATATCTTCATAAATCAAATAAATGTACATAGGAAGGGACACAAGTTATGCACATTACATACAGCACCATTTTGGGAAAGTTTGAAAACAAGAGCTATGTGGTGTTTACATACAGGTGGCCAAAATATAATATTAGAGTTACGTATCATCAATGTTAATCCACAACTCTGTATTACAGAGAAACAGAAAGTGATCTTTCTACACAGGTCAACCATGCATTAGTATTCAAATTATCTTTGACTGTACAAGCACGGTGGTCTACACGCCACCACCTGAATGACCCGCTTCAATATAAACTGATCCTCCTCATACAATTGATGTCAACCTGTGGTGCCATAAGCGGTGCGACTGGAGTGCTGGTTATATTTGTTTGAGCCTCACCCAGACTCGCTAATCCATCACGTCCAGAAAGGGCTCGCAATTGTTCTTCATCCCTCATTCACCAAGAATGTTGTGTGAACAGCTCACACCCTCTCTACCTACAATTGTTCCTGCACCATCACATCCCGCTAGATGTGTTCTTTAACGGCTTGTTTTATCTTTAGGTGTAACATATATACGTGACTTAATGCATCTCTTATGCCAGGGCGTGAAATATGATGTTATTTTCTTAATTGATCAATTATGGGTCCGCCCATAAATCAGCAAATAATTTGGACATGCAATGTTTACAAGAAAAATATTTTAAGGAAATCTGACATCTAATTATGGATTATTTTTATAAAACGATATACGTAGTCAAATTTTCCATCATAAGTTTGTGTCATTTCCTGATTATTCACCAACTCACCCCCTCCCCCCCCCCCTCCCAAGAAACTCATTGCATAATGGATGGCAGAAATTTTTATCAATGTTTCTATAAATTTCTGTTCTTATCACAAACAAGTCATTAAGATGCTTTTAAAATGTAATTTAGTAGAAGAAATGTTCAAACGATAACTTTACTAAACAAAAACATGATTATTATTTATTAATAATTAGGATTTCCTTGAAAAACTTTGAAATTTGTACATGTAGTTGAGCATAACTTTTATTAGTTTCAAACTGGATAAAGAGATTCCATGTTTCAAACAAAGAAATAACGTAATAGCGGAGCATACAACTATTATTGATCTCCATTAGTTTCAAAGTAAATAATGAAATTTCATACATGTACTAAATTCATCCCAGGTGCTTTTTAAAATGGAGTTTCTGAGAAGGGCACTTTTTGAGATTTCTCTATCTCTCTCTCTCTCTCTCCCTCTCTCTCTTGTAAAACTGGAGATTTGTATTTTTCTCTTTCTCTCTCCATGAACAGCTATCTACCAATTAAATACAACTATTTTGTGTGTGTGTGTGTGTGTGTGTGTGTGTGACAACTTTAGCTATTAAAGTTTACACAAATAAAATCATCTATAACTGATTCATTTCATACACATATCACTCTGTTACAATCATACAATACACTCCTGAATTAAAGTATAAACTCAAAACAAGCACTGATTATAATCATATTCACCTGATCAATATTGAATTTAATACTGATAACTACCATCATCCAAGTTGACCCAACAGTGCACACCGTTCACAATCTAATTAACAAGCAATAAACCTTCTATACCATGAACTCAATCAGGTGATAATTGGTGCTATTCATACTCACTTTAATCAATCTCCCAACTCACTAGATTACCAGTAATTATATCCCAATCCTGTCTCAATGAAACTCAATTTATGACATCAGTGTCACACGCCCCATCAATCCTTCTGGTTCTCTCTACTGCCTAAACTCTGTCTGGTGATAAAATTCTAGTTCATGCGGATCCTTCTCTCTGTTGATAGGTTGTGATATATTTAAACCCTTTCTACAGCCCCTAATGAACAAACAGTAGGCTATGACAAACAGACATGCCAAAGATTAAACACAAGCAGCCCCACTAAACACACACTCCAATCATCTTAAATTGCAGGACAAACTCTCTGATGGGGGTGCAATCCTGGGGTGCAATGTAAAGGTCCTACTGCCCTCTCTCGATCATTAAGATTGGGGCCAGCACCTGTTGGCACTATACATCTACCGGTATTTGTCCAAATTGTACTTTTATCGACGTGACCTCTTCTAAAATGATAAAAGAAACTATCGAAGCTTCAGAAACTAAAGAAGCTATCATTATTCTCTCTGCTTTTTCTCTCTTTGTTTCTTCCTCTTTTCTCATGAAAGCACATTGAGACAATTTTTCAAAGGTATAATGCGCTATAGAAGAATTACTATACTATTATTTATTATCATTAAAAAGTGCTCTGTAATTTTGTGTCTGTTTTTTTTTAATTAACCTTATTGTTATCCAGAAAATCTGAATACATATGTCTATAAAAAAAATTAGACAAGTATTGGATGCTTTTGAATGGGATGCAAATGGAGGCAGGGGGAGGGAAGGAAGGGGAGAGGGTTGGGGAAGGGGGCTTTAAAATATATTGAAATACACAATATAGGTACAGAGAAGAAGCTCTATACCCCTGGCAAATCCCCCATCCCCCCCCCCAAAAAAAAAAAGAAAAAAAAAAAGAGGTAAGTAGGGGTATATGCAGAGTGGAAGTAAGGATTGCTACATCTCTGTTTTGGGGCTCCAAGTGTGGCCCCAAAATGTCAGCACATTATAGCAAAAATACAATTTTATGAATATAGGCCTATGAAATATGCTTTCATTGATGAAATATCTTTAATGAAAAATTTTATCATTTTGGAGATCAAAGATCAAAAAATTTTCCTCTCACAAGTAACACACGCTATGTTTTTAGTTATTTGCGGAGGAAATGAAATTATGTGCATGCAGCCCTAAATATATTTTGAACCTTACTTGGACC
>CALNVZ010003430.1:707011-746717 GCA_940671915.1 Paracentrotus lividus
GATGTAAGTTTGCAGAGCACTTAGGTCCAATCACCCGGAGTGAAAGCAAATTATGCACATCCTTGCAGGTGATCATTCCCCCCCGTCAAGACCTGTTTACGCCCTCGCCTATGTATGGCTGAAATTATTTCACATTTATTCAAACGACTGCCAGCATTGGCCAGTGACATATTCATCAACGACAACGATCAATGCAGTCTCTCAAAGTCACAGCAACTCTGGTGACACCACTCATAGCACGATGTCAATACTGGAATTTATTTATATAGCATAGACATTCATATTGTAGTTATTGAGGCCACACTATATTATAAAATGAAAGTTACACTCACATCAGCATATACACAACTGTAATAATAGTCATTAAAGAATGCATTCTTTTCTCTAAAACCGGCAGTAATAGTACAACAGGAGAACATATATATGGGACCGATATTTCAGGATTTTACAATTTTCGTGTCGTCTGGTCATGCGAAATGAGTCCACAAAAACATTTGCCAAGACATAACATCAATCAATATGGATTTCACCCACATTGGAACATTTCCATCAATACTTCCAAGTAACAAAGAGATATGTACTCACCCTATTCACATTTTATTAGGCGTAATTTATCGCTCCATCACCGTGCTCCTTCGACATGCAATCCATCGTTCTTCGTGCAGCTTGCAGAGCATGTAGCTAGCATACAGGCTAGGTACGTAGGCCGTGAGGCTAGCTCGGCGGCCAGGTCAGGCGGGTAGCACAGCAGTGTAAAGCGCTAGCTCGCTCGTCGATACATAACTAATAATTAGGATCGTGCAACAGGTGCGTGTACGTATACAAGCACGACTTTTAGACTGTGTACACACACGAGACACACACACACCAATTCGTTAACATCTACGGTAGACGAGCGCCATTTAAAGTAGACATGTTTTTCAGTAGCATCAGACTTGATGCAGAATATTATTTGGTTGGATAAACTTAATTAAAATTGTTATGATAGTGTTGGAGGCAGTATGGTTGGAGGAAATAGTGTAATCAGATTTATAATCGCGATCAAGGATTTTTTGACCGAGAAAGCGGAGGCAATTAGGCATATCACTTGTAAATTTGGACGAGAAGGAAATGGTTTCAAATTAACTCTCAATCTCAATAAATTGCTGTAGAAAATGTGTATTATAAATTTGTTATGAAGAATGACTAGCTAGGTTATATTTTTGGTAGTAGGCCTACTGAATAATGTAAATTATGTTGGTCGCTTTAGAAACACCCCAATTATGTAAAAGAAGCAAAGGGAGCGTTACAATATTTTTTACACGTTTAATATGTGTTGTGTTATGTTTATAATATATGTTTTACCATATAATCTTCCATCATGTCCCAAAGTGAATTTGAGATTTGAAGGATTCTATTTCATTTAGAAAACTATATTTATCCCGCTTTATAGTGAACAAAGTTTCGTATTACGACCTTATGATGATTCGTGACAAAGAAGAAGACGATTTGAAAAACTGAAGAAAAAAAAACGTAGACAACATGAAGTTATATATTAATAAGTTATCATCAATGATATATAGAAAATAATATATGGTTAATGAAAATTGGATTGTAGTGCTTATTTATCATTTATGATGACGGTTAATTCATGACAGCCAAGTCAAAGTTTCAATTTTGAGACCTAAAACTATTTGTGCATGCCTGAAAATAAGGACACGACCCCAATCTATTATGTTGGATTTTCGGTTACATCCCACCCACAACCCGCACAAAAATGAATAAATAATGAAATGATAAGATTAATTTCCACGTCAAGATATTACACTGTCTTTCCTTTCCTTTATTATATTAAAAATTATTTTCTAAAATGAATTTTGCACCCGGATGGATTGGTCATAATTTACATAATTTTTAGTGTAATCATCTATTGTTTCATTTCGGGAAGAAAATCAAGTCACTGCATTAGTTTTAAAAGAGGGGACATCCCCTTCCCATTACTAGTGCATGGAACTCTCAATTCATGTTCAAATTAATTTTCGCCCCCACCCCCCCCCCCGACTCTCAAACATTTTGGTGTGTGGGGCTTTTCTAAAAAGACCACAGTCCTTTGTGACGTAGACGTAACGTGCGAAGTGTGTATGTATAGGGGTCAATAAACTTTGAGGTGCCGGTCTATGATTCGTCTGTGATTGGTCTAAAGTTTTTAGCTGCTAATGCCCATGCGCGCAAACGTATTATGACGTAATTATGCACGCGCCTTTATACCCGGCAACTATTTTGTCTATAATAAACTTTTTCATTCTTTACATTGATATTGCGTTATACGGTTGTATATCGTTTGTTATCAATTTCTCAAATTCTTGGATATTGACGATCACATTCAGGTAAGAAAATAAATAATTTTTATTTGCAAAATCAATCGAAATCTGATTGACATCATTTTCCTTGCAAAAATGTATTTAAAAATTCTATACTTATATCTTTTATCTTGTACAGCCGAAATTTTCTTCGCTGGCGGTGTCGAATTCTAGTTGACCAATATTGCATTTGTAGAAAGTTTGTCTCGTGCTAGTTAACGTGGGTTTGGTTACTTTGAAAGTAATTTTTTGCAATAAAAATATACTCTATACAGACACTAAAGTCTATGGACAAGGAAATGGCTTAGGTAAAGAAATGTCCCAATGTTGCAAAGAGGTAGAACTTTGTGAGTTACATAATATCACACCACACTTGTCAACTAAAATATTACTACCCATATATCATTTGTTTTAAACAGAATGTCTGATGTAAATCCGACTAGTCGCGTATTGGAATCTTGGCTGAAGAAAGACAACACCTCTATTTTCAGTCAGGATATTATCAGAGATGCTCAGACTAGAGCTCAGGTTAGTTCAGATTTCTGCATTATTATTTATATTTCCATCCTTGCCCATATAAAACTGAAATAGTTTTCCATGCATTTTATAAAGTGAAGTTTTTTGAGAAAGTGATAATACTTTATCTCTCTAAAAAAAAAAAAGAGGTAAAAATTGATATAGTCCAACTCTAGGAACAACAGTGTCCAACGTATAATCATAAGATTTTTTTTTTTCTTGGAATAATGTAAGTATGGTGATGGGTCTTTTATTGCTTGAAAGCAAAAATGATATATCATTTCGTGTAAACGGTGTGATAAAGAATGAAACGAGGAGAGGGGATAGAAAAAAAAAAAAAATGTTATACATATAAAATTATGATACTACATGAGGCCGGCCGGGGTGAACAAATTTATTTGAGATGACTGGCCGAGAGAGCGAGAGAGAGAGAGAGAGAGAGAGAGAGAGAGAGATAAAGAGAGAGAGAAAGAGAAAGAGAGAGAGAAAGAGAAAGAGAAAGAGAGAGAGAGAGAGAAAGAGAGAGAGAAAGAGAGAGAGAAAGAGAAAGAGAGAGAGAGAGAGAGAGAGAGAGAGGCGGTAGAGAGAAAAGGAAGGGAATGGTAGAAATTTGTATTTTCCCCAACTCTTTTTGATATTTCATAACATAATTTTGCCGATAACTTCAATAATTATCATTTTAAAAATCATCTTTTCTCTATAATTTAGAAACTGCCTAATTTCATCAAGAGTGTTAGATGCACGATGAGCTTGATGAAACAGGCATCACCATCAGCTTCAGTCCTAAACTCAGGACCAGCTTCAGGACCAGACCCAGGATCAGAACTAGCTTCAGCCCAAGAAGTCCCATACACCCTCTTATTAGACGGGATGAAGCTGTGGAATAGTTGTCAGAGTGAAGAAGAAGAAGTAAGTAGTTATCGGCTGCATGTAAATTTGTTCAGAATTAATGTTAATAGTATAGTTTGAGGAATAATTATTATACCACTTTGAGCTCCCATTATGGTTGGTCTAATGAATATTATTCCTAGCTGTATATAAATATATTCATAAGTAAATTTCTGAATCATTCATTCTTTTCGCACTATGTAAAAATGTACATAATGCCTATCTTAACAATCTTCGAGACCAATTACAATATTTGTTAATTTTTCTTATTAATCTTCTTTTTGTTCCCCCTCTCTCTTTCAAAAAGACAAAAGAAACAAAAGCACTTTATTTGAACATGTTTAAACATGTAATAATTTGATGATAGAGAAAATTAACCTTTCTCTTTTGATTTACTTGGTCCAACCCGGCAACGTATGGAAAATTCCATGATGTTAATGGTCAATGTGATGACTCTTCTTTTAAAAATTGCTTGCATGGGCAGATAAGTATGTACTTTGCATTATGCATCAGACTTTATTAAAAATTACATTTCACATTTCTCTCTATGAAATAGATTCCTCCTCCTCCTGAAGTGACCATCAATGACGTAATGAACTTCGATCTCTACAAAGATGACGTCACACTGGAGCCACTGAAGATACCTGGTGTATTTGGTGTTGGTCAGCCCATCCTTCATATCAGACCACATGAACTGGATCGTATGATTGACAGCATCAGGGTAATACTCATATAGAAATAGCGTCTTCCCACGAGGCCTAGGGTCCACAGGCCGAGGGTCCAAGAGGTCGAGAGTTCACGATATGAGAAAAATTGGCCTCATGGACCCCCGGCCTCGTGGGAAATTCTTCAGCCTCGTAGACTCTCGGCCTCAGGCTTGGGGAAAATGCTCGGCCTCGTGAACCTTTCCATAGTCAAAAGGCGCTTTAGAACTTTATTATAATATTTCAATATTATGCTTATTCTCCACTTTAAAAAAAAAAGATTTTGGGCGTGTGAATATGTGTTTCAAGTGATTGCTTCAATGAAGAAAAGGATCTAATTATTGAAATTAATCTTAATTTCATTTTGTTTCTTTCTTGTTTTTTTTTTTTCGTTTGGTACCAGGAATACGTTTCAGATGTGAATAGGGATCCACATGTTAGCAGTGGATACATTCTGATCATGCTGGTGAACATGCTATCTAGGACACACTATACAGCAGCCTGCCTGGAACATACTATATTAGTAGAGATGGAGGAGGCTAAGATTACCCAGCAGGCAATGCAGGTCAATATTTTGTGACATATTTTTGGTGAAATCAATTATACTTATGTTATACTTTGTACTAGATTCCCCCAGTTGCATTTTGTTTATCGTCTTGTTGTGTTTTAAATTGTGTAATTTCAGGATCACCAATTTATAAGTTCTAATTAACTTCTCGATGATCCTTCCACTATTCTTATCAATGTTCTCACATACATTTAATATTACTTTGTATGAAATATTTATATTTCTTGATTTGTGTGTTTTTATGAATGTTTTTTATGAAAGTGGTGAATAAAGTTCAATTTAATTTAAAAATTTCACATAATAAAGTTTCATTACGGGGCGGCGGTCTCAAACTTTGGGACACTTTCTTTCTGTGACGTACTTCTTGACTAAGACTATAAAGTGACTATATAGTAATAAAATTATGAAACATTAATCATATGTTGCAAGCGTGAATATTTCTCTCATATTCATCGAATATCATCCCGCTATATAGGAACGTATTGCTGAGCTGAAGAGGAGCTTAAAGGAGGAGAGGCGTACTGAAAGACGAGGACGAATGCAACTCAGGGTATATTCGAAGTTCTATTCTATTCATCATTCATGTGTATACTAGTCTCTACTGTATATCATGCTAAAACAAAACTGCCACCAGACGAGTATTTTCACATTCATATTGGAAAATATGACTACATTAGCCAAAAAATTGTTTGTGGTGTTTGTTTTTTTTCTTTTTCACTTTAAATAATGAAAGTCAATCAAAATTGGATATAGGATAGTTTGAGGATTTTGTATATGTGCAATTAAATCATTTAACCAAGAAGAGTATATTTTACTTTTGCGAGTCTTGAGCCTCACTACTTGTTGCAATCGAACTGTATACAATATTTAAAACACTGATAATGTTACAAACTTTTTGTGATGGCCAAGTCTTGTATACTTTATCTTGGCAGGCTCATCTTGCGAGGCAGTTCCAGACCTCGGAGACCCAGACTGAGGATGAGATCCCAGTCATAGTCCCGACCCTCTCACAAGGAGCCCAGACTTCAGCAACCAGGTGAGTTCTTCGTTCAGGTGTGTCAATCCAGTTGTTTCTTTCCATGTGTGCAGGGTTTTCCAGCCGTGATAGTCTTCCAGTGGGGGCATTTCATCAAAAGACTAGTGGGACAGTTTATCCGACAAATTTGCTCTCAGCCAATCAGATGCAAGCATTTCAGTAGCTTATAACAGTTTATCGGGTAAAACGTCCGACAAGTCCTTTCATGAAACGCCCTCCTGGTGTTGCAATCCAGTAGTGTCTATCGGATATCCAGGGGTATCTATCCAGGGGCGTCCATCAAGAGATATTAGCCTATTGTGTCTATTCATCATGAGAATGGAGCAGGGGTACTTTAAAGTAAAATGCCCTTTAAGATAACACATTCAATTCAGAGACATTGTTGGAAAACAACTGTACCCTCCCAGTGAAAGTCAAACCACTATAAATGTGGTATGTAGACTTAATGATATTCATCATTCTTGAATCAAGCATGTTGGCTTACAGATATTTACAATTACAGTAATTGTTACTTAACAATTACACTTTATCCATCCATCTAATTCTTATTTAACGGAATGCTGTATCTTGTCTTTCTTTCACGATAGCTCCATCAACCTGTCACCTTCTGTATCTCGGGAAATCTTCTATAATGCACAAGAAGACATCCTCTACGACGCCCTCTCGACCAATGACAGCTGCCCTGAAGAGATCTTCTATGACGCACTCCCGACCACAGAGACCATGGAGGATATCTTCTATGAGGCGCTTTCGACCATTGACACCCCTGAAGAGGTCTACTATGATGCACTGTCCACCAGTGATGGCCAGGAGGAACTATTTCACGACGCCCTTTACACCCTCGGAGACGAACAAGAGACTGCAGAGAACGAGTGAGTACATTCAAGAGACCCCATGGAAATGTCTAAATATAATTTTCTTGATCAAAAATCTTCAACCACGATTATGCAAAGTGTTGTGAGGTATAATGCTATTTTGATTGACTTTTTGGGTAATATTGTAAGCTAAACGCAAGCTCTGAAATTGTTGATTAAACTATTAATCTTATTTTCATTTTTTTTTTTTTGTAGGAAACCCACGACATCCTGGGTACCCTCTAAGGTGCCAGATGGTTTTGACCATTTGATCATGCTGATAAACAACGCCCTTGAAGACACAGGGAAGCCTACCCAGAAGGCCAATGGAAAGGCTGTTGACGGCACCATCGTAACCAGTATGGATGACCTTGTCCCCTGGCATGAAGCGAGTGGTGTCCTCCGACTCGGGAGTGGAGCTAGCGCAACGGTTTACCTTCACCGCCATGCAAGAACCAATGAGCCAGTTGCTCTCAAGGTCATAGATATTCCTCCAAAGATCGGGAAAAGTTACCAAAAGAGGAAAGACGCCATTGATAAGCTGCAGAACGAGATGCACATCCTTAGAAAGTTGGGACGCATGGAATGGTTTCCAGAGTTCTATGGCTGCTGCAGGATGGGCAAGGACAAGATTGGCATCGCCATGGAATTCTGTGGAGATACAGAACAAGGTGAGAGTTATTCCATCATCAACTGCATGGATGGCAAGGGCCCAAAGCTGGACAAAGAGGAATGGCTAAATATCATCTTGGACATAGCAGATGGACTCACGGTGATGCATAGGAAGGGTTTCCTGTGCAATGATCTTAAGGAAGACAACGTGCTCCTGGTGAAGAGCGAAGGAGAGTGGCGAGCTAAGATCATTGATTTTGGATGGTCCAGCGATATCAACAAGTCATTCGCCATGCCCTTCTCATCCTCACAGAGGCGTGCCTACAGGACCAGCCAGTTCTGCAACTACATCGCCCCAGAATGTGCTTTGAGTGGAGTAGCCTTCTCCGTCAGCACCGATATCTACTCTTTGGGAAGACTCACAGCTTTTCTTGGACAGGAGATGGGTTTGAATGACGTTTGGCACTACGGGTACCGTGTCTGGAAGTGTCCTCCACGGATGAGACCATCACTGTTGAAGTTCAGTGAGAAGATCGATTCACTGAGATGTGTTGTCATGGAGAGTGATGCTGCAGGCGAATCGTCTGTTTGAATGACCAAGGAAGGGTAATGAATGCAGGAGCTCATAAGAGCATATAGATGGCATCCTGTATGCTGCAAATACGGTTTCCCAGTTCATACCAAAGGTAAATTGTATAACATTAAGTCATAGTGAATGTTAGGTATTAGGTATATCTTACGGGTGTAAGAAACAAATAGTTAAAAATGAATTGTCTTTTTCTTATATACATATTTCATCATTTTAGAAATGATAGAGAAAATACAAGACATTAGATGCTCGTTATAATATATTTTCTAATCTAATCGATCTATTGTTTTTTCTATAATCAATTAGTCCACATGAAGATGAGCTTCGGTGTAAGTAGACGGCAAAAGTAAAGGCCCCCTCTAGAGCGAGTCCTGATGAGAGCACAACTCTTTTCCTGATAAAATTACGTCTATACCCCTTGGGAAGATTTGTTTGTTGGACAGAAGATGGGTTTGGATGGTGTTTGGGAGTATACGGATACCGTGTCTGGAAGTGCCCTCCACGGATGAGACCATATCACTCCGAAAGTTTAGTGAGAAGTTCGATTCCCTGAGATGTGTTGCTATGGAGAGTGATGCTGCTGGCCAATCGTCAGTTTGAATGACAGAGCTCATAAGATGCAGGTGGATGGCATTTACAGGAAAGTCTGCTTGGGCCAACTTTGGAAACAGCACCGTTAAAGTATCTTGTATGCAGCAAACTCAGTATTCTCAGTGCGTACTAAAGGTAAATCATATTCTTCCAGAATAATTGTATAACACAATGAAGTCATTTCACCATTAGCAGTTAGTGCAAGAAGGTTATGTACGTTATACGGCCACAACAAACAAACAAATAACGATACTAATTGCGGAGGCCCTACATATTAATCTATTTTACTAATGATGAAGGAAGGACTGTATTAATAAACTTGAATGAAATAGCTCAGATGCTTGGTGAAATATAATTTTTTTTCTAATCCGATCGATTTTCTTTTTTATAATCAATCAGACCACATGGAAATGAGCTTTGAGTTAAGTGGACGTCGAAAGAAAGTCCTACTCCAGATCGAATCCTGATGAGAGCACAACTCTTCTCCTGATATAGTTTCATCTTTACTCCTTTGGAAGACTCACAGCGTTTCTTGGACAATAGATAGGTCTTCACGACGTTTGGGAGTACGGATACCGTGTCTGGAAGTGCCCTCCACAGAGGAAACCATCAATCCGGAACAGATCAGTGAGAAGATAACTTTGATGAGATATGTTGCCATGGAGAGTGATGCTGCTTGTCAATCGTCTGTTTGAATGACCTGGGATTGGGTCAAGAATGCATCAAGGTTGCACCCTTTATGCACCAAACTCGGTTTCCCAGTGCGTAACTAAAGTTAAATAATTTTCTTTTCAAAATTGTATTAGTCATTTCACCTTTTGCAAATAATGCAAGAAGGTTAGGTATACTTTACGAACACGAGGGGAAAAAATCATAATAAAGATTTTGCGTAGGCTCTAAACATTTATGTTACTATTTCGCTATTAATGAAGGAGAAAGGACTTTGCAAATAAACTTGAATGACATGATACATAGGTCAGATGATTGATATAATATAGTAAATCTAATAATTTTCCCCTTTTATAAATCAGACCACATGGAAATGAGCTTCGATGTAAGTAAACGGCCTACTCCAGAGCGAGTCCTGATGAGAGCACAACACTACTGTTCCCCTGACAGAGTTTCGTCTCTAATCCTTGGGAAGACTCCTTTGTTAGACAGGAGATAGGTCTTCGTGACATTTGGGGGTACGAATATTGTGTCTGGAAGTTAAGTGTCCTCCAAGAATAAGACCATCACTCTGAAAATTCAGTGAGAAGATCGATTCCAAGAGATCTATCGTCATGGAGAATGATGTTGCAGGTGAATCATCCGTTTGAATGACCCGGAGCTGGGTCAAGAGTGCATGTGGATGGCATCCTGTATGCACCAAGCCCGGTTTCCCATTGCGTAACTAAAGGTAAGTAATATTCCTTTCAAAATTGTTTAGTCATTTTACCTATGGCAAATAATGCAAGAAGATTTGGTGTATTACATGGACATAATATACAAACAAATAATAATAATAATAATTGATACTTTTGCGAAGGTCCTACATTTATCTTACTATCATGCTGATAAAGGAGACATGATTTTAAAATACAATTTAATGACATTACATCATAGGTGGCATACTTGATAACACAAAATTTTCTCATCTGATCGATGTTTTTTTTCTTTAATCAATTAGACCACATGAAGATGAGCTTCGATGAAAGTAGACGGCAAAAGACAGACCAACTTCAGAGTGAGTCGTGATGAGAGCACAACTCTTTTCCTGATAAAATTACGTCTCTTCTCTTTGGGAAGAGTTTGTTTGTTGGACAGAAGATGAGTCTGGATGGCGTTTGGGAGCATGGGTACCGTGCCTGGAAGTGCCCTCCAAGAATGAGACCATCATTTCGAAAGTTCAGTGAGAAGATCGATTCACTGAGATGTCTTGTCATGGAGAGTGATGCTGCTGGCCAATCGCCCGTTTGAATGACAGAGCTCTTAAGATGCAGGTGGATGGCATTGACAGGGAAAGTCTGCTGACTTTGTGCTTGGGCCAACTTTGGAAACAGCACCGTTAAAGTATCTTGTATGCAGCAACTCAGTATTCCCAGTGCGTACTAAAGGTAAATCATATTCTACCGCAATTGTATAACACAATGAAGTCATTTCACCATTAGCAGTTAGTGTAAGAAAGTTATGTTTGTTATACTGCCACAACAAACAAACAAATATTGATAATAATATATGAATTTGCGGAGGCCCTAGGGCCTACATATTAATCTATTTTACTAATGACGAAGGAAGGACTGTTCTAATAACTTGAATGAAATAGCTCAGATGCTTGGTGAAATATATATATTTTTTTTAATCCGATCGATTTTCTTTTTTATAATCAATCAGACCACATGGAAATGAGCTTTGAGTTAAGTAGACGTCAAAAGACAGTCCTACTCCAGATCGAATCCTGATGAGAGCAGAGCACAACTCTTCTCCTGATAGAGTTTCATCTTTACTCCTTTGGAAGACTCACAGCGTTTCTTGGACAATAGATAGGTCTTCACGACGTTTGGGAGTACGGGTACCGTGTCTGGAAGTGCCCGCCACAGAGGAAACCATCACTCCGGAACAGATCAGTGAGAAGCTAACTTCCATGAGATATGTTGCCATGGAGAGTGATGCTACTTGTCAATCGTCTATTGAACTGGGATTGGGTCCACAGAGGAAACCATCACTCCGGAACAGATCAGTGAGAAGATAACTTCCATGAGATATGTTGCCATAGAGAGTGATGCTGCTTGTCAATCGTCTGTTTGAATGACCTCGGATTGGGTCAAGAATGCATCAAGATGGCACCCTTTATGCACCAAACTTGGTTTTCCAGTGTGTAACTAAAGGTAAATAATTTATTTTCTTTGCAAAATATTGTATAAATAAATCATTTAACTTTTTGCAAATAATGCAAACAGATTGGGTATATTATACGGAAACAACAACAAACAAATTATATTATTGTTAATTTTGCGTAGCCCTATAGAATTAACTAACCATTTTGCTAATGAAGGAGAAAGGACTTGGTAAATAAACTTGAATGGCATATAATTCCATAAGTCAGATGCTTGATATGATATTTTTCTTATTTATTTGATTTTTTTTTTCTTTATTCAATTAGTTCACATGGAAATGAGCTTCGATGTAGACGTCAAAAGTTAAGGCCTACTATAGAGCGAGTCCTGATGAGAGCACAACTCTTCTGATAGAGTGACGTCTATTGAAAAGACTCGTTTTTTGGGGCAGGAGATGGATCCGGATGTTGCCTAGGAGAAGGGATATCGGTTCTGGAAGTGTCCTTCACGGATGAGACCATCACTCCGGAAGTTCAGTGAGAAGATCGATTCCATGAGATGTGTTTTCATGGAGAGTGATGCTGCTGGCCAATCAGCCGTTTGAATAACCCAAGGTTGGGTCATGAAGGTGTGTGGCCATGAGCTAAATCGAAAACAGTACTGCTTGAGAATCCGTTACAGACTGTCAGCAAGCTTTGTCTTCCCCGGGAAAAGAGATAAATAATAGGCCTGCAATTTTGTATGAATTATATTGAATAATACAGCTTTTTAAAGTCATATATAACCCTTTCACGAAATGCCTGAGGCACTTGAAAAATGAAGTTTACGTATATTTAAAGAAAAGGATGTAATTCATGTACATCCTTTTCTTATAACAAATTAGTCTACTCCCGAACAAGATTTGCATGTCGCAATTTCAAACAAGTGCACTTATGTCTTTATGTTCGGTATTACGATATCTCGTTGTAACCATTGGTAACATGGTTATAATCTCTCCTTGGGCATAAAAAAGTGCCGTTCCAGGGAAGACGCTATCCCTTCAGAAGCTCAGAAAGGACATCACCTACCCGACGTATAACATGTGGTACAGACGAGGGTAATTTCACTGAAGATTCTACTTCAACAACCCGGGAACTCTAAAGGGCTGCCTAAATGCCTCACCCGCTGAACAAAGAAATACAGAGAGAGAGAATCATACAGACTTCCCTTCAGTGTGCAGCACAGGTAATAGATTAATATTTGTAAATTAAAACTGTGTTAATTATGGAAACAGCATTATTTTTCTTCTTTCTTTATGAAAACTTAAAGAGAGTGACTAAAAGAAACTACTTAGGTAATAAAATTAACACAAACATCCTGTATAGTAAATACTGTGAATCTGCCACTTTTCCTTATGAATAATATTGCAATATATATTTATAAATGTAATATTGAGCATAATGTATTTGGTTTGTAAGATTCTTAAATCTATTTAATGTTTTTTCTCTGACAATTTAGAATACATTGACGAGTGCCGAGGATGAAGAAGGCGAGGTGATTATTGTAACTTGATGACTCCATCCCTTCTGAGAGAGTTCAGCTAACAAGGGGACCCTTCTTATAGGCAGTAATGTATATTCCTTTGGTAGAAGTTTTGGCAAGAGATGGAACTGGGATTCTGGGCATCCGAATTAACAAGTGCCATTCCATAGAATTACCTGTCCCTTAAGAAGTTCAGAAAGGATTCAAAATACCCGTAGATGAGGGTCATTTCCATGACGATTTTACTTCAACTACTTAAGGACTCAACGAAACGTTGACCCCTGCCACTCACTTGGGCAGGTTCGTGGCGTTTCTTGAGCATGCAAAGGATGGGTTTAGAACAACTAGAGCATTATAAACAGCCTCCAAAACCATGTACAAGTGTCACAAAAGGAAGAGGCCAGACTTCAGAACTTGAGTGCGGCGAAACATTGATATCCGTTCCTTGGGCAGGTTCGTGTAGCGTTATTGGGCAATAGATGGGTGTAGTAGAACTCGAGGGTCGCAGCTTCACAACCATGTACAATCAAAATGTCACTCACAAAATATCCCAGATGTCAAAAGCGACACCCATTACCTTGGGCAATAGGTTGGTCTTGAAGAACTTGAAGATTGCACCCTCCACACGCATGTATAAGTGTGACTCAAGGAAGAGGCCGGACTTCATAATTTAGTTGTGGTGAAACGGTGACATCCATTTCTTGGGCAGGCTCGTGGCGTTCCTTGGGCAATATATTGGTCAAGATAAAGTTGAGGATTACAGACTCACAACCATGTACAAGTGTCACGCGAGAAAGTCAGACAAGACTTCAGAAGTCCATTGCGGCGAAACAGCGACACCCGACCAGGTTCGTAGTGATTCCGAGGCAATAAGTGGGTCTAGACGAACTTGAGGAGTGCAGCGTCCACAACCAAGCACAAGTGTTATTCGCATGATAGACCAAACTTAAAAAGTTTTGTGCGGTCAAATAATGACACCCATCCCTTTGGCAGGCTCACAACCATGTACAAGTGTCACATGAGAAAGAGTCAGACAAGACTTCAGAAGTTTAATGCGGCGAAACAGCGACACCCTTACTTTGACCAGGCTCGTAGCGTTTCCGGGGCAATGGGTAGGTCTAGATAAAGTTGAAGATTACACCCTCCACAACCGCGTATTAGTGTGACTCAAGGAAGAGGCCAGACTTCAGGAGTTCAGTGCGGCGAAACAGTGACACACACACCCCTTGAGCAGGCTCTTAACGTTTCTTGGGCAATAGATGGGTCTAGAAGAACTCGAGGGTCACAGCCTTACAACCATGTAGGTCCATAAATGTCACACAAGAAAGAGACCAGACTACTTCAGTTAAGTGCAGCGAAACAGTGCCATCCATTCTTTGGGCAGGCTCGTACCGTTTCTTGGGCAATAGATGGGTCTAGAAGAACTCGAGCGAGGATTACAGCCTCCACAAGCATGTACAAGTGTAACTCAAGGAAGAGGCTAGACTTCAGAAATTGAGAGCTGCACTCGCCAATTAACTGAACCAGTGGCTTGAAGCCGATTTACTGGTGCAGTCTTCAAAGTAAGTATTTCACGCTATTGAGACTTCATGATAAAGTTGTATTGAATATTACACCTTCAAATATTATCATGGAAGTTATCTTTTATAGTACTATCATAACTATTGAATCCTTATTTGAAGTCATCTTATACTCTTTACAATGTATAATGTTTCAGACCGAATATGGCCCTGAAATATAAAGATATGCAATCATTTTCCAATCGACAGCAGCCAATCAGGATCCCTGATGTATGTACTTTTTGCTCAAAGTCTCACTTTGAACCAGAATCGTTGTGTCAAATCGTAACTCTTTATGTTACAGGACACATGTGGTATAATCCCATCTAATCCAAATGTTTTGTTCTTTATATTCATCCAGAAACATCCTGACGAGTTAGAAAGATGCTAGGAGAATGAAAGCCAAGTATTTGCAGTGCTATCTACTCCTTGGAAAGACTTTCTGCGGTCTGGGCAAAACTTGGGTAAAAAAGATCAATGAGGAGTACACTTGCCAGAGACACAATGGACAAAGAAAGTATTTGAACAACATGGATGAAGAAATGCCTGGTAGGAACATCATGTCATTGGGAAGACTTGTATAATTTTATTGGCGATGGGATGGGTCTCAAAGAAAACTCGCATCATTTCTTGGCAAGGAGATTGGTTTCAAAGAACTTGCAGAGTGCGCTCCATAGAAAACACAATCCCTTCAGAAGGTCAGCAAAGATGTCATTATGTTCATAACTGAAATTTGAGAACGATTTTCAAGAAGATGTCGAAATAAAAACAAAATGGAAAAACAACAAAAGGTTTCAAAAGGGACTTTTTGATTGTTCTATTTATTATCAAATAACACAATGTAAAATTTAAGTTTAATAGAAGCTGAGTAAATTGATTTTTTATTAAAGTAATAATAATTAGATTTGCATTTAGGTAATATCAACATTTTGTATATGAAACTTAGACAAGATACCTTATAACTATACATTAAGCTATAGTTTTTGGCAACCAATATGATACAATGATTAAAGGAAATAATTTACACTGGTCTATGCCATTACACTTACCATCCCGACCTCTAAATAGGTCTGCAGTAGCCAGATTTGGAAGAGGCATTATCAGTAAATCCCTCCTATATCTTTTAAGACTTCATCCTTTTTACGATATTAGAATATGGCTCTACTTTCATTGAGTTGAGAACACATACCTTCCTTCAGGTCTTTTCACGCGACATTTGGTCCTGCGACAATTTGATTCAGGCTTTATTTCGTCAAAGATGAATGGTTACACTGTTTAAAAAAACAGAAGATTTTACAGAGAGAAAAATACAGAACCGTTCTGTATTATGAATGATAATATAGTTCTGTGTACTTTTATTACGGGAAATTTTCTGAAATTTAACAGAACAGGTCTGTTTTTAAAAAGGAAAACGGCTTTTTATTACAGGAAATTTGTAAATTTACATACCCCATATACCATCTTTCTGTAATTGTACTGTTATTTTACTGTAAATTGTGTTACCAAATGTGCAGTAAGATTACTGGTGTTCTCGAGACTCTGCTGCAGGAACTTTTTCTGTTTTTTTAGGAGAAAAAAAATACAGAATTATTCTGTATATGTATAACAGAATCATTCTGTATATTTTTATAACGGGAAATTTTCTGCAAATTAACAGAACAAGTCTGTTTGAAAAAAAGAAAATTGGTAAATTTTCACTCCTCGTATACCAGTTTTCTGTAATTTCACTGCAAATTTGTACAGTAAGATTACTGGTGTTCTCGAGACTCTGCTGCAGGAACTTTCTTGTTTTTTAAGGAGAAATTTGCTAACAGTGTATGTTTGCCAGAGGTCGCAGGAGTAAAATGCCATGCAATTTTACCATATCACTAATTACAAGTTATCATGTTGAGTAATCCTCAAAAGAGTATTCATACAAAAATATATTTACATGTAAAATGGACGTATATACAAGACACTGTAATGTTACATAATGTTGACAATTAACTGTTGATAAATAAGTAGGCATATACGTAAATTCGAGTCGCTTTGTATGGAGCTGAGACGTGGACAGTTATGTGAGAATGAAAGCAGCCTAAAAATGTGTTTGTGGAGAAGAATGAAAGTAATTAGCTGGAAAGATCGTGTCACAAAAAAAAAATAATAATAATAATAAATAAATAAATAATGACGAAGTACTGAAGAGAGTGAATGAAGTAAAATTCTTGACAGGGGGAAAATTAGGAGATGGAATTGGTGTTGATGTTTGTTACTTTTAAATATGAATATTTACGCCATCTCTGTTGCATTTTTAAAAGAAAACCAAAATACTTCTTTTCTTTTTCTTTGAAAAGATAAAGCCAAAACAAAACGATACAATGCTGTCGCGATAAAAGACACCAACCTCGCCCTTCTTCAAAGAGGGGGGGGGGGGACAAAAATAACTGGTTTAACATTTAGTCACACATGTAGGGATGTGGCAGAAGAGAAGATGGAGGGGAAATTTTAAGAGGTAGACCAATGATTGGGATGGTATCAGTCCTATTAAAGAAGAAGACGAGGAAGATATATGAAACTTTTTAAGCCAAATTCTTCCAAACATATCAATAATATCTGTTTAAATGGTTGCTAGACTGCGATCATGAATAACAATAATGTCTAATATGTAAACCAAATTGTATACCTTGAACGAATTCAATTGAATAAAACGTAATATTACCCTCACGCGGTCCACCTAAATGAGGAAGATATATTTATTAGCTGTTATGATAATCGTTATAAATGTGTACACAGGGATTCTAACAAGTGTTTTTTTTTTCCAAAATAATTTTAGGTCATACGTAAAGCTGAACATCTCCAAAAATTATCTCTCCACATTTATGTACAACATAGAGTACTGTAAAACAAATCAAGACATAAGTAATCAACAAAAACATATACTTTTCGAGTAGCTGGATTCCAATAGGTTCATAATTCTTAAAATAGACGCTGGCTTAACATATCTCCTAATTGAGTCCTCTTTCCAGATGCTTATTAGCAATAAGTGAATATCTTTCAGTCACTTTTCTTGATAGAAGTATCATAATTTCTCAGGCAGTAACCCAATAAACAACGCCATCGTCATGTGGTTTCAAAATGTAAACCATTCATGTGTTGACATACTTGTTGATTTCATCCTCCGTACTTGGTGACGTCATCAATGAGAACATATCGACATGTGTTTCCTCATGCAGGCCTTCAACGTCGCATTCATCGATGTCGCTGTCATCTAAGTGACTATCAAGATGGCGGTCATCGATCGGCGGAGATGGTAAGCTACCCGGATGCGGTGAGGGCGGGTTAGGAGGCCTACCTCTGAGGCGGGACGGGGATGCCGTGTACCGATCTGGACCTTTTAATGGAATTTAAAAAAGATTTGTGACATTAAAGCCACATGACATTTAACTGAGAAGAAAGAGTAAATTCACACAAAATTTCACACAGTTTGTTTAAAGTGATACCTCATGTTAAAAGTGTTGGACAGTGTGTTCATTGTTGCCTAGCATCTTCACAGTGTCGCAACATGTGTAAAGTGTTGTACAACATGTTCGCATGAAACATAGCGTGTTGATAGCTTTGTCACACTGCATGTTCACGGTGCCAAAGTGTTACACAGCATGTTGCTCAGTATGTTCACAGTATCATCCAACATGCTTACATTGTATTCACAGTGTATAGCATGTGCACAAGTGTCATACAGTGTGAGTGTAACACAGTTTACCGTGTCAGACAGCGTATGCAGCGTGTTCACAGTGCCGAGCACTAGTATTAGAAAATGTTCAAATTTATCAATGTGTACAGTCAGGTAATCTAACACTTTGGCGTTAAAGCAGTATGAGTAATGATTTTATGCTTAACATATAAATGCCGTTTGGTTTCACACCCTGTATTTACTCCCTCGCAACGTAAAAAGTAATTCACACCGTTAAAATTCTCAAATTACCAGGCGCAGATCCAGGGGGGGGGGGGGCTGAAGGTGCTGGCGCACCCCGTCAAAATGTTAATAACTTTTTTTTTTCTTCTTCTTCTTTTTCTTTCTTTTCTTTTTTTTTTTTTTTTTTTTTTTTTTTTTTTTTTTGCTTGTCAATTCTTCGGGACCGAACGATAGGATGACCTGACCCTACCCCTATATGAAGCGTTTCAAATTTCATCATGGCCGATGGCCAACACCCTGATGGTTACTTACCTGAGACTGGTTTAAGATCAAGTCTCATGAAGAGTAGAGGGGGTGCAATTGTTGGATCCAAGGGGGTAAGAGTACTCCTCTGATCAACCGCTTTGGTTACTTACCTGGGACTGGCTTAAGACCGGGTCTCATGAAGAGGTTGAAGGGGTGCAATAGTTGGTTCCATGGGTGGTAGCTTAGGTGTGCAATGGTTGGTTCCATTGGTGGTAGCTTAGGGAGTGCCTCTCTGATTGACCCCTTACTACAATGGTTACTTACCTGGGACTGTTTTAAGATATTGTCTCATGAAGAGTAGAGGGGGTACAATGGTTGGTTCCATGGGGGTAGCTAAGGGGTGCAATGGTAGGTTCCCTGGGGGGTAGCTTAGGGAGTGCCCCTCTGATGGACCCCTTACTATGGTGGTTACTAACCTGGGACTGGTTTAAGATCAGGTCTCATGAAGAGTAGAGGGGGTGCAATATTGTAGGTTCCATGGGTGGTAGCTTAGGGAGTGCCCCTCTGATCGATCCCTTACTAAGGTGGTTACTTACCTGGGACTGGTTTAAGATCGGGTCTCATGAAGAGTAGAGGGGGAGCAATAGTTGGTTCCATTGGTGGTAGTTTGGGGAGTGCCCCTCTGATAGATCCCTTGCTGTGATGCCTCGACAAGATTCGATAAATCTCTCCTGCCGTCTTCTTTGATTCAGTTTTCAACTCGCAGTAACCTTGTACGATAAAAATTTTATGTGTTTGTATGAGACTATTCATATATGAAATGATAACACAGACTAGCTAATAAAAAATAATGATAATGAAACAAAACAAAAACGATTACTGTATTGATCAATTTTATTTGAATAAAAGGTATTTTAAACAAAAACAAACGCATTATGTACATAGAAAAACACTATATAATAGTTTTGAATGTTCCTTTAAAAACTTGTAGGGCCTATGTGGTCGTCGTCCGAGGTCAGTTATTAAGTGTTTTCGAATTTTGTCGGCTTTACGAGATTGAGGTAATCAATGGAAACTTTTGATTGAGGTAATCTATGGAAATTTATGATTGAGGTAACCAATGGAAACTTTTCACAAATAATCATGATTATAATGGTGTTCTCTTCTCGGATGACGTTCTAACCTAACTCTCCTCACTACTCCTTGCAGTCGACCGGGTGGCCGAGACGAACCATTTCAAGAAAATTTAAGCCTATCGACCAAGAGCTTTACGCGTCACGCAAGAAGAAGCCACTATTATTATCATAATTATTTGTAAAGAGATTCCATTGTCTACTTCTCAACCTTGTACAGGCGGTACGTCAACAGAATTCGAAAACTCCCTAATGTTCTGGTAGCTTAGTGCTGTTCTTTTACCTGCGTCGCTGCCCGTACTGTCAATATGAAAGCCTAACGTTTCTTCCTGGATGCTGAACTGTGTGATTCTCTTCAGGTCCCAGGCCATGCAGCATTTAGGCGGACTGAGTGTGGCGAGACACATGGCATGATGGGTAACATGGAGGGCCATGCGAAACTCTGGAGCTACGATCCCCTTTAACGGAAAGACTGTCCAACTCTCTGTAAAAAAGAGTGACAATCATTCAATGGAATTCCTATTGATCATTGGGAGCTTTCAAGTTGCGATCCCCGAAAAATAATGACATTGAAAACACCTATTGACCTTTTGGTGAGGAGTAAATATATCAATTATTAAAGCTTGTTCAAGAGGTTTATCAATTATTTTATTGAAGACTCTTATATGAAAAAAAATCAGAACTTATTTCAGGAAACTTAATAGGCGATTCCATAATATTTGCTCCGGCGACAATTGGTCGCCAGAAATGCCATACACTAATCGATCGACCAACTTCAACCCTGGACTTCTACCCTAATCCTTACGTAAACCCCATTGCAACCCTATATAAGTGGCCTTTATCATTTTAGAATACTGATATGAAAGGCAGGTCTGTAGGGAGCATTCAACAGCATCTTACCGCTGAAAAAGTGTGACTTGATGAAAGAGTACCACGTGGCCAGATCCTCCGACGCCATTTTCTTGACAAACAGATCACGTGACACTGACTTGGATTCCTGGAATAGGATTGTATCAGCGGCCAGCATAATCGCCCAGTACTCAATGGGTGATTTGCGTTTACCAGGACGTTGCATCATACCTCGTTCAGTACCCATGAAGGTGTCTTTGTTGACGGTGTAAGCGCTCTTTAAGATCTTCTCATCCATCTTCTTGAAGATTTTCAGCTGGAACAAACCTGAGGGGTAAAGAAGTGAAACCGGTTCATCGTAAGAGTGAACATTTCAGTATATAAGTTCCCATGAAGGTGTCTTTGTTGACCGTGTAGGCGCTCTTTAAGATCTTCTCATCCATCTGCTTAAAGATCTTCAACTGGAATAAACCTGTCGAAAGATGGGTGAAGAAATTAAACTTAACTATATTGTGAAAATTTAGGTATATAAGACAGGAAGAATGCAAAGTGTAAGATTAATCATTAAATGTTTTTAATGATTGCCTATAATAATTGAGATCCAACGTTGAAAATTATAAAGCGAATCACAAGTATGCACGTCGGAGATGAATGGAAGGGTGATTTAGGGGGGAAGGCCTATCTGATGAAGAGGTTTCAATAAACTTGTAATTTAAAATTTTTGGCACATTATGTTCCCAAGCAATAACGTGTCATGACTGAGAAGAAGCAACCGATTCTGTGTCACCATCTATAGTTCCTTTTTGTTTTTCATCATAAAAATATTATTGCAGACTTTTGCAACGTTGTTGTTAACAACATGTTCTTATCAAAACAAAAAATAAGGATAAATCATCCTTCATCAAATTCTAGAATATTAAGACAAGAGGCAAAAATGTGTTCTTATATTGAAACTGACCAAATTACATACTTTTTTTTTCAAGAAATTATCAATTTGAACCTCAGTTAGTTTCTCTTGTGAAATTCAAATATGTCAACAATTATTTAAAAAAAATATATGTGGTCATTTCTTACCTGTCTGTGTATCACCTTGGAAAACAACCCATCTCTGAAATAAAAAAAGAAAAGAAAACATAAACCGTTATAATTATATGGCTGGTGATTCTTTTTCCAATCAATGTGAGCTGAGTAACACAGTTATCATGAACTCGTTGTAATTTTATTTTTCTCTAGTTTTTACATAATTTATTCAACGATGTGGGTCCTGTGAACGTCTGATTTTTATTCATGGGATAGGGTATATTTCCATCTATCCTGTAGACGATAGTTTATGATATGAACATTAATTTTGATTTCTATTCATAGGGCGGATATATTTTCATCTATCCCTTAGACGATGGTTGATGATATTATGAACATTTGATTTATATTCAAGGAGCGGGGTACAGTTAAAGTTATATTATACACAAGAAGACAACACGCGGCATTATCATCATGTTACATTATACAGGTATAATTCTATATATATTATCCTGTAGACGATGGTTGACGAACATTAATTTTGATTCTATCTTACAGGCGACTGTTGATGATATAAACATTTGAATTCTATTCATGGGGCGGGTTATAATTCTTTCTATCCCTGGCTGATGATATGACCATTTGAACATTTGATTTCAATTCGCGGGACAGGGTATAGTTCCACCGATCTGTCCTGTAGACGATGGTGGATGATATATCTGCAAGGAGAGTCTTTCGATCGATTTCTAGACGAGCGATCACTATTTGTACAGCAAAGTCTCATATCCGGCCCCGTCATTGAACGGCCATCAAATCCTACTAGACATACACATTTGGCAGACAAAATGAAAAAGAAAGAAAGAAAAAGATGACAGAATCATTCTGTATGATTTTATAACGGGAAATTTTCTGCAATTTAACAGAAAAGTTTGTAAAGCTTCATATCCCATACCAATTTCTGTAATTTTACTCCAAATTGTACATTAAGATTACAGGTGTTCTCGAGACTCTGCGGCAGGAATTTTTCTGGCTTTTTTTAAGGAGAAATTTTCTAACAGTGTAGCATGAATAAAGTTAGAGAGCAACTCTCTCTCCATATAAATATTATGATGATTCATTTCCATTTATAGTTGCATACAGAGTCAAAATCTGTATATTGTTTATTAAAATATTAATTTTGTGTAAAGCTTAAAGGGTTTTTTCTAAGTTTTAAAAAAAAGTGTTTAAATAATGCATACTTTTTAAACATTTAGCTGTTTTCGTGAAGCTGTCCCGAATAGGCCTACATTATTGTAAAGTAATGTCTTCATGTGAATTATCTGTCAATGTTATAAAAATAAGTCTTTTCCAGCTTTTTCGGGTTATCCTGCCAATATCTCATTTCGTATTCTATTTATGCATATACATGTATTATACTTGACGAACAATCAATCAAAATACATTATTGATTTGCAGCAGCATGCATACACCTGTTTAGGGTTATAGCACGCATCTGTATAAAGAACTGCTACTCCTTTCCTGAAATCAATTTGCCTTTAAGTCATTGTCCAATTCAGCATCATATTCTCCTGACGATTGATCTACAAAGCGTCCCAGAAAAAGCGAAACCCAAATGGTTAATCATTTTTCTCGATAAAAGCTAACAAATTAATGAAATATTAAGTGCATCGTATAAAGTTCACCTTTGTTTCTTTCTTTATACCCATAATACTGAAGAGCCAAGCATATCCCAGCTATAGGAGCGACTTATAAAATGAAAACAGTCCTACCATATTGCACATGAACATAAGTAATTGAAAAGAAATGAATTAATATAAGCAATTCACATGTAAATTGTAATAATCAAAGAATATAAGCAAAACACAAACAAATCAACAGCAACAACACACACACGCACAAAAGGAATACACAAAAATATATGAAATAATGATTTACAATGAGATAACAGAGAATCTACTACTCAAAGTAAAAAAGAAAATGCGGATCCATAAGCGAAATGTGCTGGAAAAATTGGAGCCCCATAAAATTATAAATAGGAAAGGTTTCTATTCTGAAAGGGAAGCGAATGAAATAGGAAGAGAAAAAACAACACGGAATGGAATAGCTATTTATGGCACCAAACTTTTTTTTTTTTTTTGTGGTTAAAATATGATTATGGCTAGCAACCATAATGAACCATTCGGTTTACCAACCGAATCGACAGATATTAAAGGACACTTATTCTGAGGCAAAAAGTTTATCTTCGGTAGTTTTTTCCTGAATTAATGTGCAAGTTTTCCTATAATGATGAAGGTCTTGACCCAATTCATAATGTTAGAGGAACAAATACTTATGAAACTTTGGAAAAAAGAACTGCCTTTAAAAAATATTTACATCATTCACAAAAAATGTATGTATGCTCGGACGTATGCGCTTCATGTTTCAAAATGTACACTGAGTGAGTCAGACAAAAATAGACACCCAGGAAAATGTCAATAAAAAGAGAACAAATTTATAAACCCCAAATTATTATATATATTCCGAAAGAGTAACTTTTCCCGCATCTTTTGGTACCAATTTTGTGTGTTATATCTTTACGCTTGGATGAACATGATGCATTGTTTGCGAACATGTCAATTTCGAATTGTGCCGGAATGGGAGTAAAATCAAAACAACAAAAAGCTAAAAAAAAAAAAAAAAAAAAAAAAAAAAAAAAAAAAAAGCAACTTCATCCTGATTACAATATTATTATTTTTTAACGAAAATGTCTTCCGCTTAATAACTTGGCAGGGGTGTTGTTACACATATTGACTACATTATTGTATGAAAATGATATAGATTTGTAGAGTTAGGCATGAGTGAGCACACATCAGAGACAAAATAATCACTTTTCAAAATTATTAGAAGGCCTTTTTAGGTCTGTCATTGTCAATTTACTCTTTAATGTGTACTCATTCGCGCATTACTTGACGAGTCAATCTAATTTTCATACAACATGTAGTCAATATGTGTAACAACACCCCTGCCAAGTTATTAAGCGGAAGACATTTTTGTTAAAAAATTATGCTATTTTAATCAGGATGAAGTTGCTTTTTCTAGCTTTTTGTTGTTTTGATTTTACTCTCATTCTTGCACAATTCGAAATTGACATGTTCGCAAACAATGCGTCGTGTTCATCCAAGCGTAAAGATAAAACACAAAATTGGTACCAAAAGATGCGGGAGAGTTAATCTTTTTAGAATATGTATAATAATTTGGGGTTCATTAATTTGTTTTTCTTTGTATCAGCATTTTTCTAGGTGTCTAGTTTTTTCTGACTCACCCGGTAGTTGTAGGCCTAAAGAGTAAAAATAGTTTCCTTATTACTGTGAGTCGTGCACAGACTTCCATTCTAAGTTATTAATCGTACCTCTTGAGGTATTGATTATTATTAAGCGAGCTTCATCCAGATGAAACAAGGTTATCCCGATTCACCACAGCGGATGTTGCGTTGTCATGACAACCATCCCGCATCCATGGTATTAGATGACGTCTCCTGATACCACAGAGGATAGAGTGATCCAGGGTCATCTGTTCATACCCATCTCATTACCATATTATTGTCTCGATTTAATATCAAATTACTTGCAATCTTTGAGAGTGACTGTCTTTTTTCCCCTTCTTTATTGGAGACATCAATGAATATTATTTTGCATTGCTAAGCGTGTAAATTGATGTTGTTTATGTTGGGCTCTTTGCATTTATCGTCATTATTAATAATAGATGATAGTTTCATTTTGCTTTTATCAGCACTATCATTCTTAAGATGTAAGTTATATCACTGTTATCTTTTTTTTATTATACCAATAAATTTTTGAACTGTTTGAAATTGAAAGTAGTTTGATTGTGAAGTATTTTGGATTAGAAAAAAAGAAATAATTCCCAAGTTTTTGAATAAAAAAACAACTTCCTAATTCCTTCTTCTCTTATCAATGAATAATAATAAAATGTAAACGAAAAAGATAATTAAATAAAATGACTATACCGATTTCAAAAAAATTACATTATTGAAGCGGTCAATAAACCCCGCATGGATTATTGATGCTATGTATAAAATAACCGTACTTTGACCAGACACAATTGGATAAAGCTGGAGCTATTAATTTCAGATCTACAATTATTGTGAAATAGATGTTTCTTAAATGCCATCTCAATTCGAAACACTCCAAAACCTCAGGGAGGTTCCGGAATTTCATCTCTTCGTAAATATCTCTTCTGTCTATCATTCTAAATTTACCCACAAATCCCGTCATACACAGTTAATAATTGATGATAAATTTCTTTTTGATCAATCTATCACTCCACATAAATTCTATTGTTTAAAGCTATAGTGTCAAAGTCAGTGTGAGGTTGGAAATCTGAAAAACTGCATCAATAAGTTAAATTCTTATAAATAGTTGAAAATAGACTGTAATTGTATAATGTTTGTGAGCAAGTATATACTTGCGGAATAGATTTTAAACAAACAAAACAAAACAAAAATAATGCCTCGTATATACGCAATCAATGATGTTTATCACGAAAGAATTAAAATATTAACATTTTCTCTCTCACTGTGTCTGCTTCGAGATCTTAAAATCATGATTAAACAATAAATGGCATATGTAATAGATTATAATGAGTTTACTATGAAAATTTTCAAAATCGGTGGTCGAAAGCGGAGACAATATTTGTCATAGTGCGTTTTCCTGTTTTAGTTTATTAACTATCCGTAACGTTCAATATAAAACCTTATACCCAATACGAATATGACATACTGTTGCCCATCATAGCAATAACTGATTTAATGTAATATCACACAGATAGTTTTTTGAATAATATGACATCAACGTATAAAAAGTCATGGAAAAAACACATATTCTAACTATGATAGGTAAACCCATCTAGACCTGCAAAGCCACAGTAAGACAAAACATTAGATAATAAGACGTCACTCTAAAGATACAAAAATTCAAATTGGCCCTATTACGGGTCCATTGAGGCCATATACGCAAATTTCGGGTGAATAATATTGGGGCCATACCAGATGTATATGGTAATAACTGACCCATAATAGGGTTTGGCCCTAACTGACCCATAATGGAGTAAATTTGACCCTTTATGTTTTCAGAAAGTTCATTTTTACCTTCTTAGTTTTAATGGTTTTGAGACATACTATCTGATCCAAGTATCCTGTTCTGATTCTCCTCTGATTATCTTCGTCTGTGATATTCTTACACACGAAGCTCCCTCCTGTCATCCTGTCCGGTAGAGCACAAGCCTGTTGATGAATTATTGTTTGTGGAGTAGAATAGCTGACAGGTGGATTGATGCGTTCCCTCCTCGTATTAAAATATTGACGATCCCACAAGGATGAAAAATACAAAACACGAATCCAAAATGATTCTGCTTCCAATTTTTATTTTATTTAGATTTTGCTGTTGTAGCTTTTGTTGTGTTTGTCAAAAACTTGCTGATTTGTTCAATTTCAGTGAAATAAAACAATTTATTTTCCTGGATGGGAAGATTCGCAAATAAAGGTTTCAGGAAGAATTACAATTCATGAGCTAGATATACGTTTAAACAGGTTTACCGCAGACGAGTTGTTAATGCTTCCGCTTTAAGTCACACTTTCCTGATTAAAGCAGTATCCTTAACATCAATTATGAATATCTCACATGTTATCTGATGTAGGCCTATGGTGGTCTGTTACCAAATTTATGTAATCGCCGAAGGTACATAGAGTCGACTGGGTACATGAAGTAGGTGCGTCCCACAGACGTGTTCTCTTATTTATGTAGTTTGCGCGTGCTGGATGATTTTTAACATCACTTTTTCCCGCCTGCAATAAATTCATCTCATTTTGCATTGAGGGCATGCGTGGCTGCACGCGTGCGTTAGTTTATGTAACATGATGCAGAGATGCCATTTTGCGTGTTTAGAATCCCATTACAATGAACCCGAAGGGTAACAAGGTATCAATAAAATGATTTGCTAGAGAGCAGTGTACAGTCCTCTCTCATTGCAACACCTATTTCTCGATAAGCTACCCCCCCCCCCCAGCAAAAAATAAAAAATAGATATATTTGGTAAAGAGATGGTGGATAAAAAGTGAGAAATTTTAAGATATGGACAGAAAGGTGCTGGCGCACCCCGTAAGATTTGAAAAACAGAATACCTTTTGTACATAAACCTTTTGAGCGCAACCCGTTAAAATCTTAATAACTTTTTTTTTTCATTTTTTTTCTTTTTTTTACTTGGTCAGTTCCTAAAAATGTTCAACACCTTACCCCCGTCAGCGTCAGGTACCTTTTTGCACCCCGTAAAAGCCCGTCTCTGCAACCGCGCCTGCATTCCGCATCCTACATGTTGACCATAAAAACATTCAAGGACAATAGGAAGAGAAATAAGATTCCAAAAAAAAAGTGAAACTAAAATTTCCTGGAATTCAGTGGCATTTCCTGGAATCTTCAAAATTGTTTTAAAACATACTTCGGACAAATGGTAAGCTTGAAGTATGCCTAGTCACCACAAATCACGGAATTTTAAGACCTCTTTTGTATGCGCACCTCCTGAAATAGGGACGAAACCAATCATGCCAGCGCAAAGCGCGAGCCGAAAAAAAAAAAAAAAAAGCTCCAACATGAAGCAAATAATGCTACAAAATAATATCATCACTGTTCAAATTTGTTACATTCAGATATTGCGTACATCTAGATTATCAGTTTTCCCGAAATTTCCTGGAATTATTTTACATCCTGAAAATGTCCTTCAAAATACAAAATTAATGTACTAACCTGTTAATTTTTTCCCCCGAATTTTCCCGAATTTCGGGAAATGTGGAAACACTGAAAAAAAACAAACAAACAAACAAACAAACAAAAGAAACTTTCGGTAAACTTTTACATGCCCCACGATTTTTGTGTGGACCTCCTACTTTCAAAACGGACTGTTTTTTTTATTATGTGGTCTACGATAAATACGCAATGCAATACAATATACTTTACAAATTTCAGTATTAAAAACAAACCGTATATCGCAACAATGCTACTGAATATTTATAATTAACTTTTGACCAATGAGACAGACGCTCTGCACTAATGTGAGATGAGCAGTAATTACTGAATATTCATAAGGCTTTTAGCCAATAAGAACTGATTATTTGCCGGCAGCTTTAGGATCTCATGACATCGAATGCCCTTATTTGGTCATGTTTTGTCAGTACATTAAATACTAGTAAATGCGCTGCAAGACACGTCCACCTGGAAAAACTTTGGTAAAAGGGGTGCTTGTATTAAATAAACTAAATACAGAAACGTTTAGAGCAGTTATTTTATGGATTTCTAAAACAATATTCATGCCACCAATAATAACTTTTGATCTTATCAATTCACATCCATAAAGCATAATATAATCTAAAACATGAGTAAATAGATTATACGTCAATACATGAAATATACATAAGGTATCCCTATCAAAATAATGGAATGACCTGCAAATCGCGCAATGTGATTACGTATAACGCGCATGCGCTATTTTAATTAACACGTGACAAAAATTTAAAATTGCACTTTCGACTTGATTGAGGATCTTTACCTTTACCTTTACCCAAGGTTCTGGAAGAGTGCTGTAGTCTCAGCAGTCAGGCTTCCAGTTCAAGCTTGTGGTTTCATCCTTCTGTTTGGGTTTTTGTCATGCTGTCATCCATCATTTAGTGTTGGTTTTGCCTCTTCTTTGTTTTGCTCGGTATTCTTGCTATATACATGGTTTACTCGTATTATATCTGCACGACTGCAAAATAGTTACTAATCTAACTTAAATTTGAACTACTAATATTCGATAAAAACCCAACAAATTATCAAAAATGTATGACGAAGAAGTTGCAGCTCTTGTTGTTGATAATGGCTCTGGAATGTGTAAAGCCGGATTTGCAGGAGACGATGCACCGAGAGCTGTGTTTCCATCCATCGTTGGCAAACCACGGCACCAGGTATACCCAGTTGTTGTATGTCCGGACGGGTTGTTTGTCCGGACAAGAAGGCAATTTTCGGAGCTTTGTGATCAATATTTCTTTAATCGATTGAAAGTAATATCAGACAATATAACAAAGCATAAATATTCACAATATTTTTGCTAATTACTGCACAAAATTTTGAGAAAATCCAGAGCAAAAATGATGTTTTTATCTGCTTAAGTGTCCGGACAACGGCGCCCCATCCTACGGTAAATCTCGGAATGTTGTTAAAATGTTGTGCCTGCGCGCTGTGTGTTGTTTGTTTGTTTCTTCGTTTGTTTTTGTTTTCGTTATATTGGGGGGGGGGGTGCGGGGGTGGGCGACATTAAATGTTAATCTTTTATCGATTGTCATTGCAAGATTAGATAATCAACAAGAGATCAAGGCCCGTGCCCAGGGCTAGAGCAAGCTAAGTAACCGGTGTCTAGACTGTATTAAAACTTAAATTAATATTAAAAGCGTTGAGCCTGTGATTTCACGAGATAGATCTAGAAATCTATATGGAAGTCTAACAGCGGTGCGGTGGATGCGATGGGACGGATGCTTGGACAGATCTCAAATCAAGTCTCATTTTTGTTGTGGGCGGGGGGGGGGGGTCGGAGTGTTAGAAGTTTATTTATATTTTCGGCCTAGAGTCTAACAGTTAGATCTAGGTCTAAGACAAGTAATCTAAGACTCAGTCGCAAATTTATGACATACTATAGCCTATGGCCGGCGACGCCCCCTCCCCCTCCCCAGTTAAAAAATAAATAAAAATCTTGATCGATGGATCATGGATGACTCGCCCACCAACACAACCCTCCCACTGACACTGTGCCATGCCCAGCCATGGCCTAGAAAGTTTTCACGCCTGGCTGAATGGCCTGCCCTGGCCCTATGGCTGCCATACCTCAAAAGTAAAATTATCCTGGTTCTATGAATTATCTATAGCGCCATCTATCTCGGTAGATTTACAAACTTCCAGATTAAGATCTAACTGTTAGATCTAACTTAATTTTAGTCTTAGAAGTGAAGTTCTAACTTGTTAATTAGGCCCTGCTAACAAGTTAACTGTTAGATCTAACGTTAGAAGTCTAGCCTTGCCCTTAACAATAAATCTGAAACTCTACCTTGTCTGTCAGATCTAGATCTATTGTTAGAACAAAAGGTTTGCGTGATACTAGAAATCTCCCTCAAGTTAAAAAGATAAAGTTATTTTAGATCTAACAGTTAGATCTACAGTGCGTCCCAAAAAGAACTATACACTTTTGAAATGGCTACCAAATAAAAAATATAAGATTCTTTGATAAAAGGTTTGTATTTATATAAGACTCATGTCCTCAACTATCATTATGACACAAAAAATTCCAAAAATAACGTATGCTTCAGTGAGTAATGCCCACATTTGTAAAGGACACAAAAATTAGCCTGCGCAGGAATTCACTATTCATTTTGCACCTGGTTATGGAACACCATGAATGAGTCAAAGTTAACGATGGAATAAATCAGCCAACAGAGTCAAAGATAAACCCAAAGTCAGAAAAAAACAATTAATATTATGCAAAAATGTTATGATTCACCATTTGTTTTCATATCATTGATTTATGCTTTGACTTCAATTTTACAAGTCAAAATTGTTGTTTATTAAATATTATTTGTGTAAGCTTAAAGGTTTTTTCTAAGTTTTAAAAAAAGTGTTAAAAATAAGCATACTTTTTAACCATTTAGCTGTTTTTCGTGAAGCTGTTCCCGAATAGGCCTACATTATTGTAAAGTAATGTCTCATGTGGATTATTGTCATGTTATAAAATAAGTCTTTCCAAGCGCTTTTTCGGGTTATCCTGCCAATATCTCATTCGTATTCTATTTTGCAATTACGATTAATACTTTGACACAATCAATCAAAATAATTATTGATTGCAGCAGCATGCATACACCTGTTTAGGTAATATAGCACGCATCTGTATAAAGAACTGTACTCTTTCCTGAAATCAATTTGCCTTTAAGTCATTGTCCAATTCAGCATCATATTCCCTGACGATTGATCTACAAGCGTCCCAAAAAGCGACCAAATGAGATTTAATCATTTTTCTCGATAAAAAGCTAACAAATAATGAAATATTAAGTGCATGTATAAGTTCACCTTGTTTCCTTTCTTATACCCATAATACTTGAACGAGGCCAAGCATATCCCAGCTATAGAGCGACTTAATAAAATAACAAGTCCTACATATGCACATGAACAAGTAATTGAAAAGAAATGAATTAATATAAGCAATCACATTTAAATTGGTAATAATCAAGAAATATAAGCAAATACACAAACAAATCACAGCAACAACACACCACGCACAAAAGGATACACAAAATATATGAAATAATGATTTACAATGAGATAACAGAGAATCTACTACTCAAAGTAAAAAAGAAAATCGGATCCATAAGCGAAATGTGCTGGAAAATTGGAGCCCCATAAATTATAAATAGGAAAGGTTCTATTCTGAAAGGAAGCGAATGAAATAGGAAGAGAAAAAACAACCGGAATGGAATAGCTATTTATGCACCAAACTTTTTTTTTTTTTTTGTGGTTAAAATATGACTTATGGCTAGCAACCATAATGAACCATTCGGTTTACCAACCGAATCGACAGATATTAAAGGACACTTATTCTGAGGCAAAAAGTTTATCTTCGGTATTTTTTCCTGAATTAATGTGCAAGTTTTCTATAATGATGAAGGTCTTGACCCAATTCATAATAGTTAGAGAACAAATACTTATGAAACTTTGGAAAAAGAAACTGCCTTTAAAAATATTTACACATTCACAGAGGGCCTGGAGCGGTAGGCGTTCATGTTTCAAAATGTACACTGATTGAGTCAGACAAAAATATGACACCAGGAAAATGTCAATAAAAGAGAAAAATTTATAAACCCCAAATTATTATATATATTCCGAAAGAGTAACTTTTCCCGCATCTTTTGGTACCAATTTGTGTGTTATATCTTTTTACGCGGATGAAATGATGCATTGTTTGCGAACATGTCAATTTCGAACTTGTGCCGGAATGGAGTAAAATCAAAACAACAAAAAAGCTAAAAAAAAAAAAAAAAAAAAAAAAAAAGCAACTATCCTGCATTACAATATTATTATTTTTTAACGAAAATGTCTTCGCTTAATAACTTGGCAGGGGTGGTTGTTACACATATTGACTACATTAATTGTATGAAATGATATAGATTTGTAGAGTTTAGGCATGAGTGAGCACACATCAGAGACAAAATAATCACTTTTCAAAATATTAGAAGGCCTTTTTAGGTCTGTCATTGTCAATTTACTCTTTAATGTGTACTCATTCGCGCATTACTTGACGAGTCAATCTAATTTTCATACAACATGTAGTCAATATGTGTAACAACACCCTGCCAAGTTATTAAGCGGAAGACATTTTTTTAAAAAATTATGCTATTTAATCAGGATGAAGTTGCTTTTTCTAGCTTTTTGTTGTTTTGATTTTACTCTCATTCTTGCACAATTCGAAATTGACATGTTCGCAACAATGCGTCGTGTTCATCCAAGCGTAGATAAAAAACAAAATTGTACCAAAAGATGCGGGAGAGTTAATCTTTTTAGAATATGTATAATAATTTGGGTTCATTAATTTGTTTTCTTTGTATCCATTTTTCTAGGTGTCAGTTTTTCTGACTCACCCGTAGTCTGTAGGCCTAAAGAGTAAAAATAGTTTCCTTATTACTGTGAGTCGTGCACAGACTTCCATTCTAAGTTATTAATCGTACCTCTTGAGGTATTGATTATTATTAAGCGAGCTTCATCCAGATGAAAAAGGTTATCCCGATTCCCACAGCGGATGTTGCGTTGTCATGACAACCATCCGCATCCATGGATTAGATGACGTCTCCTGATCCACAGAGGATAGAGGATCCAGGGTCATCTGTTCATACCATCTCATTACCATATTATTGTCTCGATTTAATATCATATTACTTGCAATCTTGGTAAAGTGACTGTCTTTTTTCCCCTTCTTTATTGGAGACATCAATGAATATTATTTTTGCATTGCAAGCGTGTAAATTGATGTTGTTTATGTTGGGCTTTTGCATTTATCGTCATTATTAATATAGATGATAGTTTCATTTTGCTTTTATCAGCACATCATTCTTAAGATGTAAGTTATATCACTGTTATCTTTTTTTTTTTATACCAATAAATTTTTGAACTGTTTGAATTGAAAGTAGTTTGATTGTGAAGTATTTTGGATTAGAAAAAAGAAATAATTCCCAAGTTTTTGAATAAAAAAAACAACTTCCTAATTCCTTCTTCTCTATTCAATGAATAATAATAAAATGTAAACGAAAAAAGATAATTAAATAAAATGATATACGCATTTCAAAAAAATTAATTATTGAAGCGGTCAATAAACCCGCATGGATTATTGATGCTATGTATAAAATAACCGTACTTTGACCAGACACATTGGATAAAGCTGGAGCTATTAATTTCAGATCTACAATTATTGTGAAATAGATGATTTCTTAAATGCCATCTCAATTCGAAACACTCCAAACCTCAGGGAGGTTCCGGAATTTCATCTCTTCGTAAATATCTCTTCTGTCTATCATTCTAAATTTACCCACAAATCCCGTCATACACAGTTAATAATTGATGATAAATTTCTTTTTGATAAATCTTATGCACTCCACATAAATTCTATTGTTTAAAGCTTATAGTGTCAAAGTCAGTGTGAGGTTGGAAATCTGAAAACTGCATAATAAGTTAACATTCTTATTAAATAGTTGAAAATAGACTGTAATTGTATATGTTTGTGAGCAAGTATATACTTGCGGAATAGATTTTAAACAAACAAAACAAAACAAAAATAATGCCTCGTATATACGCAATCAATGATGTTTATCACGAAAGAATTAAAATATTAACATTTTCTCTCTCACTGTGCTGCTTCGAGATCTTAAAATCATGATTAAACAATAAATGGCATATGTATAATAGATTATAATGAGTTTTACTATGAAAATTTTCAAAATCGGTGGTCGAAAGCGGAGACAATTTGTTCATAGTGCGTTTTCCTGTTTTAGTTTATTAACTATCCGTAACGTTCAATATAAAACCTTATACCCAATACGATATGTACATACTGTTGCCCATCATAGCAAAACTGATTTAATTAATATCACACAGATAGTTTTTGAATAATATGACATCAACGTATAAAAAGTCATGGAAAAGAACACATATTCTAACTATGATAGGTAAACCCTCTAGACTGCAAAGCACAGTAAGACAAAAACATTAGATAATAAGACGTCACTCTAAAGATACAAAAATTCAATTGGCCCTATTACGGTCATTGAGGCCATATACGCAAATTTCGGGTGAATAATATTGGGCATACCAGATGTATATGGTAATAACTGACCCATAATAGGGTTTGGCCCTAACTGACCCATAATGGAGTAAATTTGACCCTTTATGTTTTCAGAAAGTTCATTTTACCTTCTTGTTTTAATGGTTTTGAGACCATACTATCTGATCCAAGTATCCTGTTCTGATATTCCTCTCGATTATCTTCGTCTGTGATATTCTTACACACGAAGCTCCCTCCTGTCATCCTGTCGGTAGAGCACAAGCCTGTTGATGAATTATTGTTTGCTGGAGTAGAATAGCTGACAGGTGGATTGATGCGTTCCTCCTCGTATTAAAATATTGACGATCCCACAAGGATGAAAAATACAAAACACGAATCCAAATGATTCTGCTTCCAATTTTTATTTTATTTAGATTTTGCTGTTGTAGCTTTTGTTGTGTTGTGTCAAAAACTTGCTGATTTGTTCAATTTCAGTGAATAAAACATTTATTTTCCTGGATGGAAGATTCGCAAATAAAGGTTCAGGAAGAATTACAATTCATGAGCTAGATATACGTTTAAACAGGTTTACCGCAGACGAGTTGTTAATGCTTCCGCTTTAAGTCACACTTCCTGATTAAGCAGTATCCTTAACATCAATTATGAATATCTCACATGTTATCTGATGTAGCCTATGGTGGTCTGTTACAAATTATGTAATCGCCGAAGGACATAGAGTCGACTGGGTAATGAAGTAGGTGCGTCCCACAGACGTGTTCTCTTATTTATGTAGTTTGCGCGTGCTGGATGATTTTTAAACATCACTTTTCCCGCCTGAATAAATTCATCTCATTTTGCATTGAGGGCATGCGTGGCTGCACGCGTGCGTTAGTTTATGTAACATTGATGCAGAGATGCCATTTTGCGTGTCTTAGAATCCATTACAATGAACCGAAGGAGTACAAGGTATCAATAAAATGATTTGCTAGAGAGCAGTGTACAGTCCTCTCTCATGCAACACCTATTTCTCGATAAGCTACCCCCCCCCCCAGCAAAAAATAAAAAATAGATATTATTTGTAAAGAGATGGTGGATAAAAAGTAGAGAATTTTAAGATATGGACAGAAAGGTGCTGGCGCACCCGTAAGATTTGAAAAACAGAATACCTTTTGTACATAAACCTTTTGAGCGCAACCCGTTTAAAATCTTAATAACTTTTTTTTTTCATTTTTTTTCTTTTTTTACTTGGGTCAGTTCTAAAAGTTCAACACCTTACCCCCGTCAGCGTCAGGTACCTTTTTGCACCCCGTAAAAGCCCGTCTCTGCAACGCGCCTGCATTCCGCATCTACATGTTGACCATAAAAAACATTTCAGGACAATAGGAAGAGAATAAGATTCCATAAAAAAAAGTGAAACTAAAATTTCCTGGAATTCAGTGGCATTTTGGAATCTTCAAAATTGTTTTAAACATATCTTCGGACAAAATGGTAAGCTTGAAGTATGCCTAGTCACCACAAATTCACGGAATTTTAAGACCTCTTTTGTATGCGCACCTCCTGAAATAGGCGAACGAAACCAATCATGCCGAGCGCAAAGCGCGAGCCGAAAAAAAAAAAAAAGCTCCAACATGAAGCAAATAATGCTACAAAATAATATCATCACTGTTCAAATTTGTTACATTCAGATATTGCGTACATCTAGATTATCAGTCTTTCCCCGAAATTTCCTGGAATTATTTTACACCTGAAATGTCCTTCAAAATACCAAAATTATAGTACTAACCTGTTAATTTTTTCCCGAAATTTTCCCGAATTTCGGGAATGTGGAAACACTGAAAAAAAACAAACAACAAACAAAAACAAAAGAAACTTTCGGTAAACTTTACATGCCCACGATTTTTGTGTGACCTCCTACTTTCAAAACGGACTGTTTTTTTATTATGTGGTCTTCGATAAATACGCAATGCAATACAATATACTTACAAATTTCAGTATTAAAAACAAACCGATATCGCAACAATGCTACTGAATATTTATAATTAACTTGTGACCATGAGACAGACGCTCTGCACTAATGTGAGATGAGCAGTAATTACTGAATATTCATAAGCTTTTAGCCAATAAGAACTGATTATTTGCCGGCAGCTTTAGGATCTCATGACATCGAATGCCCTTATTTGGTCATGTTTTGTCAGTACATTAAATACTAGTAAATGCGCTGCAAGACACGTCCACCTGGAAAACTTGTGAAAAGGGGCTTGTATTAAATAAACTAAATACAGAAACGCTTTAGAGCATTATTTTATGGATTTCTAAAACAATATTCATGCCACCAATAATACTTTTGATCTTATCAATTTCACATCCATAACATAATAATAATCTAAACATGAGTAAATAGATTATACGTCAATAATGAAAATACATAAGGTATCCCTATCAAAATAAGGAATGCCTGCAAATCGCGCATGTGATACGTATAACGCGCATGCGCTATTTTAATTAACACGTGACAAAATTTAAAATGCACTTTCGACTTGATTGAGGATCTTTACCTTTACTTTACCAAGTTCTGAAGAGGTGCTGTAGTCTCAGCAGTCAGGCTTCCAGTTCAACGCTGTGGTTTCATCCTTCTGTTTTGGTGTTGTCATGCTGTCATCCTCATTATGTGGTTTTGCCCTTCTTTGTTTTGCTCGATTCTTGCTATATACATGGTTTTCGTATTATATCTGCACGACTGCAAAATATTTACTAATCTAACTTAAATTTGAACTACTAATATTCGATAAACCAACAAATTATCAAAAATGTATGACGAAGAAGTTGCAGCTCTTGTTTGTTGATAATGGCTCTGGAATGTGTAAAGCCGGATTTGCAGGAGACGATGCACCGAGAGCTGTGTTTTCCATCCATCGTTGGCAACCACGGCACCAGGTATACCCAGTTTTGTATGTCCGGACGGGTTGTTTGTCCGACAAGAAGGCAATTTCGGAGCTTTGTGATCATATTTTCTTAATCGATTGAAAGTAATATCAGACAATATAACAAAGCTAAATATTCACAATATTTTTGCTAATTACTGCACAAATTTTGAGAAAATCCAGAGCAAAAAGATGTTTTTATCTGCTTAAGGTCCGGACAACGGGCCCCATCCTACGGAAATCTCGGAATGTTGTTGAAAATGTGTGCCTGCGCGCTGTGTGTTGTTTGTTTGTTTCTTCGTTTGTTTTTGTTTCGTTATATGGGGGGGGGGGGGGGGTGGGCGACATTAAATGTTAATCTTTTATCGATTGTCATTGCAAGATTAGATAATTCAACAAAATCAAGGCCCGTGCCCAGGCTAGAGCAAGGCTAAGTAACCGGTGTCTAGTACTGATTAAAACTTAAATTAATATTAAAAGCGTTGGAGCCTGTGATTCACGAGATAGATCTAGAAATCTATATGGAAGTCTAACAGCGGTGCGTGGATGCGATGGGACGGATGCTTGGACAGATCTCAAATCAAGTCTCATTTTTGTTGGTGGGCGGGGGGGGGGGGGCGGAGTTAGAAGTTTTTTTATTTTCGGCCTAGAGTCTACAGTTAGATCTAGGTCTAAGACAAGTAATCTAAGACTCAGTCGCAATTTATGACATACTATACTATGGCCGGCGACGCCCCTCCCCTCCCAGTTAAAAATAAAAAAATCTTGATCGATGGATCATGGATGACTCGCCACCAACCACCCTCCCACTGACACTGTGCCATGCCAGCCATGGCCTAGAAAGTTTTCACGCGCGCTGATGGCCTGCCCTGGCCTATGGCTTTGCCATACTCAAAAGTAAAATATCCTGGTTCTATGAATTATTATAGCGCCATCTATCTCGGTAGATTACAAACTTCCAGATTAAGATCTAACTGTTAGATCTAACTTAATTTTAGTCTTAGAAGTGAAGTTCTTAACTTGTTTAATTAGGCCCTGCTAACAAGTTAACTGGTAGAGTCTAACGTTAGAAGTCTAGCCTTGCCTTAACAATAAATCTGAAACTCTTGTCTGTCAGATCTAGATCTATTTGTTAGAACAAAAGGTTTGCGTGATACTAGAAATCTCCTCAAGTTAAAAGATAAAGTTATTTTAGATCTAACAGTTAGATCTACAGTGCGTCCAAAAGAACTATAACAGCTTTGAATGGCTACCAAATAAAAATATAAAGATTCTTTGATAAATAGGTTTGTATTTATATAAGACTCATGTCTTCAACTATCATTATGACACAAAAAAATTCCCAAAAATAACGTATGCTTCAGTGAGTAATGCCACATTTGTAAAAGGACACAAAAATTAGCCTGCGCAGGAATTCACTATCATTTTGCACCTGGTTATGGAACACCATGAATGAGTCAAAGTTAACGATGGAATAAATCAGCCAACAGAGTCAAGATAAACCCAAAGTCAGAAAAAAACAATTAATATTATGCAAAAATGTTATGATTCACCATTTGTTTCATATCATTGATTTATGCTTTGACTTCAATTTATTTTTGTCTTTAGTTGGCCCGATCGATTCCATCATTAATTTCGATCCTTCATGGCGTTCCATAACCAGGTGCCAAATGAATAGTGA
>CALNVZ010003430.1:753848-773781 GCA_940671915.1 Paracentrotus lividus
AAAAAAAAAAAAATAAAAGATAATAATAATGACTACTAACATGTATTATCCAAGTTGCTGTCTTCTGAAGATATGAACGTATTGATGTTTATTTAAATGTAGAACTTTAACTCATTTTCTTGTTTATGCAAGTAGATCTTCCAGTTTACTTCATTCAATATGGTATGCAAGGCTTATTGATAGAGCGGTTTATACTCATTTGGTCTACCAGCAGTTAGTCCAGTTTCCTGTCTGATACCACATTGCCTAAGCCCATTAGATCAACTCAAAATTTGATTTAGTTTCCACTTTGTCTACTTGGTGCAATAACACTTGGTCTAACATGGTTGTAGAATGTATTGATGTTGGCTGGATTGAGAATTAGATTGAGGGTTAAGATAAGGGTTAGGTTCAAAGTTAGGTTTAGGGGTTAGGAGTAAACCTATCCAATAATAACAAACGAACAATGCTAAGCCTCAATCCAATTAAGCACCATTGTATACAACCCTTTTATTGAACACTAATAAATGAAGATTTCAATATAATGTCTTGATTTCTTGTTCATTGGTGTACAGCTGAACGTGAGATTGTTCGTGACATCAAGGAGAAGCTGTGCTATGTAGCCCTAGACTTTGAACAGGAGATGGTGACCGCTGCAACATCATCCGCCTTAGAGAAGAGCTATGAACTACCTGATGGTCAGATCATAACCATCGGCAATGAGAGATTCCGATGCCCAGAGGTTCTATTTCAGCCTGCTTTTGTTGGTAAGGATTATTCAAGACCAGGCAGATTCCAGTAGCAGATCTAGCAATTGCACTGACAAAGGATTTACTCAACCGGTTGTCTGGTATAATAGTGAAAATATGCTTGTCAATGGTCCACTAAAATCCTTTGACAAAGTCAATGCTTGATCTGCTACTGGTACCCCTGGTTAGAGCTATGAACTACCTAATGGTCAGATCATAACCATCGGAAATGAGAGATTCCGCTGTCCAGAGGTTCTCTTTCAGCCTGCTTTTGTTGTGATAAGGACTATGCAAAACTATGGGTGGGACACCTAGGAGTAAACCAATCCAATTTATTTGGAAGCTTACTTTTAAGAAAATAATATTTTACAAAACAAGAAACGGTCATTTAATGTATCAAAAAATCAACATCTTTATTTATCCACATCATTTCCACGTATGAAAAAATAATGCATCCACAGTTCACAAATACAGTGGAAAACTGATATAAAGGGGTTTGATTTGGCAAGATTCCGTACATACTAGTAACACATTTAATGTCATGGTCCCAATGACCTCAGTATAGCAAGTTTCCACTGCATTCGTCAGTACTTGGGACAGACTAATATTGACTTGAAAGGTAATCAACGTAGTTTAATCATAACTTCCTTTAACTTATTTCTGCCAGGTATGGAGTCTAGCGGCCTTCACGAGACGACTTACAACAGCATCATGAAGTGTGACGTAGACATCCGTCGTGACCTCTACGCAAACACTGTCCTATCAGGAGGCACCACCATGTACCCAGGTATTGCTGATCGTATGCAGAAGGAGATCACTGCCCTGGCTCCAAGTACCATGAAGATCAAGATCATCGCTCCACCTGAGAGAAAGTACTCCGTATGGATTGGAGGATCCATCTTAGCATCGCTCTCCACCTTCCAACAGATGTGGATCAGCAAGCAGGAGTATGATGAGGCGGGACCTTCCATCGTGCATCGCAAATGCTTCTAAGATCAGAGGGTTGCTTGATTCTATGACATTTGCTTCAGCGACAATTGCTCGGCTCTTAATTCCGTGCACTAATCCAATTACTAATTTCAACCCTTGACTTAACGCTATATACCCTACCCTAACATAAACACTATTACAAACCTCAACCCTAACCCTACATCTTAATTGAAATAAAGCCCAGAGCGATTGACGCAGGAGCAAATGTTGTGACATAGATTGTATGGCTGTTCCCTATCAGAATGTTTGTTCACTTATTATAAATGAATTCAGGATTATGTATGTTATAGTTTCAATCTCATAAAAGATTGTGATAATGGATTTGATGCTTAATTTGATTTTGGTTGAAACTCAAACTCTGATACAGGCTGAACCCTTGAGAATTTGTAAGTATTTCTTTAAGTCAAAATTAATTTTGGCAGGAATTAATTTTGTTCATTTCAAGAAAATAATGATGACGATGATGATGATGATGATGATGATGATGATGATGATGATGATGAAGATGAAGAAGAAGATGAAGATGAAGAAGAAGAAGAAGAAGAAAAAGATGACATATCACCCATTTGCTTTCAGCATACATGTTACTCCAGGGTGGTGTTGCATAAAACTTTTTTTCTAACCCGAGTTTTCTCAGGTTAAAAAACTCGGCTTATGTAGACCTATTTCTTAGGTTATTCAACCCGAGTTTTAAAACTCCCTACAAATTTATTGCATTAATACTTTTGAAAACTCTGGTATGTTTTTATGCAATGGAAAAAACAGTAAAAAATCTAGAAAAATATTGTAACCGGAGTTTTCGGACTTTAACCGGAGTTTTCAGATTTTAACCGAAAAAAACTCCGGTTAGAAGTTTTATGCAACAGGGTCCAGATGATATTTCAAATCCATTTTCATATCCAACCTTATAAGTGGGGATCACGGTTTATAACCACTTGGTCTAGAAGCAGTTGGCCCAATTCTCTAATCGTCTTATACCACATAGCTAAACCCATATGGTCTACTTCCATTTGGTCTTATACATTCTTCGTCTAATTTTCACTTGGTCTAAGGACCACTTGGTTTAATTGCCAATTCGTCTATAGCCAAATGGTCTAATTGCCTTTTTGTCTAATCCCCAAATGAATATTTGGTAATATTTCCAGTCAGTTACAGGAACCGACCAAATGGTAATAGCCCAATTGGACATTAGACGAAACAGGCATTAGACTATATGGGGTTTAGTTGAAACGGTCAAGAGGCGAAGTGATATTTAGACCTAAAGGTAATTAAACAAACTGGTTATAGACGAAATGGAAGTAGAACATGTGGGATGAGGCTAAAGGGTCAGTAGTTAAAGTGGGTTTAGACCAATTGGCAAAATACCGTGGGCATTGTCTAACTATATAAGAATCTTTAGCCAATATAATGTCTATAGATGCAAATGAGGATTCAATTTCCTCATTAATAATTAATAATTTGGATAGGTGGTGTATGCAGTGGTGTTATTGATGATAAATATTTGAACTTAAGCCCTAATTATAACATTCTCCACAAACACTTGTCATTTGGTTAAGAAAATGTTTTTATGCCTTGCCATCTAAGATTGTTCTATTGAGACATTGTGTCCCTGGGTTTTCTGTCCGTCCATCCCACTTTCCCGGTATCATGATAAAAGCACTCCAATATATGAATTTGAATATGTATCACCAGACGATCCGATTAGATCTTTATTAAAGGTTTGTAGATAAAAGTTCACAAAGGTGTAGTTATTGTCTGGAATTACTAAGGGCGGAAGCATTTTGGGAAAGCAGTCACGTGTTGCTTTTGTATTACAACTTCTTTCATGTACAGTGTTTTGATTATTTTAACACAATTATTTGTTAAATAGGGAAGCTACAGTCTTGCCATGTTAATTTATGTTCAGGTAATGTGGGTTGTATTTCAAAAGCTTTATACTTGACAAATTATCTTTGAATATCATTTTTTGTCGTCTGTTGCTGAAGCAGATACATTTTCTTTGTTACTTTTATCATATTGGCATGATCTTTGGTTGTTTGCCACACTAATGTGTGGAGCCCTTTATACAATATTTGTGTTTTACCCAAGCTGTTTAGCATCCTTAAGTTACATGATTTTAGTTTGTAAGTCATCAGACAAATATGTAATCTAAATCACTTTAGTGAATACACAATAAACTTCTCATGTGATGAATTTAATTTGATAATTACTCATACATTATTGTCACTTCAGATTTGAAGATTTAGAATAAAAACTTGAACATTCCTCTCTTTCCGAAAGAATTTATTCCTTGTTTGTTTCATTGAAATTTGTCATAATTTTAATGAGTATTATTTAGACTAGACAAAGGGAAAAGTTTCATCAACTCGGTTATAAAGTATTTTCAGATTTCCACATTATCTTTCAAAATGTATCTTACCCCCTTCTGAACGTAACATAATTATGTTGTGTAAAACTGTATTTCACACCCCATAATGTCAAGGTTAGAAGGAAATAAAACAAAATATTAGAAAGAAAGGGGGAAGTATGAAAGTGTACACGTACAAAACAAAAAGAAAGATGTCATGTCCAAATAATCATTCATTTTAAAACGATTTTAACAATTTGAGGATTCCCATACCGTAAAAATTAAAACAAGTTTTAACTTTGTTCTGAAAATTCCAGAACTTTCTTATCTACAACCTATTTTGATGAAACTTTTTTTATTTTTTAATTGTTCTTCTGATTTTACTCTTGATTGATTCTCTCCGTGGGTTGGTTTTCCCTTTAAAGGGAAAGCGAACTGAGCATCACTCTCATTGATTGTGTGTTATAAAAAGCCAGTCTTAAAATATACCTTTTACACCGTTAACAAACGGTGTATAAATTAACCTACAAATTTAATTTGTATTGGGAAACTAAAATGTTTTGAGGGGAAAAGTATGTGTTTTGATTCCTGGTAACATAATTATTATGGTGTGAATTCATTGAGCAGTGAAAAGGTGTGTTTCATTCAAATGTGCCTGAATTATATGACTACACTATTCATGATGTTGCATTATAGGTTAGGAATTAAGGCAGAATTTAGTACAGTAGTTGAGGACTTCAGGTGGTGATATATATACAAGGCTGCTGGTTCGTACTGGCTTTAAAGCCATTACGAACTAAATGATCAATACTCAATAAATCCACACTGCGATAATTATGTTAACTGGTAGCAAAACAAATACCTTTTCTCTCAAAACATTACATTTTCCTAGTACAAATTAAATTATAGGTTGATTTATACACTGAATTGTTAATAGTTTTTTTTTTTTTTTTTTTTTTTTTTTTAAGGTATATTCTTAGAAAAGCTTTTTAACACTGAATTCATTGAGAGGTTTTGGTCAGGTCGTTCTCGTTTGAGGAGAAGGGATTGAAAGAGAGTTGACCTAATTGATAAAGTGTTTGTCTGCATGGCAAATGGACGGACAGATACTATAAGAAGAGGGAAAGAGAGAACAAGAATTATTCATATGTAAACATATTACATGATATAGGCGTGATGATGCTTTTGAGAGAGGCCACGGACATATACTTTAAAAATTCTGAAATATTTAATGCAAAGGGGCAGCAATTTTATTTTTTAAAAGTGGCCTGAAAAATTGGGGAAGAGCTTAGGGTAAACCATTCAGGGGGTGAAAAAGAAGGTTTTAAAACCAAATAAAGGCTTCTTGTGTTTTTTAAACTGAAAGCTTTGTATATTTCGTTTGGTACTAAACTCTTTATTCTTTTCAGTCCTCGGAGTCATTCGCGGTTTAGGCACGGATGCATCCTCTGCTTCCTCCTTTCATCCTTTTCCTTTCTTCTTCTTCTTCTTCTTTGTTTTTTTTTATAATTTTTTTAATTTATTCATTTATCTCATTTTTTATTTATTACATCTTTTTAATTTCATTTTTATTTTTTATTTATTTTAATAAATTTTATTTTATTATTATTATTATTATTTATTTTTTAAATTTATTTATTTTATTTATTTTTATTTATTTTTTATTTATTTTTTATTTATTTTTTATTTATTTTTTTAATTTTTTTTAATTTTTTTTTATTTTAATTTTATCATTTTTTTTTTTTTTTTTTTTTTTTTTGGGGGGGGGGGTTGAGTGAAGGGGAGGGGGGACTTGCCCCCGTGGATTACGCTCCTGGTACCGGTATATCTAATATATCTAAGTGCCGATATCGATTTATGGCTTCTTAGATGATAAACTACACATTTGTCAGCAGACATCCAAAATCCACCAGCACATGTACGTATGAAAACACTTTAATAAGAATTATCAATCGACAATGAATCCATTTATAACACGTAAAGCTAATTTTAAGCAAATAAAAGTATGACAGTGAAATAAATACATTTTTAGGTCAATGTAAATTCCTTCCATGATGTCCGAAAAACTGAAGTCCATTATGATAATCTTCTTGTTTGATATGATGCACTCAAAACACATATAATAGATTTGCATAATAAGTTAATAATTTAGGGTTAAAAGTAGACTTGACTTTGAGGGAAATCTACCCCTGAGTAAAATTATACTTTTTTTTATTTTATTTTTTTTTATTTGGTTGGTCTGCAAGATTTTACTCAGAAATGTCCCAAGAGGTAAGTACAGATAATGATCTTATTATCCGGCCATATTAACTACTAGTAATAAAAAGGACTTATAGTACATGTTCCAAAGTGAAAAGTGAAAAGTTTTGTAGTCTGCTGGTACGTGAACTTTCGGTACAACATCGCCCTTCTCAAGAAAATTGCTGCCTCCTGGGAGTTGTGAGAGATCATATTTATTGATAAAATTATCATGATCCTTTTTCTAAGATATTTGCGTGAACTTTAGCAGATCTAAATACTACAAATAAATAAAACTATGAAAATAAAACCACTTGGTGTTGCAAAATCGAAACAACATCATTGAAACGACCTAAGTTATACCTTCATAATCTAAACAAAATCCACCAGCACATGTACGTATGAAAAACACTTTAGTAAGAATTATCAATCGACAATGAATCCATGATTCCTTCCATGATGTCCGAAAAACTGAAGTCCATGATGATAATCTTCTGGTTTGATATGATGCACGCAAATATAATAGACTTGCATAATAACTTAATAATTTAGGGTACTACAAATAAATAAAACTATGAAAATAAAACCACTTGGTGTTACAGAGTCGAAACATCATTGAAACGACCTAAGTTATACCTTCATAATCTAAACAACATAAAGAAATAAACAATTTTGCAGATCAAATTAATTCATTTTTATAGAAGCATCTTAATTATTAATACTATGAGTAGGAAAAGCAAATAAAATTGATTTACTGTATGAAGTTAGCGATAAAATAGTAGCCTACCACCAACGCCGGTGCAGAGTTGGGGAGGGGGCTGGTAATAATAAGATTTGAAGAGAACTTGGCTTTATCACCTGGATCCACATTATTTCCAATGTTCCTTTTCCCAGTAATTTTTTACCTAGAATATAATTTTGTCGAAAGAGGTGACGAGTTTCCAACGGCAGTCTCGAGAGAGTTAGGGTGTCACACTCAATGGCCATCACCTTGTGTAGGGGCCATTCAATAACACAATGGAAATATATATTTAGGCCTATAAATTTCCGTTGATAGGCATCACCTGACCTTTTCTACATGAACTAAAAATCAAACGAAACTCTTTTAATCTCCAGCAATAAACGATCGAGTTGGTCATCCAATTTAGGGTATTACATAACATCACGAGCATGAAAAGGCAGTCGTGACTTTCAAAATAATCTTTGACAGAGAAAGAAAAAGACAGGGAGGTGGACACCAGAGTTGTTCCATAAACCATTGCAAATGTCCGCAGAAGTCTTTTGTTCTCTTCTTTCCTCTCCATCATCCGGACGCTGCCATTACACGGAGCCTTAGACACAGCGTGGTAAATCAAGCAAAGACATATCCCTGTCAGAAGGCAAATGATCAAGTTGACGGTGGTCCCCACAAGTTCCCCGAAGGTTTCTTGTAGATCGGTTATTCCGACAAAAGAGAGGAAAACAGTTGACCAAGAGATGATGCATGCCACAATGCATCTAGGAGTGGTTATGATGTTGTGAACACCAAACGGATCTATTCGGATGGTGACGAGTTGATAGATGGCTACCAAGAAGATGTTGAGGAGAGAGATGTTGGTCCCGAGAACAGCGATGAAACGAAGGATATCAAAGTCAACCTGTGGTAATAGAGGGATACAGTCATGTAAGATGAAACATTAAAATTTCCTTTAAAAAATAGAGGCTTATTTGTAATAAAAACTAAGTAAACAAAATACACGAAAATGCAAACAAATATAAATATTAAATATAAAAAATAAAAATAAACGGGGACCAGTGGCGTATCCAAGCAGGGGCTCAGGGAAGTCACTCCTCCATGTATGAATTGAAAACAAATTATTGACTGTCGATGCCTACAAATTAAAATCGGAAAACATTGGTGGGGCCCCCCCACCACGTGATTCGAATGTTGTGCCCCCTCCTCTTTTAAATCCTGGATCTACACTGGTGGACAGTCCATAGGCCAGCGGCGTAAATCCGTGTCGAGGAGTGGGGGACTGAGCGAAAAATTTTGTGTCAACTTGCTCGCGAATTTATGTTTGACTATACACAAGCATACATTCAATGACAAATTTTCTGCTCGTACCCCTCCCTTTCCGAAAACATTTCTCTTTAGGTATATAAGGAGTACGTTTTTAATACCCATATTAGCATTAGAGAGGGTGCAGATAGAATTTGTCTTTGAAAAGTAATGCGAGCCGGCGAAGCGCGAGCCGAAAATTTTAAGCTAAAAATTTGAAGATATTTGTGCATTAGGCTACAGAGATCCGATTTAGTATCAGAGAGCGCGAAGCGCGGCCGAAAATTTTAAGCTGAAATTGGAAATATTTGTGCATTATAGATCCTATTTATAGTATCCACGGAGCGCAAAAACTTAACAAAATAATATTATACGGAGAACGGGAGGAACGCGATTAAGAAGTGGGGGTTCCCGATGGAAAGTAATGGCATTTTTTTTCTGAAGGGGGACACTTGTAGATCACGCAGGCATATTTACTGCGAGTCTATGGAAGAGAAAATGTTATTTCGGGAGATGGGAGGGGGGACGAAGAAATAGTGGTCATTGGGATGTGATCATGTGCTTAATGTAAGAAATAATATAATTCGCGCTGCCTATGATTATGTTCAGGTAATAAAATGCGAGCGCCGAAGCGTGCGAAGTTCGGAAAAATTTATAAGCGCCCTGATTTAATATGGTAGGTAGGAATAATTTATATATTATCTATTTATCTGTATATATGATATTTTTCTTGCGTACGCGCGTATAAGCGTGAGCTCGTAAAATTTTTGAGTCTAAAATAGTTTGATTTTCAATTTGTTGCATAATATTCCTTCTTTTTAGTATTTCTTATTTTGAAGATGACCAATTTTTTCATTTTAACGTGCAGATGATGCTTCTTGTTAAGACGTGATAAAAACAAATCACAATCTTTGCTATGAAAATTTTTGGGACTGCAGGCCCCAAGCCCTCCATCAACCTAGTCCGTACACAACCACATTAATGTTTTTGATTGTCGAGAACACCCTTTTCAAAGGTTTGTCCCCAGACTAGGGCATTGGATCAAACCTTTTTATTTAGCCTACTGATTGTTACTTAGTGCGAGGTCGCATAGCGACCGAGCAAGAGAAATTTGGGGTTTTTGGAGTTAAAAAGAGGCACTTTGTAGTATTAAAAGCGCTATTTTAACCAATAACACAATTATGTAGTTATTTTTTTTTCCATTTCTTTCTTGAAAACTGGGGGGGGGGGGGATGTTTGTACAGGGCATCCCCCCTCCTCAAAATCTGGGGGGGGGGATGTATCCCCCCATCCCCCCGGGATTTACGCCAGTGCATTAGGCCTATATTTTATATCATGATTCATAAATCTAAATTTGTTCCCTTACATGAAATTATACTAACCCATTTTATATCGCAAGAATATAAACCTACAGAAATACCGCGGGGGGCGCATCCCGAAAATTTGACAAAATAGGGGACGCTGCCGAAAATATTCCGATTTTAATAATGTACAGTCAATGAGTGGTTTTCAAAGTATAGAGGGGCGCGCGTCCCCTGCGCCCCCGCCTGCATCCAACACTGGAGGCCTATAAACTTGGCCTACTTTCTTTCTATCTTTCTTTTTTTTTCTTTTAGCCCGGTGACTTGTAATAAGAAATGATCCCTACCTCGGCGTGGTTTAAAGCTGACCCGATGATGATTGCAACGATGGTGACGAAGTCAGCCAAGATGATATTAAACTGAAAGATAAATCTCTGCTGACGAAGTCGACGATGACACAGAATAAGTAGAAGAGTTATTAACGATAGAAGACCCGCAATGACAAGAGGAGGAATAAAAATCTTGAGTTCCACGTATGAACCACATTCAGTGATATTTTGTTTGGTTGACATCTTGTAAAACTGGTATTTCAATGCTTCATCGTCCAGGATTTTCTTCCAAACGAGATCAATCCATTCAAATTATGATTTTATTCACATAAAAGGTATTTTGGCTTCAAATCTGTACTACTCACACAGTAATATAAATACTGAAGACATTTCTAATACGTCACTGAAAAGTGTGCTTATACTATGATTATTGATGAAGAATTGAGAATATAAACTTCCACCAATCTATTCCTGTGTCTGTATACATGACAGACAGACACACGAAAATAATTGTCTAAAGTAACGTAACGAGCCGATATAGGTGTCGATGGTGGTGCGTAGGGGGGGGGGGTGGGATATTACCCCAATATTTTCTTCTAATCATCATTCCCTCCAATATTTGATCATGAAAATTAAAAATATCATTGCAATTAAATCTACAAATTACTAATAAAATTTTGTGTCAAATATTAATATATGCATACACCGCGGATATGTTCCCCAGTATATATGTATTATAAAACTTCGAAATTAATTGGCACAGTCAATAGGCTATCGATTTCCCTTGACAACTATACTTATCCGACAGAGTATATAAGTTCAGGCAGGGGCACAAAACTAGACGCGGGCGAGCAACTTCGATCGGGGTTGACCAAAACACAAATGGATGAAAAAACATTTGAAATTGACAATTTGGGCCCTTTCATGAAATCCTCAACCCGCCACTTCAATGTGGCATCAATTATTCATAATTTTTCCGAGACCTGCCCTTATGAAAATAATCAAAGAATTAATGCTAAGCATATGTAGATCACATTTCACTGTATCCTCTCTCTCGCATCCTAAATTTAAAAAAGTCTTAATCAAATCCAAACCCACTAGCTCAGTTTTGTTCCCGATATCACTCAACACTAATTATTCAAAAAGGCTATAAGATATGACTTGAAATATAATTACTCACTCGCTCTGAGCACTCTACTGTAATGATAGGCCTATATAATTATATGTTTTGGGTTTACAATATGAAATCTATTCGTCGCGCGCACTGTCCTACTTTGAGCAAATAAGTTTGAAATTTTAATGGTTAATGGTTACATGACCATTTATATGCAGTGACATGGTAGTGATTTCACGGGGGGGGGGGGGGCAAAATTCACATTTAAAAAATGTTTGTATACCCCAGTTTTTCAGGTTACGCCGGCCAAAATTCTTAGTGGGTGTGTGGTGCCACTTGTATCTGCATCTGCAGACCTCCCGATCATAATGTAGGCAATTTTATTTTGGGTATATTCGTTCATTCTGATTTATATATTTTTTTTTTTTATTGAACCTTTCTCATATACATATATTTTTTCATATTTTATTCTATAACCATAGGCGAAATCAGATTTTTTTTGCCTTCGGCATCAAGAGGTTAACATGTATCAGCCATAGGGGTAGGGTTGGGAGGTCAATCGGCCCGCTCGTGTTATTTTTCCCTTCTTTTTTTTTTTTTTTTGCTGATGTCACTGTCCCACTACTTCTTGTGTATTTTATTATGTGAAATCCATTTATCGCATTTTTTCATACATTGCGTATAAAAAAAAAAAATCTGTCCCTCACACTAAAAATAAGTAAAAGCACTTGTGACCTTGACAATTCCACAAGGAGTTATCGCTGTTTTTATGTCCTTGGGGCAGTGTGACATCATCATTTGAATATGCCAAGAACAGTTTCCTAAAACATTTCGAAACCTAAGAAATTCATAACTTTGCTATTTCTCATCCGATTTGATGGAATTTTCAGTGTTGTGCTTTTAAAATTTTCTTTATTTTTCAACATAGAAACTCCAGCCTGGGACTCCTTTAACAATAATAAGTATGGCCAAATAGTTGCGGGAATCATACGACACCTACCGTAGGCCTACAATCAGGAAACTTTAAAAAAATTTAATTTTCTGGCCTTCTCCCTTGTTTCAGAAAATTTCCACTCTTGGAAATGAAAAAATGACATGCTTTCTGAAAATATACGAAATCGGGTCAGCAACAATTTGTTATGAACTTGATACACAACAATGCAGGCAAACGAGCTAGGTTTTGCCGCAGTGGAGGGGGGGGGCTCCACGGCCCCTAATCATGACTATAGTTTTTAAACTTCTTATATTCAAATACTGTATACATCTCAATTTTCAGATTTTTCAACATTTCTCTCATTTTGTTTGATATTTTCGTTTCCCGAGAATCACATGGGAAAGGGTCAGGTGGTAATTTCGTGCAATGAATGAGACTTGTTGAAACTTGAGCTTGACGTAGGAAGGGCTCCATTTGTCAGTTTAGTCTTGATCTCCGCTTAGTGAAATTAAATATTATGAATAATACAAATATTAATTCATGAAATTATAATCAAAATATAAAAACCGTCAAAACTGTCAAATAGTATGAGCATAATATGAATTAGTTGAAAATATTACAATTTGACACTACTTGAACATGACAAAATGACTAAATCTTTATAATAGTATGAAAAACGGCTGAAAATTTTCCAACCAAAATAAACCGGGAAGCGAACGGAGAGCCATGCACGTACGTACTAACTTCTACTCTGCTAAAATCATAAAAAATTGTAAACATGTCAACTAATTGGGAGAAAAACACCTAACGAAAAGCTTCTTTAAACCTCTGGTAAGTACTACATTGTGGAATTGAAAGCCGTCAGTTGAAATTGTTCATATTGACGTTAGACTCATGAATTTAATTTGACCATGTCCGTCTGTTTACCGACAGAAGTTTAGCTGCGCATGTATGATGGTTGGAATGGCCTAGAATGTGCCGTGTCTTGTGCACTGCACTGGTGGGTGAGTTGTGCGTGGTGCGGGCAATACCGGCAAGCTCGCGCTGGATGACAGCGCCGAGTTTGTCTTGTGTTGAGATGTAGTAGATTTTCTAGAGACTTGTTCGATTGAGTCTTTCTCCTCATTCTCCTAGATGTAAAGATGTGATAAGCCAAAAGATTCTGGAGTATTATTACCCGATAGGTATTTGCAAGCCAATGGAAGCCAGAGCTAACGTTAGATTCTAACAGTTAGACCGAGTGGAGTCTCAATGTAAGTGAAAATGAAACTGAAATGAAAGAAAGCAAAGTGAAAATGAAATGTAAATTATCAGTCACATTTGTGATGGGCATGGCGGGCCGGTTGGGAATGAACTGTTCTGTTGTTTATGTTTGATTGTTGAGACTCTAGAGCTTTCATTTCGTGTGATATTTGGCCACGCTGGATTTTAGCAGCAAAGCCATGTCGGGACTGGCAAAACTTTAGTGTGAAGACTAAACGCGTTCCCATGCGTTTTTCTACTGCATTAGTAGCCCCGGGACGCCGCCACGAAGTGGCGGCGTCCTGAAGTAAACATATACATCTGGCCCAAGCTCACCGTCTTCCCCAATAAAACGATGAAATTCAACCCCCCAAAAAATGTTTATAACAAATGATACACATACATGCAATGCCACTTACCTAAGCATACCAACCGGAATATGGTGAATAAAAACAAACGTGAATAGCTCCAAGAATAAGAAGATTTTTGGGGGGTTTTCGTTAGTATCGTAAATTTGCCCGATTCGCCATATTGATAAAGCTGGAATAAAAGGGGACCCTGGATTAGCCTTAATCAAGACGTTCTTTTTGTATAGTTTGTAAGTTTCGTTACGAAAAATAGGCTGATGAAGGAAAAATGGGCTCAAAAACTAAAATAACAAATGATTCATGACTACTAATGTAAGTAATCTCTTTTATTTTGGTTAATTACCATGTAATGGAATAAAAATAAAATTATGATTGTAATGACTTGTCTAAAGACTAATCACGGCAATATCTATGACGCATGCGTATTACAAAGACAAACCTACGATCACGAATTGTTCTACTCGAGAAGTTTGGAAATTTTGACCCCCAAATTACATATAAGAAGATTCACCAACAAAGACGATAGTTTTCCGGAACGATTCGTAAGTATATATTGCAATAATATAAAGCTGTTTTTATAACTAGAAGTAAGGTATCGTCCGGAAATTTATGTAAATTCGAAGTCACATCGCCGTCGGATTTCGATAAAGCGTAGCCCGCACACTTCGTGTGCGGGCTAATCGTAGTAACTGCATTAGGAAAAAATTGGGAGCAGGGAATAATTTTAGGAGAAAAAAATGCATAGCAAAATTGCTATACAAAATAATTTTTGTATAGCAGTTGAACAAAATTGTATAGCAGTTTTTCCCACTTCTGCGCGGGCAAATTTTAAAGTTGAAAACATACTCCATTTATGAAAGCAAGGTTAAAATTCCGCAGCGATCTCAATCGGGCTTGATGCTTGATACAAATCTTGCATTTAATGCTACTTAACTTCCCTCCATTGTCTTCATATTCAATCCATTCCCGATGTTGGTCAAGTTCTTTAATCCATCCCTCCACAGTCACAACACGAATAGACATGTTTGCAAATAATTCCAGAAATATTCCACATGAATGAAACAGCTGCCTTCGCAATGATGTGTCAAACGCAAATCAAAACACTGGCGGTGTCACTGCACTGAATACTCACGTGCGATCAATGTAGTCAAAACATCACTGTTATAAGGTGACTCCGACCATGTGTGAGTGTGTCGTTACTATCGAGTGTGTGTATTCTGTGTATGTTAGAGAGTGACTGTAGTACGCTCATCGCACAGCGCTGATCATGTGCTTCCCGCCGTCGCATCGCATGCACATCGGCAGGCTCTGTGTATCGGCATTTAACATTCATAGCACAATAACATGTAAAAAGTAATACAGGTTACGCGGGGCAAACAATCACTGCAAGCCCCGATCGACTCATAGACTGTCAATTTGCGCATCGCAACAGCTGCGATTTATAAAAAAAGTTGCGTAGCAAATGGTCAAAAATGCATCGCAAATTGCGATGCGATACCGGGAAAATTATTCCCTGGGGAGTGTTTTTTATTTTAGTTTACATGATAGTGAAATAAATTTATTGAAAACCTATTCTCTGATAAATATAATTACATAGTCATAGCAATATAGGAATGCTTCAATTTAGAGTCGATTTCTATTGCCAAAAAGAAAGAAGAAAAACCTTAGAGAAAAACCGATGGACCAAGATGCAAAACCTGCCATCCATAGTCCCACTTTCACTACTAGGTCAATGCTTTGTATTGATATAGTACCTATGAGTGGATTTGGCCTGAAATTGACTTTTAACTTTTTAGATTCTGTAAAACTTTTTTTCTTTTTTTTTCTAAGAGAAGAGAAAGTCTAAATTTCGGTATTTTAAAATATAGTTTTGTAGGTAGGTTGATTATAAATCTTTTAAAACCAAAATGTTTTTAGAAGGGAGAAAAACCTTTGGAATGAGAAATATTTTTTGAGAAACTTTGAAGTTTTTACGCTAAATGGGTTTAATATAATGTTCATTATCATAATCTAGCATGAAAGTAGCACTTGAAATGAAATTTTTTAGACCTCTTATAACTTTTTTGTGTTGCATAATTGTGATTCTCCAAGTCATTGCCTTTTGTTTGTATCACATGTAATTATTGCCAATAATACATCTGGTATTAAACTGGCAGAACCCAACTTTGCACACACTTCCTTAATATCTCTGCTAATAATAGTGAAGACTGTTGTTCTGTTTTTTAATTTCACACTGTTTTTAATGAAAATGGGGTTGTAAGGGTTGCTTCAAAGTTTTAAAGTGAAACCAAACTCTCTAACCAAAATAATCATCAAAGTCTTAGAAAACTTATTTTCAGCAGAAAATTGATTTGATGATGTCAATTTATTTTTCATTGTCTTCTCTTTGATACGTAACCAAGTAACATGAAGCTATCTTTTACAATCTTCTCGATGATACTGGGGTTATAAGGGTTTCTTCAAAGTTTTAAAGTGACACCAAACTCCCTAACAAGAGTTATCATCAATTTTTTTTTTGGCAGATAATCAATTTGATGATAATAATTTATTTTGTCTTGCAGACTCATGACCAAGTGACAGGACGATATCATCTTTCATCACCATGGAGGTGATTCAGAACAATGTGGTCCAGAACCTGATGGCCATGTTCCCAATGCGCCCAACAGAGGTCATTCTGCAGTGCGTCACACATCCCAGGAACTGCTACGAGCCTGTCGATGAGGGCGTCCTTCTTAATCGCTGTATCGACGACCTCCTCTCCCGGGAAGATGCCCTCGACGATGACACAAAGGTCAAGGACGACGACCCTGGCCCTAATGAGAGATTTGAAGATTTTGTTGTTGACGATGTTATTGATGGTGATCCTGTAGTTGTGGATGACCCAGAGGTTGCATTTCCAACCTTTTCAAATATCGATGACATCGATGTACAGGAACTGCTCCTAGAGACGCCCAAGAAAGATGGGATATGCATCGATCTCACCGAGGACAGTAAGTTTTTCTATGTGGTCAGATACAACTTGTTTAGTATTACTGCTGCATCACTGCAATACATTCCATGTTCCAACTATATCATGTAAGAACACTTGTAAGGATTTTAATGTACTTGATAATCAAAGATTCATTTTAGTTTTTTCTTTTTAAAGAAGAGCTGGGGAAACCTGGAATCTATTACATTATCAGTATGATAAGTTTGCTCAAAAAGATAATCTATTTTAATTGTTATTGGTTTTGTGCACATGCTTTGCAAGCTTTTATGACTATTCAAGTATGCACATTCAACATTTTATTAAAAGTCTGCATGTACTTTTACCTTGACTTCTACTGACTCTCCTAAATGTTTGTACGAATTTAAGGCAGAGGTTGAAATTTGTTATGATTTAGGGGCTGTGCCCATACAATGTATGTATTTGGGGTCCAATTGCATCAGACCCATCATAGTGAAGCTGCCATGAAGCACTTGTGCACTGGTCAATGACAGTGCTGATATTTATGCAAACCTTTATATTATATATTAGATGCTATGACGGACTTACTGACTTGAAATTGTGGGCACATTGACTAAATATATTAGAATAGTTTTAAATCGCCTCGTGTATCAAGCATTTTTGAAGTGGCCCGTCTCAGTCTTTGTTATAATTACCTTGACATAGTGATCTTACGTACACGTTTAAAGATCAATAGGAGTCATTCTGACTTTTGTTTTGTTCATATTGTTATTTTTATTTGTTTGTTTTCATTTTATCAGGTCCTTTGCTGGAGAAGAAAGGTGTGACTAACAGCAGTGACATCAGTACAACATCAAACATCAGATTGAGCACGAATGAGATTTCTCTAAATTCTACGTCAAAAAAGACTGTGAAGAGTGTCATTGATGAAACTGACGGTGATCTCCCAGATTTGGGCTTTTCTTTTTCCCCAAGCACCTCACTGTCACAGCAATCAAAGGTGAAGACTCCAACGAATGCAATGCCAGCAGTGACTCCAACATCCTTGGGTAAGCCAAAGACAATAGGAGATCCTACAGGAAAGAACAATCCCGTACTTGGTAACCCAGTAACGAATTCTGTCCCGTCCAAATGTGATACCTTGAAATTTGCTCAAAACAAATTAGCTGGTAGCCCTGGTATTCAGATTACTTCGCAAAACCCTGGAACACATCAACGAACCGCTTTTAACTCTGGCACTGGGATGTCTTCTGCATCAAAAGCCATGACAGGGGAGACAATCAATACTCACTCAAGACCAGTTGCTATTGATGGACAATCTAAGTCTGTTTTCCAGTCGACAAATACATCTCAACCTTCCTTGAAAACATCTTATAATTTTCAAAATCGCCAAGCTGCTACTACTTGTAACACAGGAGTGGCTACCACATCAACTCTGTCAACTGGAGGAACATTCAATGCTCAAACTAAACCAGTTGTCATGAACGGACATCTGAGGGAACATCAGCTTCTGAAGATGAGGATCCATGTTGGACAGAATGGAAACTATGTTGTAGGGCCTTCAAAAGCCTTGACGGTTAGGCAAGAATTGCAAAGGAAAAGAGCAATACCTGCAACTTTGAGTCGGGCACCGAGTGATGAAATAAAACCAAGCGCTCTAGTTACACCACCAGCTAACAATTCAGGCACTTCTGAAGTCATCGATCTTGCCACAGGTGATAAAAACAAGGAAAAGGTAATCCTTCCAAACTTTATGATCAATAACACTGCTGCAAAGAATGGCTCAAACCCATCCAGTTCTGCCATAAGAATTCAAGGTAATGGTATTCCAGTCAAAGTTAACACTCCAACTGGTTTCAGGCTGCATTCCAAAGCTGCCGCCACCTTGAGCAGAGCCCCCAGTGATTCTTCATTGGATACTGCTAAGTCTTTTCAACCAGCTTCAAGACTGCCTTTGGGTTCTAATTCCAACTCTACACCAAATTCGCAGATAAATGGCACTGGTTCTAGGCAAACAGTCACAACCGCACAATCGGGTCAAATTAAACCTGTAATATTAAAGACTGACTCGATGCTGCCTAATGGCATTTCTCAAGGAACTAAATCTGTAACTTGGAGGATAGATCAAGGCTTCAAAAGTAGTCTTGCAACTAATAAACAACCTGGTGTAAGTGTTAATATTCCAAATCCTACTGGAAATGTTATCCTGGTGTCAGCAAGTTCTTCAGCTGCAGTCCAAGTAATGCCAAATCCAAACAGTGGACAATATGTAGGGGGAAACTTAAGACTCAATACTCCCATTCTACCTAAGAATGCAAATAATGGAACTGTGAAACCAGGAAGTGCCTTCAGTTTGGTGAGGCAAAGACCAGCTGCAACCTTACCCCAGACTTCAAACCCTGTTCAAACTCAACCAACAACTCAACGTCTTGGAGTCAATCAGTTGGCCTCAGGAGTGGTAAATAACAATATACCTGGCTCGACTAATATCAAAGTAAGAAAGGATTATTTATGATAACCTTTTTATATGGAGGTGTCAATGTGCTGCGTGAACAACAGAAACAAATTGAAATGCTGCGAAAAGAACTTGCCAAATATAAGCCCCAGCCCCTCTGCAACCCCTTGAGCCACTTCCTCTTCACCCTCCAAGGCCACCTCTACCAATGCCAAACCTGGTACAAGGTCCAGCTAGAAGAACCTTTGCCACCAGCATTACCATTGCCTGTCCCAGTGCAAGGTCAAGCCGGGGGACTCCCAAACATACCACCTGTTCCTCTCCACAATCCCTGTGCAAGGTCCCCTGGGGGACTCCCTAAATGTACCGGTGACGAGACCAGACCCTGCCCCTAGACAGGCTGCACCCGAGGCACCTGCAGCTGCCGCAACCAATGCAGCGGGTGGAATGGAAGCTGCTTCAGTGGAACTTGAGAACATGGTCCAACAAGTGGTAAAGTACCTTATATTTATTAGTTCCTCAATTATATTACATCCATTTTTGATGTAAAGTGAGTTCTTGGTATTACACCATTATTCAGTTTTAAAAAGTTTTAATCTCAGTGTTGAAAAGCAACCATTCGAAAATGCGCTTTCTAATATCACTTTTCCATGGACTCAAGACTGTGCAAAACATGGCTAACAAATGCATTTTCCTCTGAAATAACAAAGATAAATATGGCACCTTTTTGAACTAATTCATTGTATTATGCATTACTTAATAGGCAGATAATGAATTTTCTGCAGGCTATTGGTGTCCACCATTATTCAGAAATCAAAAGGAGGTCTTGCTAGAGGCTTGTGATCAATTGCAATTTTGAAATAATGATTTTGAATTGGTTTCTGGTCAATCATTTGAGCAAA
>CALNVZ010003430.1:773806-787477 GCA_940671915.1 Paracentrotus lividus
AACACTCCAACTGGTTCCAGGCTGCATTCCAAAGCCGCCGCCACCTTGAGCAGAGCCCCCAGTGATTCTTTGTTGGATACTGCTAAGTCTTTTCAACCAGCTTCAAGACTGCTTTTGGGTTCTTATTCTATCTCTACACCAAATTCGCAGATAAATGGCACTGGTTCTAGGCAAACAGTCACAACTACACAATCTGGTCAAATTAAACCTGTAATATTAAAGACCAACTCGATGCTGCCTAATGGCATTTCTCAAGGAACTAAATCTGTAACTTGGAGGATAGATCAAGGCTCCAAAAGTAGTCTTGCAACTAGTGAACAACCTAGTGTAAGTGTTAATATTCCAAATCCTTCTGGAAATGTTATCCTGGTGTCAGCAAGTTCTTCAGCTGCAGTCCAAGTTATGCCAAACAGTGGACAGTATGTAGGGGGAAACTCAAGACTCAAGACTCCCATTCTTCCTAATAATGGAACTGTGAAACCAGGAAGTGCCTTCAGTTTGGTGAGACAAAGACCAGCTGCAACCTTACCCCAGACTTCAAACCCTGTTCAAACTCAACCAACAACTCAACGTCTTAGAGTCAATCAGTTGGCTTCAGGAGTGGTAAATAACAATATACCTGGCTCGACTAATATCAATGTAAGAAAGGATTATGATAACCTTTTATATGGAGGTGTCAATGTGCTGCGTGAACAACAGAAACAAATTGAAATGCTGCGAAAAGAACTTGCCAAATATAAGCCACCAGCCCCTCTGCAACCCCTTGAGCCACTTCCTCTTCACCCTCCAAGGCCACCTCTACCAATGCCAAACCTGGTACAAGGTCCAGCTAGAAGACCTTTGCCACCAGCATTACCATTGCCTGTCCCAGTGCAAGGTCAAGCCGGGGGACTCCCAAACATACCACCTGTTCCTCTCCCAATCCCTGTGCAAGGTCCACCTGGGGGACTCCCTAATGTACCGGTGACGAGACCAGACCCTGCCCCTAGACAGGCTGCACCCGAGGCACCTGCAGCTGCCGCAACCAATGCAGCGGGTGGAATGGAAGCTGCTTCAGTGGAACTTGAGAACATGGTCCAACAAGTGGTAAGTACCTTATATTTATTAGTTCCTCAATTATATTACATCCATTTTTGATGTAAAGTGAGTTCTTGGTATTACACCATTATTCAGTTTTAAAAAGTTTTAATCTCAGTGTTGAAAAGCAACCATTCGAAAATGCGCTTTCTAATATCACTTTTCCATGGACTCAAGACTGTGCAAAACATGGCTAACAAATGCATTTTTTCCTCTGAAATAACAAAGATAAATATGGCACCTTTTGGAACTAATTCATTGTATTATGCATTACTTAATAGGCAGATAATGAATTTTCTGCAGGCTATTGGTGTCCCACCATTATTCAGAAATCAAAAGGAGGTCTTGCTAGAGGCTTGTGATCAATTGCAAATTTGAAATAATGATTTTGAATTGGTTTCTGGTCAATCATTTGAGCAAAAGGCCTATAAATGCAACAATTATTTTGATTTGAAATTATTTTCATATGTTTTTATTAGGATAGAAAGGTTAAAAAAAAGGCTTTCTGCGAGGATTGCTCTTCAAATGCCATCATACATGTAGTAGTGATATCACAAAAATAGTTGGAAATGTTGGGGTCAAAGCCTAACACCACACAATAATTCTTTGGCAAATTGTTATCAGCTTGTCCCAATCACTTTAAGACACTTCCACAATTCAACCTCATGACCATAACTTGATATGGACCTCTGCTTGGTGCAGTTGAGTCTTGAATTGTTTGAATTGAACAGAAATCACCCTTTAATTCCTCTTCGTAGATGAAGATGTTTCCTACTGCTGATAAGGTAGTGGTAAGGGGTATGCTTCTTGAACACAGGAATGTCAATGCTACGTGTAACTACCTACTAGAGAATCCAGATGCTGCTAACAATGGAGGCGTTCCAGTGGCTGATCCTGTACCAACAGTGAACAAGGTAACAGTTGTCTATATACCATCTAAGATGTAGGGTTAGGGTTATTGTTGCTATAACAGGCATGCTTCTTGAACACAGGAATGTGAATGCTACATGTAACTACCTACTAGAGAATCCAGATGCTGCTAACAATGGAGGCGTCCTAGCTGCTGATCATGTACCAGCAGTGAACAAGGTAAATGGTGTGCTCTGTGCTATATTCCATGTATGATGTAGGGTTAGATTATTGTTACTTTAGGTTTAGGTATAGCATTATAATAGTTCAGAGCTGAAGTTAATCTTTCCATTGTTATTTGGGATTGATCACAGAGCAGTTGTGCTCAGAAAAATGTTGTGTTGTACAACCGTATACCCAGTCCCAGGGTATTTCGCTAGTGGCTTAACACCCTTGCTGTAGATCTCATGTATTTAGAGGGAAGAGAGTGACAGGAAATACAATTTTCTTGGACCCATGTTTAAACATGTGCCTATTGGTTCAGTATACATGTACAGTGTACCAAGATCTCATTTGGTATAATGAGGCCATTCACTTGGTACCAAGCACTCTGTTATTTATAAATTGCTTATATATTCAAATAAAAAATATCTTCTCCTTATTCTAAGTGTCTGTTTATCTTGCAGGAGGTGCAGGTTGATTACATCAACATAGATCCCAATAAAAGAGGTTTTATTCACAACTACCCACAGTACTTCAATCAAGGCTTGGATCTACTCTCTAATGATTTCATCAAGGTGAGTTAGAGTGATAATGATTGTTTCTTGTATTTCTAGGCTGTCTGGTTGGAAAGCCTGACTCAAGTTAACTTCTTACTCTACTTTTGAAGTGTTAATTATTGAGAGCTTTGCAAATACTCTAATAATTAGAAAATATAAGGCGGCCATCATTTTTCATAAAGTTTGTCCCTGACAGAAAAGCAAATGTTCCTCTGTTATGACCATTTAAATCAACATTATATTAGACTCCAATGGAGCCGAATGGATTTATTATACAATGTGAATTGCTGCACTTTTTTGGAGCAAAAATGCTTCACTTGACAGATTCGTCCATCAAAATTCATTTATATCATGTGCTATTTGAAGCTGGATCTTCTTACATGTAACAGGGAAGAACATCTTAAGGTGTGCTGCGTATAGAAAGAGAGTAAGAGGGAGGGAGGTGATGGGTTCAGGGGAGGGGGATAGAGATTTAGAGACTTATCACAATTATTATTTCTCTCAGGTAGTCATTGAGCCAGAACCCCTATGCTAACACTAGGAACATTTTGATAGGACTGATTCTAATTGCAATACTCCCAAATACCGATGTGTTTGCTCAGTGGATAGAGCGTCCGCCTCATAATCGGGAAGTCGTGGGTTCGATCCCTGGCTGCGTCATACCAAAAGACGTTAATAAAATGGTAGTTACTGCTTCCCTGTTTGGCGTTCAACAAGAAGGGGATAGAGCAACGTCCATCTGGCGTGCTCAGCGGCTGCCGGGCCCACGAGAAAGAGGGCAAAACAAATATCCGTTTCGGACAATAAAATTTGGAGCATTTTCATTTCATTTTTTCATTTTCATTATCTTGATTTCAGATAAGTAAGACCAGTCTATGTCTGGAATGCAGTCTTTGAGTCTTGGGTTCTATGCTAAGACCAGGAATGACCGGGTAGGACTGATTCTTATACTCCCTATCCATTTGATCCTCTTGATTTCAGATTAGTAAGACCAGCCTACGTTTGGTGATGCAATCTTTGAGTCGTGGTTCCCATGCTAAGACCAGAAACATCCCAGAGGAATCTATTCAGGCTGATCCTGTGCTAATATCAAGAATGTTCTTTTAGGAGTGATTCTAATTGTTATACTCCCAACCATTCTGATTTCAGATTAGTAAGACCAGCCTGCGATTGGTGATGCAGTCTTTATGTCGCGGTTCCTATGCTAAGACCAGGAGTATTTTAGAGGAAGCTATCGAAGCTGATCCTAATATCAAGGTTATGATGGCTGATGATACCAAGGGATCATTCTTCCATGTCCAGAAAGGTGAGATCATCTCTAGTTTCCTTTCAGGGGGTGTTACGCCAAATCATTTGCTAAGTTACGATTGACTTAAGGAATATTCTTTTGCTAAATGATTGAGTATGTTGCTATTATAGTACCCAAGAATATGTTCAAGTCATTTGTAAAGTCATTATTAATTTAATGAATAACTTGGTAGAATATTAATATTTTGTAATGTATTGACATCAATTGTTGTGAAAGAAATTGTGTTTTTCATCAATAGTTTTCTCAATACGGAGAACCATGTATACCTGTCAGGTTTTCAGAAATCTTTATCTAAACATTTTGCAATAGACAATGGAATAAATTAGTAATTTTTTTTTTTAAAGAGCGCTTTTGACCTATTTTTGGACATGATTGTGTTTAGAAAATGGTCAACACTATCACTTTTACATTAGATGATATCCTGTGCCTTGACTCGTATGTTGATGGATCGAAATGTAGGGAAACGTCTCAATCATGAAATTTTGAACAAAAATTGCAATAAAATCCATGCACTTATATTTTTGTGAACTGTGATATCAGACAATCAGAGAAATATTGTAGTTTTGTTGATTTGGCTAAAAAATAAATACCGTAATTAACGGTGTATAAGCCGCACCTTTTTGCGAAAAGTAGGGGGTGCGGTGTATAGAGATAGGATTGGCGAGGCTTAGATCTAACTTATTTTGTCAAAAAATAAATAGAGTCTAATGATATCAGACTATTCATACACTATGTCAGTGTCCAAGGTATTTGAAATCTTCAAAAATAAGTAAATTGAAAACTTACTTGTCATATTTTGACGCTGATTGACTGCGAGATGCATGTGAAACCCGCCAGGTCGAGTATGTAAAAACACCCGCTGCTAGCGGCCTGGAGATTATCGATGTATGGTGCTTTGCCGATGTTCAAAACATTCACCTCGAATCCATAACAAAAAGTCAAAATACATCATCAAACATAACAATCACACAAAAAAGCTTACCCCTAGATATCCTTCTTGAGAAACTAGTTTCAGACAGGTCAGATATGACCACAAAACTTCTGATAAGAAGAAGTTTCGCATGGCCGCAATTCATCCTAACACTCACCTAGCTGGCTGGCCGATCGTCATTCATCAGCATGCGCATGCGTGGTTTGGGATTGCGCAATATACAATGCACTAGTCTGCACATGCAGACACTTTGTAGTTTAGGAAATATAAATGTACCGATCTATTTTCTTTTTTATTCCTTTTGTTTATCTTCACTTCAGCTCTAATTGCCTTGTTGTTTCTCATAAATAAACATGATTACAAGATTGAATTCCTTCAATAATTTGTCTATTAATTTCTTAATTATTTTTTTAAATTATTATTATTATTTATTTATTTATTTTTTTTTTTTTGGCAAGGGTTTAAATTTGGGGGTGCGGTTTATACACGGGTGCGGCTTATACACTGTTAATTACGGTACCTGATATGATGGAAAGTAATTCAAAGTTATTTGTCCTGTAGTTGTTTAAATTCTCTAAGGGTTGTTCCGATTTGATTGTAATATCAGGTGGCCGTAAGTTTGAGATCCGATTGATGATGAAAGCTTGTAAACCAATCCACATCCAAACCATGCAAGATCATTTTATTAAATTGTTTTGTAAGTGGCAATGGATTAAAGGATTAGATAAAAGTCTAGTTTAGTTATTACCCAGACTGATGGATAGTTATTTCTCCTGTAGTTACTCTCCAACTTTCTTAGGATTCAATCTTCTTTGATTTTGATATCATTTGAGCAGATGGTCGTAAGTTTGAGATCCGACTGATGAAGAAAGCTCGTAAACCAATCCATATCATCCAAACTATGCATCCTGAACTACAGAAGGAGGTTAACTTCTACAAGAAACACATTATCAATGAAACAGAGGTTGCAATTAAAGGAAACAGCATTTGAAATACGTAGCCAATAGATTACCACTTCCAGTAAGTATGGCAATGAAAATGTATATGTTGCCGCAGTGATGTCTACTGTACTTGTCACTTAGGGCACAACTTCCCCTTAAAGCACATTCGACGTACTTTCACAAAATAATAAGTCAAAATTAAATCAAATGTCCTAGTATAATTCTCCTTATTTAAGTTTTCATTTTATGTATAATGTTTTATTATTATGTGTACTGTTTATGTAAAGCGCTTTGAAACATTTGTTTTAGCGAATATATATAAATGTTTATTATTTATTATTTTTTGTATTTTAGATGCTTAAATATTCAAATTGATAGTGTTTTGTTTTTTTGTTTGTTTTTTTTTAGTTTTGGAAAAGCTGCAATTATTTTGCTAAAATGATTTATAATTAGAAACAACAACCAAAAACAAATGGATAAATAATTAAGGGCCAAATAAGTGAAGTTTTTATGTCAAATGTCCGGGTAGCTTTATCATTAATTGGGAATGGTTAGTCACTCAAACTTCAAAAAATTGAATAATAATGCTACATAATTATTTAATTTAAATATATTTTCAACATAGTCCTTGTTCCATATTGATCCTCATTTAGGCTTTATGCAACCTTTCAAATCGATTTTCTGAAATTCAAAGCACAAATTAAGTTTAAAAATCATCAAAGAAGTTATGAAATCAAAGCAATAAAAAACATATCAAACATAAATATTCAGGCAAATTCCAAAAACAGCCCCCCTTTTCCAACAAGCATTTTTGGGTTAACACATTTAAACTGAGTTGAGAAATGCATGAACAAAACACAGAAGGTAAAGTAACCGCAGTAGCATACCTGGATAGAGTTGTGGATTTTCATGAAAGATAACTTCCATTAGATATTAGTGTTTGTTTAAGATCAGGCATGTGAAATTGGGCTTACAAGAAAAAAGGTCCAAGCCATAATTCATCCTCAACACCGACACAGTAGTATACATTCGAACATATTACAATAAATAAAACAATCCGAAATCTTAAGACTAAAACCATATATAGAAGTTTACCTCTGTTTCAATTGATTAATGTGTTTCTTGTAGAAGTTAACCTCCTTCTGTAGTTCAGGATGCATAGTTTGGATGATATGGATTCGGTTACGAGCTTTCCTTCAAATCAGTCGATCTCAAACTTACGACGCTCTGCTCAAGATTGATATCAAAATCAAGCAAGATTGAATCTAGAAAGTTCGGAGAGTCTACAGGAGAAATACTATCCATCAGTCTGGGTAATAACTAAACTAGATTTTATCAATCCTTTAATCCATTGCCACTTACAAACAATTTAACTAAAATGATTTGCATGGTTTGGATGTGGTATTGGTTTACAAGCTTTCAATCATCATGGATCTCAAACTTACGGCCACCCTGATATTACAATCAAATCGGAACAACCCTTAGAGATTTAACAACTACAGGACATAATTTGGAATTACTTTCCTTATCGGTATCGTATTAACAGTGGTAATAAGCCGGCAACCCGTGTATAAACCGTACCCCAAAATTTTAAACCCTTGCCAAAAAAAGAAAAAAATAATAAATTACAATAATAATAATAATTTAAAAAAATCATTAAGGAAAAATTTATTAGACAAATTAATTAGAAGGAATTCAATTCTTTGTAATGCATGTTTTATTTATGGAAACACAAGAGCAATTAGGAGCTGGAAGGTGGGAAGGATAACAAAAGGGGAATAAAAAGGAAAATAGGATCGGTAATTTATATTTCGCTAACTAGCAAAGTGTCTGGGCATGTGCAGACTAGTTGGCATTGTATAATTGGCGCATCCCACCACGCATGCGCATGCTGATGAAATGCGATCGCCAGCCAGCTAGGTGAGGTGTTAGGGATGAATTGCGGGCCTATGCGAAACTTCTTCTTATCTAGAAGTTTTGGTGGTCATATTCTGACCTGTCTGAAACTAGTTTTCTCAAAAGGAAGGATATCTAGGGGTAAAGGCTTTTTTGTGTGGATTTGTTATGTTTGATGATGGTATTTTTGACTTTTTGTTATGGATCGAGGTGAATGTTTTGAACATCGGAAAGGCACCATACACTCGATAATCTACACAGCCGCTAGCAGCGGTTTGGTGTTTTTTACAATACTCGACCTGGGCGGGGTTTCACATGCATCTCGGCAGTCAATCAGCGTCAAAATATGACAAGTAAGTTTTCATTTACTTATTTTTGAAGATTTCAAATACCTTGGACACTGACATAGTGTATGATAGTCTGATATCATTAGAACTCTATTTATTTTTTGACAAAATTAAGTTGTCTAAGCCTCGACAATCCTATCCTCTATACACCGCACCCCCTACTTTTTGCGGCAAAAAGGTGCGGGCTTCATACACCGTTAATTACGGTATTTTAATTTTTTTGGGCCAATCAAGCAAATTACAATATTTTCTGCTTGTCTGATATCACAAGTTCACAAAAATATAAGTGCAATGGGGATTTTATTGCAATTTTTGTTTCAACAATTTCAATGGATTGGGGGAAGACGTTTCCCTACCTTTCGGATCCATAACTATAACGAGGTCAAGGCACCGGATATTATCTTAATGTAAAGTGATACGTGTTGACATTTTCTAACACATCATGTCCAAAAATAGGTCAAAAGCGCTCTTTAAAAAAAAAAATTACTAATTTTATAATTCCATTGTCTATTGCAAAATGTTTAGATAAAAGATTTTTCTGAAACCTGACAGGTATTACATGGTTCTTCCGTATTGAGAAACTATTGATGAAAAACACAATTGTCTTTCACAACATTGAGAAAAACCTCGTTTATCCAGGATGTCTTCAAGGAGTCATCCACCCAACCACTTAACATTGTCCCTTGTCCGGGGAGAACATAGGGCTCAAGGAAGGAAAATCGAGAAAGTCAGCCAATCTTCCCTAAATTGTGTCTAAATTTTCTACATTCCTTTTCCCCAAAAGCGGGGAGGACTCGATACACGTAGTCTCAGTTGGGAGGACGCAGCTAGGCAGAAGTTCTAAACTGCATCAGGTTTTTGTGATTTGAGTTAGAGTTGATTCCATGGTATTAGGGTACTCAACCGGGACACCGGCGAAATCATCTTGACGAGACCCAGTTGGGAGATAGTATGAACTTCCGATCTACTTAGAGAGTCTTTGGGATCGGCGTTGAAGGAGGGTTTATCAATTGTTGTGAAAAGAAATTGTGTTTTTCATCAATAGTTTTCTCAATACGGAGAACCATGTATACCTGTCCAGGTTTTCAGAAATCTTTATCTAAACATTTTGCAATAGACAATGGAATAAATTAGTAATTTTTTTTTTTAAGAGCTTTTGACCTATTTTTGGACATGATTGTGTTTAGAAAATGGTCAACACTATCACTTACATTAGATGATATCCTGTGCCTTGACTGTATGTTGATGGATCGAAATGTAGGGAAACGTCTCAATCATGAAATTTTAACAAAAATTGCAATAAAATCCATGCACTTATTTTTTTGTGAACTGTGATATCAGACAATCAGAGAAATATTGTAGTTTTGTTGATTTGGCTAAAAATAAATACCGTAATTACGGGTGTATGGCCGCACCTTTTTGCGAAAGTAGGGGGTGCGGTGTATAGAGATAGGATTGGCGAGGCTTAGATCTAACTTATTTTGTCAAAAATAAATAGAGTCTAATGAATCAGACTATTCATACACTATGTCAGTGTCCAAGGTATTTGAAATCTTCAAAAATAAGTAAATTTGAAAACTTACTTGTCATATTTTGACGCTGATTTGACTTGCGAGATGCATGTGAACGCCAGGTCGAGTATGTAAAAACACCGCTGCTAGCGCCTGGAGATTATCGATGTATGGTGCTTTGCCGATGTTCAAAACATTCACCTCGAATCCATAACAAAAAGTCAAAATACATTCAACATAACAATCACACAAAAAAGCTTACCCCTAGATATCCTTCTTGAGAAACTAGTTTCAGACAGGTCAGATTATGACCACAAAACTTCTGATAAGAAGAAGTTTCGATGGCCGCAATTCATCCTAACATCACCTAGCTGGCTGGCCGATCGTCATTCATCAGCATGCGCATGGCGTGGTTTGGGATTGCGCAATATACAATGCACTAGTCTGCACATGCAGACACTTTGTAGTTTAGGAAATTAAATGTACCGATCTATTTTCTTTTTTATTCCTTTTGTTTATCTTCACTTCAGCTCTAATTGCCTTGTTGTTTCTCATAAATAAAATGATTACAAGATTGAATTCCTTCAATAATTGTCTATTAATTTCTTAATTTTTTTTTTAAATTATTATTATTATTTATTTATTTATTTTTTTTTTTTTTGGGCAGGGTTTAAATTTTGGGGGTGCGGTTTATACACGGGTGCGGCTTAATACACTGTTAATTACGGTACCTGATATGATGGAAAGTAATTCAAAGTTATTTGTCCTGTAGTTGTTTAATTCTCTAAGGGTTGTTCCGATTTGATTTGTAATATCAGGTGGCCGTAAGTTTGGAGATCCGATTGATGATGAAAGCTTGTAAACCAATCCACATCCAAACAATGCAAGATCATTTTATTAAATTGTTTTGGTAAGTGGCAATGGATTAAAGGATTAGATAAAAGTCCTAGTTTAGTTATTACCCAGCTGATGGATGTTATTTCTCCTGTAGTTCACTCTCCAACTTTTCTTAGGAATTCAATCTTCTTTGATTTTGATATCATTTGAGCAGATGGTCGTAAGTTTGAGATCGACTGATGAAGAAGCTCTGTAACCAATCCATATCATCCAAACTATGCATCCTGAACTACAGAAGGAGGTTAACTTCTACAAGAAACACATTATCAATGAAACAGAGGTAAACTCTATAATGGTTTTTAGTCTTAAGATTTGGGGATTGTTTATTTTATTGTAATATGTCGAATGTATACTACTGTGTGTGTGTTGTGGAGGATGAATTATGGGCTTGGGACCTTTTTTCTTGTAAGCCCAATCACATGCCTGATCTAAACAAAACACTAAATATCTAATGGAAGTTATCTTTCATGAAAATCACAACTTTGATCAGGTATGCTACTCGCGGTTGTACTTTTACCTGTGTTTTGTTCATGCATTTCTCACTCATGTTAAATGTGTACCAAAAATGCTTGTTTGAAAAGGGGGCTGTTTTTGGAATTTTTGCCTAAATTTTATTTTGATATGTTTTATTGCTTTGATTTCATACTTCTTGATGATTTTTAAACTGTATATTTTGTGCTTTGAATTTCAGAAATCTGATTTTGAGGTGGATTGAGAGCTAAATGAGGATCAATATGAAACAGGTATGTTGAAAATATATAAATTAATAATTTATGTAAGCATTATTATTCAATTTTTGAAGGTTTGATTGACTACATTCCAATTAATGATAGCTACCGGACATTTGCAAAACTTCACTTATTGCCCTTAATTATTTTATTCATTTGTTTTTGGTTTTGTTTTCTAATTATTAATCATTTTTAGCAAAATATTGCAAGCTTTTCAAAACTAAAAAAAACACAACAAAAAAACAAAACACTAAAATTTGAATATTTAAGCATCTTAAATACTAAAAATAATAATAATAATACATTGTATTTATATAGCGCTAAACCAAATGTTTTCAAAGCGCTTTACATAAACATACACATAATTAATAAACATTATACATAAAATGAAAACTTAAATTAAGGAGAATTATACTAGGACATTTGATTTTAATTTTGACTTATTATTTTGAAGTACGTCAATGGTGCTGAAGGGGGAAGTGTTGCCTAAGTGACAAGTACAGTAGTACATCACTGGGGCCACTATACATTTTCATTGCATACTTATCTGGGAAGTGGTAATCTATTGGCTACTTATTCTAAAATGCTGTTTCCTTTTAATTGCAGGGAGGGTCAGTTGATAGAGTGTGGATGTTGCTGTATGGAGGTGACCTTCGAGAATATGATACAGGTGCTCGAAGGTCACCTCTTTTTGTCAAACTGCCTACAGCGCTACACACAAGGAAGCTGTTTAGGCCAGGGGAAAAGCCACTCTATCTTGCCTGAGGACGGATGCGACAGTGTCTTTCCCAGAAGTGAGTATTTTATAAGATATATCATTGGGTTCATGTTTAGGTTCAGGTTGGGTCAGTCATGTCTTCAGAGATTCACCAGAGAAGCTGTCGATGGCTAGGACAATATTCTTGAGGATGTATGTGATATTATCTTTCTGGAAGTAAGAATTTATAAAATTCGCGATGCTCATTTCATCAGTGCTGCTATTGGAAAGCCAATCAGTTTAAATAATTATGATGTCAGATATATATCACTATCAGGAATATAACTTCTGCTGTAATCCCTTAATTTTGGCGGAATGTAGATTTCTGATGTATGGTTTATTTAAACATATCCCTGCTGTAACATCATTTCCTGGCACATTGTCTCTTGAATGCTTCTGGAAACACAGGATCCCCCAGTTGGTTGGTCTGATTCTAAAGGGATTCTGATCCACAAATCGGGGGACCCAAGTTTACCACAAATTTCTGAATGATTTTTGTTGACTTTCTTGCGTGAGCAAATATTTCACCAAATACCAGCAGAACGCTTTGTATCGTACTTAACAAATAACAACTATATAGATGATACCAATGCAGATAGCATTTGTTAAGAACATTAACGGGTGCATTGAACATAACCAGGTTTAACAAGAAGTTATCATGAATGCAAAAATAAGAAACGAACCTTCCATATTACCGGTACATTCTTTGATCTCGCTGAGGCATTTGGCAGCATGAGGCCACTTGATTTCAGCATTCCTAGAACAGATATAATGTCCCTCTATGTCTTCCGAACTATCTAGTTTCACCTATATTCCAGACTTCAAAGGGTCAGTGACAGGTCCTGATTGGGTGTCTAAACAATACTTAAAGTTCTATATATGTCTAAACAATACTGTTTCAAGAAAGGTGTGTTTCAGGTGACCCCCTCTCACCAGTGATTTTTCTAGCATGCTTTAATCCCATATTAGAATACATCATTTACGACTTGAATTGAACAAAGGTCAGTGAAACAATAACCGTATCTGTGTGTCAAGAGGCTCATACCAAACTCCTCACCAAACCGATGTAAACACTGGTTCATGGGACTTTGACAAGAGAGAAGGTTAACTCCATTATTGGAGGAAGATATTCTTACTTATTGGAAAATATAATTAGCCCATTGCTAATTCAACGTAAATTCACTGAACTGTTACTGTCCAGAACAAAATTTTACCCGGAAGTCAATTTATGTACAATCTACTAGAAGAGTGCTAAGTTTCGCAGTAACTGGTTTATAGATTCCCTCCCCTCCTACTCTAATCTACATCGTTGGGGCAAATGTCTGAGCACAAATGCCCATTCTGCCCCAACACCACAGGAACACTCCATCATATTCTGGCTTTCTGTCCAACACTACTTGAACGATATACTTGTCGCCACGACGGAATATTGAAGGCATTATACCAAGCTATATCCAACAAAGGCATAGGTAACTTTAAAGTATACTGTGACCTAGAGGGCTACTCCATTGCCGGAGGAACGATCCCCCTAATATAGTCGTAACCAATCAACGCCCCGATTTAGTAAATTTTGACAAGATTGAAAGAAGATTTTCTTGTTAGAAATACAGCTCCATTCGAAACAAATGTAGAAGCTGCGCATCAAGGAA
>CALNVZ010003430.1:787502-810472 GCA_940671915.1 Paracentrotus lividus
TTGCAGGAGGGTCAGTTGATAGAGTGTGGATGTTGCTGTATGGAGGTGACCTTCGAGAATATGATACAGTGTCTCGAAGGTCACCTCTTTTGTCAAACCTGCCTACAGCGCTACACCAAGGAAGCTGTTTACGGCCAGGGAAAAGCCACTCTATCTTGCCTTGAGGACGGATGCGACAGTGTCTTTCCCAGAAGTGAGTATTTATAAGATATATCATTGGGTTCATGTTAGGTTCAGGTTGGGTCAGTCATGTCTTCAGAGATTCACCAGAGAAGCTGTCGATGGCTAGGACAATATTCTTGAGGATGTATGTGATATTATCTTTCCTGGAAGTAAGAATTTATAAAATTCGCGATGCTCATTTCATCAGTGCTGCTATTGGAAAGCCAATCAGTTTAAATAATTATGATGTCAGATATATATCACTATCAGGAAATATAACTTCTGCTGTAATCCCTTACATTTTGGCGGAATGTAGATTTCTGATGTATGGTTTATTTAAACATATCCCTGCTGTACATCATTTCCTGGCAACATTGTACTCTTGAATGCTTCTGGAAACACAGGATCCCCCAGTTGGTTGGTCTGATTCTAAAGGGATTCTGATCCACAAATCGGGGGACCCAAGTTTACCACAAAATTTCTGAATGATTTTGTTGACTTCTTGCGTGAGCAAAATATTTCACCAAATACCAGCAGAACGCTTTGTATCGTACTTAACAAATAACAACTATATAGATGATACAATGCAGATAGCATTTGTTAAGAACATTAACGGGTGCATTGAACATAACCAGGTTTTACAAGAAGTTATCATGAATGCAAAAAATAAGAAACGAACCTTCCATATTACCGGTACATTCTTTGATCTCGCTGAGGCATTTGGCAGCATGAGCCACGATTTGATCAAGCATTCCTAGAACAGATATAATGTCCCTCTATGTCTTCCGAACTATCTAGTTCACCTATATTCCAGACTTCAAGGGTCAGTGACAGGTCCTGATTGGGTGTCTAAACAATACTTAAAGTTCTATATATGTCTAAACAATACTGTTTCAAGAAAGGTGTGTTTCAGGGTGACCCCCTCTCACCAGTGATTTTTCTAGCATGCTTTAATCCCATATTAGAATACATCAATTTACGATCTGAATTGAACAAAGGTCAGTGAAACAATAACCGTATCTGTGTGTCAAGAGGCTCATACCAAACTCCTAGCCCAAACCGATGTAAACACTGGTTCATGGGACTTGACAAAGAGAAAGGTTAACTCCATTATTGAGGAAGATATTCTTACTTATTGGAAAAATATAATTAGCCCATTGCTAATTCAACGTAAATTCACTGAACTGTTAACTGTCCAGAACAAAAATTTTACCCGGAAGTCAATTATGTACAATCTACCTAGAAGAGTGCTAAGTTTCGCAGTAAACTCGTTTATAGATTCCCTCCCCTCCTACTCTAATCTACATCGTTGGGGCAAATGTCTGAGCAACAAATGCCCATTCTGCCCCAACACCACAGGAACACTCCATCATATTCTGGCTTTCTGTCCAACACTACTTGAACGATATACTTGTCGCCACGACGGAATATTGAAGGCAATATACCAAGCTATATCCAACAAAGGCATAGGTAACTTTAAAGTATACTGTGACCTAGAGGGCTACTCCATTGCCGGAGGAACGATCCCCCCTAATATAGTCGTAACCAATCAACGCCCCGATTTAGTAATTTTTTGACAAGATTGAAAGAAGATTTTCTTGTTAGAACATACAGCTCCATTCGAAACAAATGTAGAAGCTGCGCATCAAAGGAAAGTAGACAGGTATGAAGCGCTTATACGGGACATACAAGAATCCCAATATACCGTTATATTTGAAGCGTTAGAAATAGGACAGAGGGGTCAAATTGACAAAACAAACAAACAGAGACTAAAACGTGTGTTAGATGAATGTAACTGTAACATGAGACACAAGGATCTTGTACAACAACTGAGTAAACAGGCCCTCTTAGCCTCATTCGTAATATAATATTCTACAGCAGGAAAGAGCAGGTATGGGAATGCCCATTATACATTTCACTATAATTATTGTTTGTAGCATGGATTGTGCTGTGCTGTAATTTAGAATCATAGAACATGACTGTGTAGTTAAAAATTAACCATCCTCCATTCTGATTGTCTATTATTATTCATTAAAGTACATATTCTATATCTAATATTAAACATTTTAATAGTTATGATGTATGACTATCATGATTTTAATTATATCTATTCATTTGTATAATCATTTAGTTCTTAAAGTGTCCTTTGAAATTTATGCATAGCACTGTACCCTAATTAGAAAAAAAAAAAAAAAAATCAAAACTTATGGTATGATTATAACTTTATCTTATAACAACATGATGTTACATGATTATAATATTCCACAGGTGTTGATAATACAATGTACTACCTATTTCTACGAAATTAAAATAATAAGACTCAATTGATATTGAAAATACACAATATGCTAACCTACAAAATAATGTAAATTATCAAGTTAGAAAATATAGTTGTTTACCTACTTATTCATTTTTCTTTTACCTATCTATTTAACCATGCAAACCTGCCAATTGCTTATTTAGCAAATGGACCTGGTATATATTGCAAACAACTTTCTTTGTAAAATAAGTCTTTATCTTTTTGTTCATGTATGTTATTTGCTGTGTATATATGTATTATTGTATTCTATTTTTCTTGAATAAAGAAATGATTTCAACATAATGTGCTTCTAAGCAGCTTTTGTTCAATCATAAAAAAGAAACAGTTTATTCCTTAGAATTTGTAATGTACCTTCAATTATATTATCATGTATGCAAAGTTGTATTTTGTTTGGGCAGGCTGTGCAAAATGGTATTACAATCAAGATAGTTGAGTAATTTATTTCTTTCTAATCTTAGGTCAGTTAGAGAAGACCTTGTCTTAGGATATCTTGTTGAAGTATGATGAGCATGTTGTAGAGGAATCTATCAACATGGCTGACCTTTAACCTTTCTTTCATGTTCTCTCTTTCTAATCTCAGGTCAGTTAGAGAAGACCTTGTCTAAGGATATCTTGGTGAAGTATGATGAGCGTGTTGTAGAGGAATCTATCAACATGGCTGACCTTTAACCTTTCTTTCATGTTCCTTCTCTCTTTCTAATCTCAGGTCAGCTAGAGAAGACCTTGTCTAAGGATATCTTGGTGAAGTATGATGAGCGTGTTGTAGAGGAATCTATCAACATAGCTGACCTTTAACCTTTCTTTCATGTTGCTTCTTTCTTTCTAATCTTAGGTCAGTTAGAGAAGACCTTGTCTAAGGATATCTTGGTGAAGTATGATGAGCGTGTTGTAGAGGAATCTATCAACATAGCTGACCTTTAATCTCTGACCTTTAACCTTTCTTTCATGTTGCTTCTCACTTTCTGATCTCAGGTCAGTTAGAGAAGACCTTGTCTAAGGATATCTTGGTGAAGTATGATGAGCGTGTTGTAGAGGAATCAATCAACATGGCTGAGATGGATAACCTATTACGCTGTCCTAACTGTAACTATGCTGCTGTGTTGGATAAAGATCACAAAGTCTTCTCATGTCCAGAATGTCATAAGGTCAGTCCAAATCTTGCTTTCCTTATTCTCATTTTATATTAAAAGGGAATCCAACACAAAGAGAGAATTAATCTTACAGGAAAGAATAAGATGAGAGGAGCATTAAAAACAAAGTTCAACAAAATTGGTTGTAAAAGAAGAGAGTTATGAGAATCTGAATAGATTCATTTCTGTGAGGGTCCTCAAATTGGCAAAATTGTTTCAAAATAGCTGAATTTGTGGAAAGTTCTCCATTTGTTTTCTACACAGACTTTCATGTTTTCCGTTTTTTTCTGATATTTTTGATTGTCTCCTTTCACAGCATGTTAATTTATATATTTGTTATGCTGAGACAATGGTGAAGGGAGACATTGCATAGATCAGATAATTGGGCCAAAATACCTGTCTCAGGACAGAACTCTATTCATAATGACAAGTCCAAAGAATATATTACACACACTACCAGTCAATATCTGTATAATATTAATATTTCTTTTGTTTATTCTGTTTATAGGAAACATGTCGAAACTGTAAGGAACCCTGGAAGGATCATTATGGTCTTGAATGCGATCAGGTCAAGAAACAGTCAACAATGAGACTCTCATAGTAAGTCACCTTACACTCATAAGTGATTTTAAACTGTGTCATGTCAGGGCTTTGATGTGAAAATGTTCTGAAAGATATCATTACTGAGATTAGATTACATAAAATCCCTCATAGAGGTTAAAAGGATTTAGCTTTTTAGATATTGAATGTGGGATTATGAATTTTTATTCCCAATTCCTCCCTTCCCCTCCACCCCCCCCACCCCAAAGAAAAAAAACAAAAACAAAAACAAAAACAATTACACACTTAAATATGCCATAGGAGGAATCTTACCGTTTTACAAAATAACATTCATAAAAAAAGAGATTCCTTTACTTTGATATTGTCAGTGATTATTTTCAACTCGTTTAGTACTCAGGGCTGTGTAATATAGCAGTTTTCTCCTCAAAGCTACCTGCTAAAATATTGTACAGACATGTTGGAGACAAAAAAATAAAATAAATAAATAAATAAAAAATTCTACAGGTTTATTTACTATGGCGCTCTAAAACACAGACAGACGATGGATAGTTTGAAATCCCGTGGTGTGAAAAGACCAGAAGATGGTTACGAGCCTTCTGAGGAGTAAACTTAACCCTAATCAGACTGAGGTGTTTTGGTAGCTGTCAAGACTGGGGGGGGGGGCCATGATGGCCCCCCCCTAAGATCTCGGCCGCCGATCGCGCGACCGCGCCGAAAATTTGCACGATGGTAGTGAGCCATTGAATCTACAAACTGCGCTGTTAATTTTTCGAAAATAATATGAATTTTTTTATATGAATTAATTATGCTAATTTATGCATGAAATTCATACTTTTTGCTCTAATTGAAAAAATTAAAGCTCCTAGAATGCTAATTTTGTGTATTATTATCCTTATAGCATTCCTAACAATTGTACTAGAAAAAAATTCTTGTTTCAAAATTAATTTCTTATGTATTTTATGTTTTATGAATTCTTATGTATTTCTTTGTTTTTCGACCTTTTGATTTTCTTTTTTTTTAATGCAAAAATCATTTAAGAACCATTTTTAAGCATAAATATGCTAAAATAAATTGATTTCAGCCAATGAAAGTGAAAATAATCATATCTTTATAATTAGGTGAGAAAACGCAATTTGCATTGACTTTGTACACAAAATCACGTTTTTGAGCCATTTTCGTCTTGACGGATATTTTTGAAAATCGTGCAGCGTGTAACGGTACGACGATTTTTGCGAAAATGTTTCAAAAAGATGCGCGAGACTTGAAAGTAAAAAGTCAGCAAGCGGCGCGATCAGAAATTTCGTGCAGCGGAGTGGTCGCGGAAAATGTCGGAGGGGGGGCCATGATGGCCCCCCCCCCCCAGTCTGATTAGGGTTTGGTAAGGGCAGTTTGAGGGATAAAAGGTTAATGACTCTCATCTCATCTTTGTCCTTTTCCATTTCTCTCTCTCTCTCTTCTTTTCTCTTACTTGTTCATCCTTCTTTTCCCAGTCAAGAGAGAATGACAGAAGCTAAAGTGAGGACATGCTATAAATGTGGCACAAAGTTCTGCAAGTCTGAAGGTTGCAATAAGGTGAGATACCTCCAACTGAGACAATTAGCCTTCTGAAATGTGTTCCTTCGATGTATTCTCAACATGTATGTTATCTGAAGGAGAGATGATTCACTGGTTCTTATGAACTTCAATAACAACATTTTTCATTGTTGTGTGAACTATACAGGCACATTGCCAAATATGCACAACAAATGACTTGTACTTGTTTGAAATTACATAAATGAGTGTTATACAAAAAGATAATCTGGATGTTTCTGCCGTCTGTCATGAATGACCACCAAAAAAACTGAGACTTTGAAGCATAGCATAGATCATTTTTTCTTCTAATTGTTAGGTGTTTTTTTCTAAATCTTGTTTGAACAGAGTAGTTCCACCACTACAGACCAGAGGACTTTGGTGTTGATAAGATTGACACCACTCAGTTGCTAGCTTAGTTGTTTTGGTTCATTTGATCTTAATCTGCTTGTGCACAGTTGTAAAATTACACACACACACACACTTCTCCCTTCCCTGATGAATGTGCACATCTTTAAACAAATGTAACCACTAGCTATCTTTTATTATCAAAGATTTCTTATCATGTATTAATTACATTATAGATGTCCATCACATTTATTGTAATTCTTTGATTGTTTACAATATAACTATAATGAAAGAATTCCACTTTGCTGTTTTTAGATGACATGTCGATGTGGAGCTAAGATGTGCTATATCTGCCGTCAACCAATCAAAGACTACACTCACTTTGACAACAAGGCAGCACCACCTCATGGTCAGATATGGCAGCCCAGACCAGGAGAGAAGTGCAGACTTTGGACTAACTCAGATGTAAGCTTGAAGGGATTGTTTAAAGGGGAATTATCCCCTCAAGAGAAATTTGGCTTCAGTGAATGGAGACAAACCCCCAAAATATATTGAAAAAAGTTTCAGAAAAATCAGGCAATGAATAAGAGAGATATGAATTTTTAGATTTTGAGATCACTTATGATTTGGAGGTCCTCCAATTGGCAACGCGACCATGATGTGTGATGTAATGCAGGGAGATCTTTCCCATATCTATTGTACACTTTGTACTAAAATCCTCTGTTTACTCGATTCTAAAGGGAGAATAAAGAATCTTTTTTATGGGCTGACATTTAAATATATGAAAGTCATTTTATATCATGAAAAGAAAAGCTGTTCTATCATTAGAATGAAAATAAAGAGATATTTTGCGCACACGATATGGGGAGTTCTCCCTTTGTGACATCACAAATGGTGACCGCGTTGCCAATGGGAGATTTCCTTTGTCATCAGAGATCTAAATATTCAAATACTCATAACTTTCTTATCATTTATCCGATTTTCACCAAATCTTCACTACATAGGGACAATTCTCCTTTAACTTTGTTCAGAATTTAAAGTAAAATAATCTCCCAGCTAATGCTGTAATCATTGTTGCAAACCTTTAGGTCAGACAGGAACCACCTGATTTTTTTAAAGTTAATCAACATTTTAATTATAAAGGTTGAAAATTGGTCGCAAGACAGTATACCAAGCTTCTACTACAAACTGGTTTATAAACCCTGGAAAGTTAACCCTAGCAAAGTCAAACTCACATTATTTGAAAGTCGATGGTCTTCCCTCACAACATCTTCTGTTTTTTTATCCTATAGTTTTTATACTTCATAAGTTCAAGCTATTTCTTCAGTCCAAACAGAATCGACGTTGGCCAAGTTGACTGTACCTACATGTATGATTTTCTTAAAGATTACTAAGTTTACCAGTAGAATATATGAAATTGTTTACGTTAATGATGTCTAGAGTACTTGAAATACCCTGGCACCTCTTATGCTTTCTGAATGCCTATGTTCAAATGCTTACAGTTAACATTTATAAACAAAATAGAATGTTTTTCACCTGATTTTCTAAATTGAGTGGTGCTATTTTCAATTTGTTCTGACAAAATTTGGTGACCACATGATGAAACAGTCAAATTAAATCAAAATATTTTTAAATTGAATGATGATTTTTCTTATCGTCATTCAAATTTCTTCTGAATTGATTGCTGTTATTGACCATTTGGGTGCCAATTTAATAAATTTTGCTGGGAAAACCTATATTAATGTTATCCTTCTTCCATTTACACCCTGTAATGTTTATAATTCTTTTTCAAATGGTCTTGTTATTTGTACAATATCACCATTGTGTATTTATGTATTTATTTATGCATTGTACTTTATTGATATACCCAAGGTATTTATAGGTCTGTGACTGTTTGTACTTGGCTTTTTATATTCAGACTTTCACTCTATCAAATCCTATACTATACTAGTGGAAATATTCGTGATACATACATTTTCATGGATTTTGCTTGAATATCCGAAGGCACAAATATATGAGCATGCTTTCTTATGCATTTATTGAATGGCTTCATTTGCATGCTTACCAACATGCAGCACACATTTAAGAACCTGTCAATGTGTTCTGAGGCCGCTCAGCTTGGAATCACATGACTACATTATTTTGAGTACATTCCTGTTAATATGTATTGTGTTGATGCTTTCCAGGAGGATGATGATAGAGCAGTCAAGGAGATTGAGAGACAGATGAAAGCTGAGGAGAAGAACTTGAGAGAGAAAGCAGCTGCAGGTCAGTTTTCAGATCTTACTCAGAGATGCCAACACTATGGAATAATTAGAACATCAGAAATTATAAACCAAATAATAGTTGAAGCCGCTGAAAAAAAATATCTTGGTCACAAGAGAAAGAAATCTATTGATTTGAATGCATTCTTAAAATTGAAAGAAAGAGCAAAATGCTATTATTCATGCTTTTACTTATGAGAAGTCATTCGGTTCATGTGTTTCAACTATCTGTGTTATTCCTGTTCCAATTTCTAATGTCCTACATGTAGTTATTCCGTAGGGTTGGCATCTCTGTTTTCAGTCCACAGAAATATTGGAATAAGGCTTCCATTAGAGCAGTACAGTGCACCCCTGGTATAATGAGATGCTCAGGAAGTAGCCAAATACCTTGTTCTAATGAAATCTTACTAAAGTAAACCTTGCCTGTCACAAATCGAATAATCATTGGAGTTTAAAGGTAGTGTCATCCTTTTTCACAAATTTCGAAAACTAATGCAACTTGGCCTAACTTTAGAATATGATCAACCTATACTGTCTATTCAATCTTACTGTCATAGGTTGCTAAGATCAGTAATATGAAACGAAAATCTGACTACTAATCTTTACCAGCTCTCCATCAACATCGTTGATATTACAGCGCGTGCAGCACGGAAAACACACAGCAATATACACACGGCGCATCAGCGTGCATTGTTCTCTGCGCTAACGGTCAGCGGTTCGCACCGTACGGTATATTTTTCGAGGTTCGAAAAAATAAGAATGAATTTTGATAATCGCAATATAATGACAAACATACACAATTGAGCTTAATCATGTTGTGGGAAGATATAGTCATTGGTATACCACTATATCCTCTCAAAAACTAGAAATTTAATATTTTTGCCTGCAAAAGGCTGACACTACCTTTAAGTTATTTTCTAGTAATCTTCTCTTGATATTCTATTGTTTTAATCTTTTACGAGGCTTTTTTTTTAATCGTAAGTCCCTATAGATTAGACCTACACAAGGTTGACTACATTTTCTTAGTGCATGAGACATGTGATTGACTTACTCATAACTTTTTGTCATATGTGTATGTTTATTTATCCAGGGTATCTTTGTCAGTTACAAAACGACTTAACCACAAAAGGTTCTGTGCAACTACATGATTTAACAAGGATTTGTCATTGAAATGTTGTAATTAATGGCCAATTATTTTCCTTTTATGAATGTTGCAGACCTCAAGAGGCCGAGTGAAAGTGGCACCGATGAGGGGGGCGATGCTAAGAGACCTAGAACAGGTTGAGGGTCAGAACCAGCCAGGAGGCCAGTCTCAAAGCCAAAAGTTAGACAGTGAGGAACCAAAACAGGCAAGGATTATGACTGACAGCCAGGAGGCCAGCTGGAAAACTACGTAGGCAGCAAGACGGCCAAGCAGTATGATAAGCAGCTAGGAGTGTGGGTGTTTTCAAGTAACCTACCCTGGTGTCCAATCAAATGTCAGAGCAAGATGGGGAACAAAAAAATCTTGGTGCCATTGCATGAAACTCTGTGTTATAGAAAGTTAAAAGCTAGACAGTGCGGAACCAAAACAAGCAAGGATTATCAACAGCCAGCCAGGAGGCCAGTAAGACATGCAAGGTGTATGACAGACACCTAGGAGCTTGAGCTATTGCAAGTCACACCTACCCCTGGTTTAGTGTCCAATTAGATGCCAGGGCAAGATAAGGAACAAAAAGTCTTGGCACTGTTGCATAAAACTTGATATCATAGTAATTTCAACCATCAATTCTTTTGATGAAATATGGATTTTGATTGATTGTTCAGCAACATGGTAACTATCATTGTTGGCAAAGTACTGATAATTACAACGCTTTATTCAAGGGCCATTTTTCAATCCTGACTTGAAATCAAGGAACTGTGTTATTACATGTAGGTTGTGGTTATGAAGCCTAGCTCACAATCATAACAATTTCATGTTAATTTAACTATGATGGATGTTGTATATTTGCATAGCAATCATACCATTAGTGCCTTTGAAATTTAATGGTACCACCTAAAGTTTCCAGACTTTCATTTTCTTGTTCTTTTTCAAATATTTATGCAAAATCTGACACCTGTTTCTGTGTGGTGTAGAGTTTGGTCTGATTTAATCTCTATAGGGAATGGTCTCTATAGAATTAGTAACATCAGAGGAATAAGATATTCGTAAAAGTTGAGAATAATTTGCTTCAAAAAAGTTTGTTGTATTTCAGAAGTGTGTGAATATTAATGATTCTTCTGTAGGTAATTATGCTCCTGAAATTAAATTTTACAAAGCATAGTCCTTACTTTGTATGAAGGTTCAAATTTCTTTATTTCAGGTCCTAGTAAACATGAGGAACAAATATGCCACTTGTATCATCTAAAATGGTCAAATTTTGACGAGACAGGGAGATGTAACTTTTAAATAAAACCTGGAATTGTCATGTTTTGGTTGTCAAATAAGAGATAGTTGAACTGTCTACTGCATACTACTAAATTTGCATAATCTTCAAAAATTATGCTTTATAAATTTGCAAGAATATTCAGGAAGTATTTTTTCTTTGCTTTGAAATGATGAAGTTCTTTATCCATCAGCAAGGGTTACAGTCTAAAGATATTATTACCATAACATGCCAGCTGCAAAACTGACATATTATGTTTTTGGAAACACACACAATTTATTTAGAAAATCGTATTTACTTGAATTTTAAATTCCTTTAAATAGCTCACATCATGGTAGTTAGTATAACAGAATTTTGCAATACAGTATTTCATTAATGACTATAAGATGATATTCTTGTCTTCTGTTGTTACGTGCCAAATTTCTTCACTTTTCAGCCACACATTAAGCAGATTTGAAATCCCTTTTTTTTCTTTTCTTTTTTTCAGAAGGATATGTTGTGTATAGTAATGTTTGAGGTAGAAAGTAATGCAGTTTTATTTTTAAAACATTTCACAGTAAAAGATATTTTGATTGAATTACCAAGATACTTTGGGGGTAAAAATTGTACCTTGAAAGTCACATTTTCGAAACGCTGGGAAATGTATTGATACTGCACACATTGACTTGTTTCATCTTTTCATTTTCACACCTTAAGATGTTGATTAAGTACTTACATAATTATATGAATTTGTTATAAAGAAAAAAGTATATGATTATTAAAAGTGCCATATTCACGTATTCATCTATATCTTTGTTTGAGTCATACCTTATTTTCAATGATTGTACAGGCTCTCTCAGCTGCACTCTTTTTCTTTCTTTTTTTTTTTTTTTTTTTTTTTTTTTTTTTTTTTAAAGAGGTGAGGGTTAGTTTATGAAACAAGTGTAGTCACAATCTGGAACTTGAATCTTGCTACATGTAGTAATACAAACAATCATTATGTCCCTTCCCTTCCCTGTTTCCGCAGCCCCTGTATTAGAGTATGGACATCTTGGCATGATGGCTAATAGTTTCAATCAAGAACAATAGCAAAGAGAGAGATAGAGAGAGAGAGATATATATATATAGAGAGAGAGAGAGAGAGAGCGAGAGAGAGAGAAGGTAGAGAGAGAGAGAAAGAGAGAGAGAAGGAGGGAAAGAGAGAGAGAGAGAGAGAGACAGACAGACAAGGAAAGAGTCACAATCTGGAACCTGAATCTTGCTTCATGTAGTAATACAAAAAAAATCATCACGTTCCTCCCCTTCCGTGTTTCCGCAGCCCCTGCATTATAGTGTGGATATCTTGGCCTGATGGCTAATACTTCAAATCAAGAACAATATTAAACAAAGAGAGAGAGAGGGGGGGGGGGAGAAGAGAAAGAGAGAGAGGAGGGAGAGAAGAGAGAGAGAGAGGGAAGGAGGGAGAAGAGAGAGACAAGTAAAGAGAGAGAGAATGCGATAGAGAAAGAAAGAGGGAGAGGAGAAATTAGGAGAAAGATAGATAGAGAGGAGAGAAAGAGGGGAAGAGGAGAGAGATATAAAGGAGAAAGAGAGATAGAAGGAAGGAGAGAGATAAGGAGAAAGAGAGAGAGAGGAAAGAACGAGAGAGAGTCTAAAGAGGAGTAAGAGAGATGAAATGAAGTTATTATGAAGCATCACCTTGAGTTCATAACATGCTGGAAATGACCCCTTTTCAGCTTTAAAAATCAGAAAGTCAATACCGTGCAGGGTCGACATCCGACCTATATGGATTCCTAATTTTCATCAGAAAAAGTTGTCAGGCAGGCCTACTACAAGATAAGTTTTATTGGAGGAGTATTGACAGCATATACATGATATATAGTAAATCAAGTGCCTATTTTTACACTGACTTTTTGATAATTCCTCCTGTACAATCATGCTAAAAGATGTTGGTAACTAAAAACATGACGAAAGGACATCAAAATGGACATGTGTTATGGGGCTTATCACTTTTTATCGAAAATGTGTGAATTTATGCATTTTATTCTAATTTACAGCTATGTACTTCAATGCATTTGACGTTTTAATATGTCAGCTAGGACATTAATTACAACACATATCAGGTAACGGAAGGACGGTAAGGACTAAAGCCAAGATTTCCTGTACTTATGTATAGGATAATGCATTATAAAGACTTATAAAGGGCATAGTTTGTTAGAAAAGTTATAAGAGTTACTTTGATTTGATTTGATTCGATTATTTGGTTTCCATATAATGACAATAAGATAACAATTAAATAATTACATGTTACATTATGATATTCAAATGAAGACACAATCTGAAATTATAAGGTCGGGCTACAGCGTATTTTTCAAATAACGTTTAAGTGGTTTGTTCGTGTCTGCAGTCATCCACAATAGTTAGCCAGCCCCTCCCCCCCCCTCCCCCTGGATCCGTGCTTGTCATATGAATGAGTAATGTTTGGATGACACTGGATTGTGGAAGAGTTATAAACAAACATTTTTGAGTAACCAAACAATGCCAAATTAAAAGGAAAGATATGTAAAAAAAAAAATATATAATAATAATAATATATATATATATATATATATATATATATATATAAAATATATACATAAAAATATGAATGGGTAATGTTTGGATGACACTGGATTGTGGAAGAGTTATAAACAACAATTTTTGAGCAACCAAACAATGCAAAATTAAAGGGAAAGATATATTTAAAGAAATAATTAAAAAAAGATTAAAAAGGGCCAGAATTAACATAATTAAGGATGAGCGAGAGGGAGTCTTAAAGCAAAATTCATTTTTAAATTTACCTGTAAACGCAGTAACATTATTATTATTATTATTATTATATTATATCTATCAGATCATATCATACCTCGTTATAACGAGTTTCCACTGCACCTCTGATTATATGGTGCTCTAATGAGTGTCCCCCAACCCGAATCTAAAAATCACTTGCTACGTCTACATCCTGTTTGTGACCACAATCAAACCATTAATACACCCTTGACAAAATTCATATATAATTTTTTTATGAAAGTCATATTTCGGACTTTGGCCATTCTCTGATGCTTGCATGTATAAAAGTCTTGGCAAATAGTTTCCGCAATAAAAGGAAGACGGTCTAAAAAAACAATTAGGAAGGGAATATATGATATGTTTTGGGAAGTATATCTTAATCCGTTTTCGCTTTATAGTATTTATCACTATCGGGCTTCTCATTGTCGATGTACTCATTAGTCACGAGTTTTGAAGCCCATATCAGTTTTTTGAATTCAAGGATATTCACACGTAGGCCTACCAGGAGAAAGATTATGCTTTCAGATTAATAATATATATTGAAAACAAATCACCTTGGTGATTGAGGTTTCAACATGGAATAAGATAGTTTCAAGCACACCCTCGAAATTTAACAAGTCGAAAGGAAAATCGCACATCATGACACAACCTGAAAGGCGCCTACATAAAAGACTCATAGGCCTGGTGAGTTGCTGCAGAGATTTAAAGCAAGGTAATTACAAAATTTTATTATTGAAAAATGCTATAAATTCTACCGATAAAGAGGTACGCTATCTTATATATATAATATACCTTACAAAAAAAAAAAAAAATTTAAACAAAAACGAAATGAATTTCCATATATTTTGAATTATCCATTGGTATTCTCTGCTCCATCAGAGGAGGCCGGGTGGTCTCTTGCTCTTGAATATTATTTTTCTTAACGAACATAATTAAGATGACATTGTATGTAGGCCTTATTAGATAATCAGATAATAGGAGAGAAACAGAGCTAGAGAGAGAGAGAGAGAGAGAGAGAGAGAGAGAGAGAGAGAGTATGGGAGAGAGAGAAGAAGAGAGTAGAGGAGAGAGAGAGAGTGAGAGAGAGAGAGAGGAGAGGGGGGGGGGGGGGGAGAAGAGTGTGTGACTTGAGAGAATAAATCAATTACAGGTGGGGTTTTTTTTTCATATAAAGCAATATTGGTCTACACTGTTAGAAAAAATTAAAATCTGAAACAACTGCGTGTTAACCGGTGAATCGCACAGCGTTGTTTAGAAATGAAACAACCTGTAGTTGCTTAAAACTTTAACACTCTTGTTGTTTAAAACTTTAAACATCCTGTTGTTTAATGGCTGTTTAAAATATCAACAGTATTGTTTAACACTTCTCTCCAAAAATAAAAACGCTCCAACTTTAGGTTAACGCGGCCGGGTATCGAACTCACGACCTTTCGATTATAAGGCAGACGCTTTATCCACTGAGCCAACACATCTGTACATATACGAAATTGATGTATGAGGCTTTTCGCCATGATTGAAATGTTGCGCCGATTTACCTTCCATATGTATAACGAGTGATGCCATTAGCTCATGACTATCACGTGACATTTGCCTCGGCCTGTTTAAACAAAACTGTTTAATTAGGGTTGGGCAAATAATGACTTTTTTCTGAAAAGTTATTTCAAACAAGTTACTTCTATAGTCAAATTTGATGTAGAAGATCGCAAAAATGACAATGATTTTTGTGTACGATGATGTTCTGAGCGTCTCGCTAAAGGTGCAGAAAAAACAAAATAGTGTATTTTGCCATTCATCACATCACACACTTTATAGGGTATATAACCGGTTTTATTTTGTTTCTTTATGGATTTTGATGGTTTAAGAAAGCTCAAATCTGACAATTTTATTCATGACCAAATGTACACTTAGCAAAAACTGGGTGTTAATTTACACACGGGTGTTAAATCTAACACCGGCCGGAATCTATATCCGACCACACCAATGGTGTTATATTAACACCAGTTTGGGTGGTTAGAAATACATTAATAAAAGACTATTGGTGTGTTATTTTAACACCACATTCTGGTGTTAATTGACACTTTTCATAGTGTTAAATTTTGAATTTGATACCAGGTGGGTTGTTGATTTCACTGGCGTAATCCTGTATAGAATCTATCATCTGGGGAAATTACGTAAAAATACAAAGCGTCATCCCCCTGATGAATAGATGGGCGAGGCGAATTTACGCTAGTGAGTGGTTGATTTTATTTTGTTGTGTGTTATTTAAACACCAATCGGTGTGGTCGGATATAGATACCAGGGCTGGTGTTAAAAATAACACCAGTTTTGGTGTTAAAAAATATTCCGTTAACTTCATAACATCTAAAGCTAAATTTGCTGCTATATTTGTGTTTATGATATTTATAATTGATATATATCAAATGATATGACTTTACCTGCAAAAATTTCAAACAAAGTGCTTTTTTCAGAATTTGTCTTAACACCAAGTGGTGTTAGAGAGATAGCATTCTAATTCCGAATATCTTACACCACAAATTTAACACCCGCATGGTGTTGCATATTTAACACCAGCGTTTTTGCAGTGTACCTAGTATGGTTATAGGTGTTAATATTAGTGATGTTTGGATATGAGGTGATTTTTGCTCTTTATTGACTGAAACTACTCAAACTAACACATAACAGTCAACGTAGGTAGGATAAATAATGTTGGATATCTATGTTGGGTTCCCTGCACAACCAAAGCCATATAAAAACGCAATAAAAGTGGTTATACCGTTATAAAAGTGTGATAATTGGGCATGATCTAAGTCGTATTTTGGCGGCCATTTTGGTTTTTTTTTTGGCACTTTAGCGACGTAGACGTGCATCGTATGCAAAATAATTGCCATATTTTCAGTTTCTACAGAGAATTTAGTGTAGATTATGACAACAAGAACTTGTTTGTATATAAAAAAAGTGATTGAGTATTCGCCCAACCCTAGTTATATATCTAACTCTGATCTCTAAACAGGTTATTTTTTGAGGCTTAAAACATCTCTTTCTGGTATTTAACAACAATGTTTAACAATATTTAACAAGAATGTTTAAATTTTAAACGCACATTTTTTTTTTTTTAAAACAGTCGAAATTTTTAAACCGCTTTCTAACAGTGTAAACAGGAGGGTACAGAGGGTTTCAGAAAAACGAATCGATATGATCTGGTATAGCATTGTAGGGGATTGCCCATACTTCATTTTTCACAGCTGCCTATATGTGATTAGCCTCCATTTCAGAGAATGGAAATTAAAATAATGTAATGTTAGGTCAGAAAAATGTCATTGTGTAAGAGCTCGTTTGGTATTTAATGCAGCAGTGTAAATTATTACACTCACGATCTACAATGATCTATTTCCTCATTTGTGTGAAACCGCTCATCATGAAAATATATGTATTTTGATCGCATAAATATCACAAGCACATAATGGAGAATAATAATTTGCAGCATGTTTGCTGGTTGAAAAGATAACGAATCTAATTTATAAACTGTCTTCCATATGGCAGTTTTTTTTTAAATATCGCTAATCAATAGCCTATTGTTATAATAATGGACTGCTATGGTTTTCCCCCAGGTCTCGTTTTGACGATTCTATCCCTACCGCATCAGAATAGTCCTCTACAGGCGCGATCCGGGAAGGGGGGGGGGGGGTGACGTCGACGGGCCTAACCTTATAATAATTAAAATAAATAACGACAAAAAAAAAAAAAAAAAAAAAGATTGATGAAATGACTGAGCCAAGTGACGGACTTAACCTTACCCTATGGCTTATGTACATGTATAATCCTTTTTATTTCAACTATACATTAATACTATCAAAATACATAGTAAACAAAAATCGATTTCAAAGAAGGTTACAAAACAAAATTCAATTATAACTAGTATGAATGAAAAAAAATTATGAAATGTATGATTACAATAACTGGGCACAAAATTGGAATTAGAATAACAGCTGTATATCAAAAAGGTAGGAAATTGTCTTAAACTTAACAAATTTGGAATTTGGTTTTAAAATAGGAATAGCAAGAAAATTATACCAGATCGTGAAAATGTAGAGTATAAGCAAGAATGCATATCATTATTTGTTCCAAACATTATTTTATGTCACATGAGCATCTATGAAATTTGTACAGTTTAAACGTTTATTATTATGACTATAATAAAAATAGAAACAGCGTAATTGTTACAGGAGGGTGTATCAAAGCATGAATAGACTGATTTTTTAAGCAAACAACAAAGGTATGAATTCTAAATTGTATTGCACATTTTTAAATGAAGTTTAGTCATCATAATTACAAACAAACTGAAGTTCGCTGATAAAAAGTGACATGGTTAACCAAATTGGCTCTCTGTAATGTTCAATTTATATCATGTTTTTTTTTTTAAATTAGATTCGAATGCATGGATAATAAGTGACACAGCATGATGTTAAGCATTAATCGAATATTGACAATAAACGACCTTGTACATTGTTAAGAATTAGGTTAGTCAATGTGGCTATTCATGGTTCATGAACCATGAACAGCTACATTGACTAATTATAATTAATGAGGCACCATGCTGGGATGAAACTATTCTTATACCTATTTGTTTTACATTTTGGTGGGAAAAGGCTTTTCTGTTCCTGAGATCATATCGAGTTTCCCTTGGGGCGGGAAGGAGATGGTTTATCTTATGGTCTGGTTTCTTCATTTCGGTAAAAACGTTAAGACACAACTTTCTTCTACGATCAGGTAATGTTTAAAGGAATCGAAGGGCTTCACTATACGACAACCGTATTTCGGATCGATTCTAAAACATCCGATTGCCCCTTTCTTATACCCCCATTCCACTGACCATCGGACTCTCGTCTCGCCTGCATAAGCTGATAACAGAGTCGGAGGCCTGGTGAGTTGCTGCGGAGGTTTACAGCAAGGTAATCACAAAATTTGTCAAAATTTGATCACTAAGAAATGCTTTAAATTCCATCGATAGAGATACGCTACAAATTATACTTTACAAAAAAAAAAAAAAAAAAAAAAAAAAAAAAAAAAAAAAAAAAAAAAAAAAAAAAAAAACGAATACGAAATGAATTTCAATATACTTTTAATTATCCATTGGCATTCTCAGCTGCCTTTGCCGAGGACTGGTGCATGGGTGGCCTCTTGATTTGAATATTATTTTTCTTCACGAATATAATAAAGACGGCATTGTATGTAGGCCTATTTAGATAATAAAATAATGAGAGAGAAATATAGATAGAGACAGGGAGAGAGAACAGACAGACAGAGAGAGAGAGAGAGAGAGAGAGAGAGAGAAAGCGAGAGAGAGAGAGAGAGAGAGAGAGAGAGAGAGAGAGAGAGAGAGAGAGAGAGAGAGAGAGAGAGAGAGAGAGAGAGAGAAGGGATGTGTCTTGTTATAAAACAATTACAAAGTGTTTTTTCCGAATAAAAGCAATATTGGTCTAAAACTGTAAAGTTATTATAATTTATCAATGTTTCTTTCATGGCGACATAGTAAGATAGTATTCAAACAACCTGTAATCATGGTAATGAAAGAATGAACTACGATTGCATACATTAGATGTTGCTATGTCAGGCAAGCATGAGTCAAACTTTCAGGTTGTCAAGAACAACTTTTGTATAAAAATATGCATGAATTATTATGTTAGTAAACTTGTCTATTTAATTTCGATAGCATTGTAGGTGATTGCCCTTACTTCATTTTTGACAGGTGCCTATATTGTGACAGGCCTACATTTCGGAAGAATGCAAATTAAAATAATGTATTATCTGTTGTTAGGTCAGAAATAATATCTCGTTTCATTTTTAAAGAAGTAGGTAAATTATTCCAATCTAACCGCTAAACATAAAATTATATGTATTGTGATCATACAAATTTCATCAGCATATAAACATGATAAATGGAATGAAATTACGCAGCATGTTTGCTGGTTGAAAAGATAACGAATCTAATTTATAAACTGTCTTTCATATGGCAGTTTTTTTGATATCGCTAATCAATAGCCTATTGTTATAATGATCGACTGCCAGTTCAGTCATATTAGTTTATCATTCATGTAAACAGCATGAATGGTTTTCCCCAGGTCTCGTTCTGACGATTCTATCCCTACCACCATCAAAATAATCATCTACAGGCGCCGATCCGGGGGGGGGGGGGTCGACGGGCCCGACTCAGTATAATAATTAAAAGAAATAACGAACAGAAAAGAAAAAAAAAAAATATGGATGTCTGACAAGGCTGATGTGTGACAATGATGACCTTCTATTCACGCCTACCACGTCCCCTTTTGTTCGGTCTGTGCGACGTGAAAAAATGACTACTTTTTAGTTCAGCAGGAGTTGGGTAAAGAAAAAAAATGCTGTATTCCATTGCGGCTCTCAATTGGAATTTTATTATTTCAAAGTCCGCCAAGCGCTTGGTTAAACCATAGACGTACCAGGGGCAGAAACTACAGTGAAACTGAACTTAACTATTTACAATGATTCTTTCGTTCATGCGGAATATATTACAATTGGGCAACGTTTAGCTTGTCATAATCACATGAGTTTACTTCAAGAAACTTTACCCATTATGATGGAGGATATTAAAAAGGAGGTAAATATGAATGGATTGTCTATAATATAGGTTTTCCCGGTCAATTTCATTGTTTTGTCAATCAATTGCATGTTAGAGGCATTCATTTTCGGAAAAAACGCTGATGCATCGAAATGTAACCAGTCAAAATCATATTCAATCATCAAAATTAACGATTATTGTGATTGATTTCGTATTTGCGCATTCTACTTCACATAATAAGCATATACATTCGGTAATGACTATTCAATTTCGTCGACATTTCATTCCGTATTCTCAAATTCGCACTAATTTGAATGCACAAAGAATAAAATTAAATGACTATATCCGAATTTGAACTTTGCAACCATTACTTTGTGTGCCTAAAAGCGAATTTGAGAGCATGAACACGAAATTGTTTGATTAAAGTCAGTCTGTCGCATCAAACACACGAATTTGAATACATATTAAATGAAAACGGATGATAAATGTATGAATTTGGCCGGGAAAACCTATAGTTCTTATAATTTTGTGGATTAAAGTAATATTACATCAGCGAGCTCAAGACTCTTACTAAACTGTAGGCCTATGAGCATGATGAGCTCCTATCATGCCTGTGGGACAAACTGGGACGTTTTGAGTTAAAAAGAGTCCACCCCTATAGCTCAAAAGTATGCAATTATGTTTATATCAAACTAGGCCCTATAGGCCTACTTGGCATCTTTCGTTTGTCCGAAAGATGAATTCAGTGAAATTTTAAAGATATAGTCGTTTCTGTAGATGAAAACGTTAAACATGACAATTTTTCGTTTGTTACTCCTTTGGTCTCTTTTAAACAAAATGGGTTTCTTGAACTAGGAGTATCCTTCCATTGTCGCCAAACTTTTTTTTGTTGTAAATTATAGGTTTTCCCGGCCAATTTCATTGTTTTGTCAATCAATTGCATATTAGAGGCATTCATTTTCGGAAAAAACGCTGATTCATCGAAATGTTGCCAGTCAAAATCTTATTCAATCATAATAATTAACGATTGTTGTGATCGATTTCGTATATTTGCGCATTCTACTTCACATAATAAGCATAAACATTTGGCAATAACTATTCAAATTCGTCTTCATCCTGTTGACATTTCATTCCGTATACTCAAATTCGCACTAATTTGAATGCTCAAATAATGAAATTAAATGCCTATATCCGAATTTGAACTTTGCAACCATTACTTTGTGTGCCTAAAAATGAATTTGAGAGCATGAACACGAAATTGTTTGACTAAAGTCGGTCTGTCGCATCAAACACACGAATTTGAATACACATTAAATGAAAACGGATGATAAATGTATGAAATTGGCCGGGAAAACCTATATTATTATTTTGACATATATATAATTGTGAGTTTTATTTAAAAAAAAAGGCAAATTATTTACGATCAGGGTTTCATTTTGACCAGTAATTTCAATGCTTAATTTAGGAATGAATGGAACACTGCAGGTCATGGAATAAACCATGATAAACGGATAACTCACTATCAATTAATGAATATTGTTGTCGTTACTGTAAACCTAATACAAGCTTCCCTCTTGATACATTTTGTATATTCCTGTAAATCGGCTTCAATGTTGATATTAGGGGGTTATCGAATTGCGTCGACGTGCCATTGAGACATGAGGAATGGAAGCTTTTTGACAAATATTAATAATGATAATGGTGCCTTCTTCAGGCGTGACGCTCAAAGCTCTTTTTATGTCGACATGCTAAATCGAAAACCTGAAATGCCTCGTCTCTGCCGACCAGTGCGATGACGTCACCATGGTCACGGTGACACGACATTTTGCTCTTGTGCCAATTGCTCCGGGCTTTATTTCGTCTTATTAATATAGGGTTAGGATTAAAAACTGGTTTCATGTTAGGTTTAGGGTGAGGTCTAGGGTAGAGTATAGTCTTAAGTCCAGGGTTGAAATTGAAGATGCTAGTACTAGATGTTCCTATGTTACATCAAATCAGTTTTGAGAAACAGAGGGTAAAAATGTAACATACGAACATTTAGTACTAGCATCTTCAATTATTTTACATATTTCGAAAGAGTAACTCCTCCCGCATCTTTTGGTACCATTTTTGTGTGGTATGTCTTTACGCTTAGATGAACCCGACACATTGTTACATAAAATTAATGTAACAGAGGGCCAAAATGTAACATACGAACATCTAGTACTAGTATCTTCAATTAGCCATTCGATTAGCGTATCTGTGTATGGTATTTCGAGCGGAGCAATATTATCGTCACCAAAGCAAATGTCATGGAATGGGCGTCACCTCTGATGAGATCAATGGGTGTCTATTAGTACCTGATAAACTTGTGTAAAAATACACTTAGCAAGTGGTCAAATGAATCTACGTGATCAGAATAATGCATACTGGGGGAGGAAAATGAACAATTTAAACATCATGGTTATAATGTCTGTAAAGCAATTCCTCTGTGATACATGTATATCTAATTGAATGCGATGCAGTTATGTTTCTATTGATAATTGTGACGAAATTTATGGTTAACCGTGTGAACCGTAATACGGAGCTACCATCTGAGGAAAATGTATTTTTAGATTAATAGATTTTCACTCGTATTTCTCATTTTGTTATTATTCATATTTGTTGTTCGTTAACGTTGATCTGCTTTTATTTGGGGGTGGTTAGGCGCGGAAAAAAAAAAGGAAAAAAAGAGATAAAAAAAATAAAAGATCGACCCGAATTACCAACTGATCTTACCCCTTTGGCCGATATCTGATGACCTTTTTGATGGCCGAAGGCCGAAAAAAAAAA
>CALNVZ010003430.1:820787-901843 GCA_940671915.1 Paracentrotus lividus
AAAAAAAAAAAAAAAAAAAAAACGCCAATAGAACCTTCACATGACAAAGAAATAAGTTTTGGGGATGGCGGCCCAAAGACGAAAATAGTCAAAACAGAAAGAAAAGTGATGATTATCCCCCACTTTTAAATAGATCGCTTGAAGGAAAGACAATGAGACATTTCTTTCTTACTTGGTCCGCCTCGATTTTGATATGCCAACATATTTAATTTTTACCAAAAGACTATACATGACATACAACAGTTACTGATACATTATTTTGAATATACCCTCATGGATATAATAGGACAAAATTAATGGGACCATTATAGGCTTATAATAATAATAATAATATATTTATAGAGCGCAGAAACTATTCAACAATAAGTATAATATCTGCTGCGCTATTCAAGAGCTTCTGATGTGCTTGTAATTAGTTAAAATAGATGTGTTTTAGGTTTTGATTTGAAGCTATTAACTAACCTCAAGAGGTTACTAAATAGAAAATATCAATTAGCATAAATAACTAATTTCACTTGACTTGCCACCAAACAGGTAATCCGAAACTAAAAGGCAGCCTGTCAACCGTTTCGAACTCTAACTTCAATTCCTAAAAAGATGGGAAACCGTCCCTACTTCACCGATCATCAACGAAAACAGACAAAAACAGACCAGCATAAAAATACGGTAATACGCCTATAATCATGCACCATGCACTGACCAGCAACAATGAGGAGCGGTGAAAGTAAGTGCATTTTCTTTCTATCTTCCTCTCTTCTCGCTCTCAATTATCTTCCTCTCGGTTTCATATAGCTATGTCGATTATTTATCGGACTCTTTCTACCTCTCAACTATCTTTCCCCTCCTCCCTCTCTCGCTCTCTTTCTCACCTTTCAATTTCCTCTATCCAAATGGTCTTTCTATATTGCATTTCCCTGTATATATATATTTTTTGGGGGATAAACTTTCTCATTGACTCTCATGATCGTACTCTCCTTAATTGCTCTCACAAACATTATGCAAATATGTACATGTTGTTTTATACGTCCTTGTAGTAACCATCATGACCGTGGAGTTACTAAGTTAGTAACTCCATGTAGTAACTAAACCATTTAAACTTGTGCGACTCTCTCTGTCTTACTGTGACCCCCCCCCCCCCCCCCCCCCCCCCCCCGCCTCACTCCCTTTGTATTAAATGGATGTAGGAACATTCACTGAGAGATCTCATTTTTAATTAATTCACTTACCTTGTTCGGATGTTATAATTTTAAACATATAGGTTAGTAAGAGATCTTCTAACATTTACAAGCCAACTGCTATCTTTATTATCAAGGTATCTATGATTTAAGATTTACTAATACAAACCCGTTTGTGGTTAATTTTGAGCTTGTTGAAATTGGTATACCTCCCTCTGCGGTACACAAAACACAGTATTATGAGAAGTAGCTGTAGAAATCGCTAGGTCACACAGGCCTAATGAGAGCAAGAGATATTCATTCGACCCAACCCATTGACTTTGAACAGCTGATACACAAAAATGTGTGCATATGATTCTGGTTATAGGAAGGGCAATCATTAAGCTTCGTATGCTAAAAATGGGAAGAAATCAATGTTAGGTGCCCTGTAATACAGGGCAAAGGCTTGGCACTTTATTAGAAGCGCAAGTTTTGACACCAAATTCTAGCTTTGACTATACCATGCAATATAGAGTCAATTTTCTGCATGAGGGGGCGCTTTATCGATTTATTATCATTATTATTATTTTTTTTTTTAATGAGCCGGTGAGCATGTAGTTTCTTGGCTAAATTACAAAGACATGACCACGCACCGAGTGAACTTCATTCTGATTTTATACAATTTTATCAAACTTCGAAATAAGTACGACATCTCCATGAGATCATAATTATAGGTGTGGACCCTACATGCCTTTTGCGTGTGTCTGAGGACATTCGGATACATATTAATTATTTCGGGGTGGATGCATGTAGAAAAGGTTTAAAACACGAAGTGGTGATGATATATTTGGAACCATAGGTCAGTTATAATATTCGATGTATTTCATTCAAACGTCAAGTAAGATAGAGAGAGAGAGAGCAGAGAGAGGGGGGGGGGGAGGGAGCGGATCAGGTGAAACCAAGTCCTGTATAAACGGCTGGTTCTGCTGCCAAGAGTTTCTATCCTTATAACAGACGCCCCCTCCTCGCGGCGCTCTCTCTCTCTCTCTCTCTCCTCTCTTTTTTAAAGGTTTTAAATTCAAACCTGAATTGCATATTTTGTTCATATATGGGGGGGGGGGGGGGGGCTTAGTCTGTAATTCCAACTTCCTCCACCAATCATTGTAAGATATGGAATCATAATTTTGTAAACCAATACAGACTAGGCCTATATGCGACTTTCTATAGCAAGCCAAATTAAGCGTATGCGCGAGGCCAATTCTTCTACTTCTATGTTGAATTTTACTGAAGTAAAATTGCAAAAAATTTGGTAGCATTCTTCTCAGTAGATGTGTTCGTTATTTTGAAAAAAAATATTAGGATTTTTAAAATTGACCATATAAAGCCCGATCGTCGACAATTTCAAATAAGTGCACGCGAGGTGTGCAGGCCCTATACCGCAGCGCGCGATGGGGCCTGCACCGGCGCCCGCGGGGCTCGATATCCGCACAGACTGATGGAATGCCAGACAAACACAAACGATGTATAACGCGCGCTCGCTCTTTTTGTTGAACGGTCCCTTCTCAGCTCAAGCCAAGGTGATACCACGGAAACTGATTTCTATGCAACCTTCATTACATCGGCTGATTTCAGTGAATGTATATAAGAAAAAACCTATATCAGTTTACAATATAACACAAGCCATATTTCCCCAATAATCATGAACTTTTATTAAACTTGTAAAACTCAATTGATGCAAGAACCCCCCCCCCCGAAAATAACAAAAAAATAATTATACCAAATTAACAGCACTTATCCAGAGTGGGGAGGGGAGGGGGGGGGGGCGAGGGTGCGAACGCCCCCGTAGGTTGCAAGAAAAAAAAAAAGACGCGTTCATTTTGTGAGCAATGACCTTCTTTTTTTTTTTTTGTTGTTGTTGATTGTCCGCCAATTCGCATCCCGGAAAAGTCCGACTCTGTATCCGCACCTGTATATACATTCATTTGTATGGGGCAGGGCGGGGGGAAGGGGTAGGCGTTATTTTTTTGGGAGCCATGCAGCTGGGTGCGAGATGGGGGGCGCGGCATCTTGCGCATTGAGCATAGCAGCGCAGTGACAATTGCTCCGATCTGTGTTATGGTAATCTCACCTTCACAATTAAATTTCACACTCGTCTTGCTCATCAGAAAAGCGCTAAACGAGTTTGTTACCATGCTCATTACTATGCATCATCTAAACCTATATTTAAACAATTTCATACATTATTATTCATGATTTATAAACACATACCAGACGGCTAAATTTATGCATCGATACTTCTCTTGCAAGGGCCATGTTTACTAAAAACTATATACGAAATTCATATAATATTGTTTGCCAAATGAATTTTTATGAATGGAAAGTAGGCTAACATCTATGCTTTTTAAGAAGTGTTGTTTGGATCGAACTACACCCTACTCATATTAAACAAATTTAATTTTTTAATGCTCAAATTGTATCCTACTTGTTATCCTTTTATCAGCAAATAATATCGCAACATGGCGCTGGTACGCGAATGAAACAATCCGCATCAGTGTCGCGGCATGTTTTGGAATTTGTCCTACGTGTGTAGGGAGCGTGCCGGGCCTAGGATGCGTGCGGATTCATTCGCGTGCCATGCCAGCGCCAGGTTGCGAAATTATTTTCCCCATCCACAAATGGGAAAAAATGACGTTCTCTGGTTGTATTTATTTAGGCGTCGTTTGTTTCCCGGCGTTTTACTTGGTCATTATACTCGTTTTAACGCACCGGGCGCGAGGCTGGTCATTCAATGAATGCGCTACGCTACACATGAAATCATTTTTCTTTTATACTTTGTTTTCCCCCGGGGTTTACCCGTCATTGATTAAATCATATTGACATTTACTTTTGAACCATCAATCTATAATGAGTTATTAGAAATTTCAAGGGCAGAATTATTTTGGAATGAAAAGATTGAAATAGATGTAAATCACTCATGGATGACAACCTTGGCAATTAGATTAAACAAGATTTAGGATAAAATTCAATATTATTCAATATAACTTCAAATACATCATGTACATGCAGAACTGTCTTACTACCAACATTGAGTAATTTAAAGAAATGGAAGATGAGGATATTTTTGAAGAATGTGGGCAAGTAGGTGATTTTATACACAATTATGGTTTGGTTTTGTACAGAGGTATACGATTATTTTGGAAATATATTCAAAGTTTCATCAGAAGATGTTCACATCAAGATTTATTCTTGAATATACAAAATTTTATTTTTGGCGGTCAAGAATTGGGAAACGAAGAGATTAACTTGATACTAAACTATGCATTATTTTCAATTTACAAATGTGTTAACATAGGCATAACCCACACAAGAGAGATCAAATATACTTAAATGTATTTAAAAAGGATTGTTGTTTATACTTTAAGAAAACGATGGGACGATGAATAATATAAGAAAAAAGAACATGTAGGGGAGAGTGGGGTTATATGGAACATTTTAAAACAAAATTGGCCGTAAAAAAACTTACACAAAAAAAAAAAGAAAAGAATTACAGCCATAAAAGAGGGACAACAAAATGACATGTACTTAACCTTGTTTTGGTACTGTCTGTTATGAACTGGCCAACCTAATTTATGAATTACTCTGAGATAACAAACCATTTGTAAAAGTGACAAAAATTACTCAGAAGGTAAAAAAAACCAAAACATTGCTTTCTAACTTCACGAGGCTTGAAGTACATGTGCTGTCTAAATGTGGTGGATGGCAGTTACTATTACTAGCAACAACTAGAGGGTAGATTTGCATAAATATATTTTTAGCCGTTAAAGAAAATTACAATGTTTCAACTAACCCCACTCTCCCCTATATATGAGTTGGTCAAAATGGAGAAATATATTGAATAACGTTTGAAACTATTGCAATTAGATTTTGTTTTAATAAAGAAAACCAGAAACAAAAACAAAAAAAAAAAAAAAAAAAAAAAAAATCTGTCAAGCCTTATTTGATGATGGTTCCCTTTTTATTTTCTTATTTCATTTGAATATGTCATGTGTTATAAACCTTGTGTTTTGTTTGTAATGATTTTATGTATGTATATTAATGCGTTTTTGTATCTTAATATGAAATCGAATGAAGTCTGAATTGAATTGAATATAATGTCATTCGTATCGTATTCGAGGTAAAACTACAGCGCATTTGAACATAATTATGGAAAATGCGCGATATAAATGCATTATATTATTATTATCATTATTATTATTATTATTATTATTATAAAAAGAAAGTAGAAAAGATGAACTTTAACTGATTGCTCTCACAGAGAAAAATAAAAAAACATTCAAGGTGTTATTTTTTTTCAGGCCATCGGCCATCAAGAAAATCATATTTCAGCAATAGGGGTAGGGTTGAGTCAGTTAATCGGGAATTTCAAAAAAAAAAAAAAAAAATCTCTCACTTTTTAAAATTAATTACTCTAAGATCATTATGGCGCCCCTAAGTGTAAGGCCATTTTGAAGCCCCCTTAAAGATGAATTTAGCGCCCCCTTGCATGCATACCCGGGGGTCCCAGGCCCCGTGGGTTCCCAGAATACGCGCATGTATCCGAATTTGGTGTTTTTACGCATGGTTAGACATTATGAGCGATGTTTTTGTTTATAAGAACACTTGTATATAATTTATGCAACAAACTTAACATGTTTACTTCGCCCACATCCACTTATTTTTTTTTTTCCAGACAGTTCACGTTCAAAAGATGTCAAATCAGTTTCCGTCAAAAGTGTCCTCTCCGAAAAATGAAGCAATTGACTTTAAGTGTAATGAAAAATTTGAACCCCTATAAAAATATTAGTGGATTACCTCACGCCTTACAACATAAAAACAATATTTCACTTGTTAAGAACACATACACAAAAAATGAGAAAAAACAAAACAACTCTTTTTGGGGGGTCAAATTAGACAGATGAGTATGCTCTGATTGTAAAACAACCCTATAAAGAAAAATAAGCTCAAACACACATCAGTTAATCAACAGCAAAATAATGGAAGATATACAGTAACGGGACACGAAAGAAATGGAACTTAACTCGATGAAGTCTGATAGTGCACTTTTTAATCATATAGAGCTCATTTGCCACCTCAGAAATCATACCAAGTACAAGATCATAAACTTATTCAAATTAAGACAGATTAAACAATAGTAATAAAGAAAATGGAGGAGCCAACTCAAAATGTTGAAGTCCGATTCACAAGAATAACCAATAAGAGATAAGAGGATGAAGATGAATAAGATGATGAGATGATTATGTAATAAGAATGTTGAACAAAAGAATCAGATGTGGGGATGTAATGAATGAAGACATCTGAATAGGAAAGATACAGAATGAGGATGAAAGTGAAATATATAGGAAATGGATAAGCATCAAGATTGTAAACAAAGCTGATTAGAAATAAGGTGAACTGAAAGTAAACATAACTGTTCAGTTATCATTCCTACACACTTATCAAAAGGAACTTAAATTAGTTTAGATTGTTAGAAAATAACGATATGTATACATTGTGTACAGCTGAAGTTCATTTTCAAATAATTTATAATCAGTCTACTTAAAATGTACAGTGTTTAAATTTTATATAATGCATGTCCAATCAAATTAATTAGTAAGCTTAACTAATTCATTGTCAAATAATTCGATTCTTAATTTCCATTTCGTTAAAAAAAAAATCAGTGCCCGCCTAGGTTTACTAAATCATACAAGGTATTATATATACATAATTAAAAGGAAATAGTCGTCACAGTCGGGTTCATCTACAAACTATAGTCCTTCAACGTCAAATTTCATTAGTTTTCCAAAGTCCTTTATCTAGCAGTTCTACTTTCAATTGATCTAATACTGTTAGCTTTCCTTTAATGGGATATACAAAAAATACATTAAAAAACTTAAAGATAAAAATACATTAAAAAAAAACATACCCATCATTTGAATATGACACCAACTTTTTACGGATAAGAATGAGATAAAATGGTATGATGTTTTGATAAATCTTACACATTAATGCAGCAATCAAATTTAAAAGGAAAGATCATTATTAGTCAGTTTTGTATAGACTTACTCAAATACAAATACCGAACATGCCGAATGTTCCCATTTTTAACTAGCTTACATACACAAACACATTAAATGCCTGTTCATAATTTTGTACAAACCGATGTGATAAATGTTCAGTATCACGAGTTACTTGGCTTGGAACAGAAGTAAAATGTACTCATAAGGATTATGAATTATGAATTATTAGTATTCTTCAAAATGCGGATTTGTTTATATGACTAGTTAACTTTTCTGAATACACCATCAATGAAGCTACACTGTCCGTCATAAAGGTGGAATATTTTTTTGCCGCTATAGCGACATGATTTTGCTCTGACTTTAATTTCTTGAATATGTTTGTCCCTGCTTTTACTTTTTGGGACCCTGGCTATATCTTGGACATTCTCCCAACCCTTCACGTGGACCTTTTTCCAAAAAAGTTTTGTCAACCCCCGTGATGCCCATTTTTGTCATTTTTTCTCATTTTGGGGCCCCTTTTTGTTTTCCCGGCCAATCAAGCCCCCCTCAGTCCTACCCCCGGGAAAAGCGACTGAGGTGTACTGTTTTATATTGTTCTTTAAGTTAAATCTATATTTCTGGGGACAGGCTTAGGTCTCTTGTCTAGGGGAGGGGTTGAAGTAAAAAACGAGATTGGTGAAAATTCGGAATATTTTATTCCATCTTTATGCTGAAAACAAAAGAAATGAAAAACCACCTTTAACCCTTAAATATCATAATTTTCCCCTTAAATTTTGTTTAGCCTTGATGACAAGGCTGTAAATAGTCATTATTGATAATATCTTATATTGATTTATGTTTGGTTGAGATTTTACAATACAATTTAGGGAAGATAGAAATTCCCATGGTGTAAAAATGAATAAAAGGAATGTTGAACCCCAATCAAAATAAATTTTGACCCCTCCCCTAGACAAAAGAGTCGAGCCTGCAACCATAAATCTAGATTTAATTTAAAGAACAATAACAAATCTCCACCTCAGACTTGTTTCCTTGGGGTTGGACTGAGGGGGCCTTGGTGGGTCGCGTGAACAAAAAAGGGCCCCAAAATTAAGAAAAAATGACAAAAATGGCCATCTTCTGGGGGTGACAAACTTTTTTGAAGAAAAATCCCCGGGAAGGGTTGAGGGAGCGTCCAAGATATACCCAGGATCCCAGAAAGTGAAAGCGGTGACAAACACATTCAAGAAATTAATAACAGAGCAACATAATGTAGCTTGAGCCAGTAAAAATATTCCACCTGTATGACGAACAGTGTACTTGCTACATATAATGTGATAAAAAAAGAAAGGTAATGTGAAGGGAGAAATGTTGAGCATTGAGGGTTCAAGTAATGTTAATATTTTTGGCTACCATGGAATATATATGATATAAATTATATATATATATATATATATATATATAATTCTAGTGAAAACGGGCCCTTCTAATAACGTGCTATGCCAGTGAACCTTCTCTTTATTTAGCTGTATAGGCGAAATGAATGAAACAGGGAAGTACGTTGAGTCATCGCATTTCATTCATTTCGCCCTAAGTATAGATATACTAGATATAATTATGTTAATAATATATATATTACCTATATGTATCTGCGGTAGTATTAATTACACAAGTTTGGACTCCTCATGTGAAGAGAGCTTACATTCTACAACTCTCTTTATTAGATAAACGCTTGCATGCATAGGGTTTAGTTTTTAGAGAGATGACGCTTTGTCAGCTGGAACAAAATTGAGTACATGTTATATTATGAGATCTCTAATTATGTATTCACCAATTATTTGAACAAATTTGATTCAGAAATGGCTGAAATATATTGATTTGTATCAACAAATCTCGTCTGAATGGAAGAGGGTACATCTCGATTTTAATCATATATAGCATGCACGTGTGTAAAACCAATGCGAATTCTTTTTGCCCGTGATATACATATACGGAAGCACGATGTGCTATAACGCCGAACCCGTAGGGGGCGATGATAGCAAGCATACCGTTGAGGGTATTTTTTCCCCCAATACACCTGTTTACTGACATATAATTACAAATCAAACAGAAGAATAGGAGAAAGGACTCGAGAAGAAGAAGACTAACATTCAAATTTTATGCATTTGTCAAGAACAAAGGTTGTTCTTGACAACCCGAAAGCTTGCCAGAGGCTTGCCCGACATAGCAACAACTAATGTATGCAACTGGATTCTATGTATTGTAGTTTATTCTTTTATTACAACAGGTTGTTTATACCTTGTTTCTATGTCCCCAGGAAAAAGTATGCATAAAATTTGAATATGTTAGTAAACTGGTCTATTTTGACCAAGGAAATATTACAGTAATATCTCCTTGCTTTGACTAATAAAGTTTTGTCATGAACATGTAATTGAACAACGTATTCTGTTTTGATAATAATTTATGGGTGTCTAGAATTAACCTATTATTTTCTCATATAATTTCTCGTGTGAGATAAACCTAAATACGTGCTGTAGGCATACAGCAATTGATACCATGGACAGTAGTGTCCATGTTGATACTAATTACAAACAAAATGTAACTAAAATATTTGATTATATACAAGAACATTGATCAGTACATTTCTTCTTGATCACCATGATTATTATGATGACGAATCCAAAGAACATTAACAGCCCGCAGACAAGACCAGCTATTTCTCCATCAGTCAATCCTGTGTGGTTGGTATCACTACCAGGCATGTCAGGGATGTGAGTGGGTGGTATATATGTAGTGCCCTGACCTACAATGTTTTGAAGAAGAAGAAGAAGAGGAGGAAGAAGAAAGCACGTCAGATGCGTATGCCTAAACATAATGTATAAAGATGATAAAACAATGGCGGATACCGCCAATGAGTGGTTTTCAAATGTATAGACATGATAGAGGGGCAGGCGTATCAGGCTCCCCCAACTGGAACCACCACTGTAGAACATTATGATATGAAAAATGAAAACTGTATTATTTTTTTTTTAAAGCAAATGGTAGTGTTCTAATTTAAGGATTATCCTTGTTACACCTTTCATATTTAAAACTTTTTTTTCTTTTACTGTAAATGTTGTACAGACATCCCCTTTTTAACTCGATGGATAACGCAGAGCTGTCCACATTTCTGATCTTCTGATTATCTTATCAATTGCAGTAATAGAGGGAAGTAGTATGGTATCATTAAGTCACAAGTTAAACTGGCAAAAAGAGGCAATACATGTAGATAGAATTAAAAGATTATTGAATATTATATCATTTGTAAACAAAGAAATCTCACATACTAAGGCAAGAAAATCATAATTATTCAAAACATTAATATTGTCGTAACTTATACACAACACTACAAATTCTTATTTTTTTGCATGGCTGTAGTAAAATAAAACAAAGATACACTAATGGTCAACTTTCTTTAGAGTTCAAAAGTTGCAGTGAAGAGGGCTAATGTAATTTGCGATTCATCAAGAGCTTAAAAATTTCCATGTTAGACTTCCAATTTTATTTTCATAGATTTAGGTTAAAATAGATATTAATACATTGCGACGAAACAAAATAAAAGTGAAATTAGAATGTTTGATTATTGGCAGTATCTTTAAAAATTATATTCTAAATTTCTGTCGTGAAGTATTATATGTGTATATTATATCTGGAAAAAAACCCAGATCGACATATCTTTTTGAGAATCAAAAATCATTGTATATAACAAAAAATAAATAGAAAAATATAAAAAATGGGAAGGGGACTTCCTAAGCAAGACAGTCCACTTCAACCTACATGTTTTAATAAACCTAATATCAGACTTCATTTTGTCACTTGCCTGTACTTGATAAGGTCCTGAAATTTCTATTTATACTCGATCTGTGCATCTTAACAAATAAAACAGTGAGAACCTTTTCCTAAAACTTAAAAAAAAAAAAGAATTTTCAGTTGAGTGGCTATCTAATGCTACAGTCACACAGAACTGACGTTGAGTTACGTCCAGCGTTGCGTCCAAAAAAAGTCATTTTTTCTGCGGATCCCCACGGATGCCTTACCGTCACGCCTCAATAATTAGACAATATACGGGACAAAATGCGGATGATACGAATAGTTACGAACAGATACGGACACTTGCGTCCACTTACGAATAACCTTACGAGTCTACTCGGTCTTTGTTTTTTCCGACTTTCGGAAACTTCTGGACACTTCTGAACACTTGCGGGGATATACATACGTATACATATAACTGGGAATGGTAATGAAAAATTATATATCTCTCTGGTCGATGAATGTGGCGGTTTTTTTTTTAAAAACCTTCGCTAATAGATCACCTTTCCTATTTCTGCTAGTCAGTGGCGGATACATGGTTTCAGGATAAGGGCGGGGGGTGCAACCGAAATTTTCAGATTTTAACATGTTCAGTCAATGAGCGGTTTTCAAATTATAGGGGGGTGCGTCCCCTACACCCCGTCTGGATCCGCCACTGCTAGTTATATGGCTTCAAAGTCCTACTCCAAAAGCAAAGTGGTAAGTACAAAGACAAAGGCTGAAGAGGGCTACAGGACAACAGACGTTGATCCAGGGGGCAAACACCCTCCCCCACCAAAGAGAGAGAGAAAGACAGAGAGAGAGAGAGAGAGAGAGAGAGAGAGGATGAGACATACGGGGAGGAAGAGAAAAGAGAGAAGAGAGAAGAAGAGAGAGAGAGAGAGCGCGGGGAGCTAATTTAGGTTTCAAACACTTGTTTTTATTCACTTCTAATTATACAGGCCATTTAGGAAGATTCAGTCTCTAATAAACAGACAAAAAACGATATGATTTTTTTTTTTTTTTTTTTGTAAATAAAGGGAACCAATCAAGAATAAAACATCCAGAATATGAAATTGTTTAGCCCAAACAGATTAGACTGCCCTGCTTTCCTATTATTAATATGGTAAATAGAGTATTTGCGCTGTTGCGCTCACGTGATTTAAATGACATAATTTAAACAAATGGATATCAATAACCCTTCTTATGACCGGGCATCGAGCCTCTAAAGAGGTCATAACCATGTTTATGCTAGGGATTATCCAACTAAACGAATTTTAAACAAAATTATTCATGTATGTTCTTGTTCATATAAAAAAAAGGGCGGAAAATTATTGAGTTATAAGATTTAATTGCAGAGGAATTCAATCAAATATGGTTTGGAACATTCTGTTTTTCTTTTTTATTGAGTGGAAGCTCGCTAGAATTATTAGTTTTTTTTATTTGTCCGTAAAGATGCCCTGTGAAATTTTGAACATTTCAAAATTTCGCAGGCTTGGCGCCGTCATTGTGCGTACCGATACGGTTCAGTTTCGGACAGATACGTATACTTACGTTCCTTGCGGATGACCGCGTCCATGCCGCGTTCATGCTGCGTCCACTCAGTCAAATCTATACGTAGCGGACGTAACTAAACGTAAGTGTCTGTGTGACTGTAGCATAATGTTGCTCTTTCTTTGCTTCAACAAAAAATTGATTGCTATTGATTTGTTGGCACACGGGTTAAACAGATACAACGAATACTCGCTAAAATTATTTCCCCGTCATTTGTTAATTCCTTGTAATAAAACAATAATGCTACAGTCACACAGACACTTACGTATAGTTACGTCCTGTTGCGTCCCAAAATTATTTTCTTTTTTTGCGGATCCCCACGGATGCCTTCCCATCATAGTCAGCAGTGGAAATAGTGATAATTTCGTTCATCCAGTAAAACAAAGAAATACATAAGAAATGATAGAATAGAAGATGAAATAAGATTGAAACAACACAAACGTATCTATACGTAAGTGTCTGTGTGACTGTAGCATTAGAAATAATAAAGAATTATGATAACTCACGTTCGCAGCCTTTGGACTCACATTCCTTCTGATTGTTTGGGTCTAGACAATACGTGCTGCTACAGCTGACAACTAAACCGATCTTATTCACGAAATGGATTAGTTCCGATCCAAATGATCCAATTATCCATGCAAGAAGTAATACAACAAGGCGTATACGTTTGGACACTCCCATCTGTGGAATAACAAAGATGAACAAAATTGACATTCATTAATTAATGAACTATCATCGATATACACAGAGCACAATGCAGATCCAAGAGAGAGAGAGAGAGAGAGAGAGAGAGAGAGAGAGAGAGAGAGGGGGGGGGGGGCAACAGACGACTGGCCCTATTTTTTTTCAACCACTCATTCACTGTAAATGCGTCCCCAATTTTCGAATCCTGTATCCGTACTATAGTTTTATAGACTCCATAGTTTTATGAATCAACTCTTTCACCTTTATGTCTATTTTTTCAACGATAACTTATTTCATACACCTCTGTGCAGAATTATAATTGGTTTAAACATGTACATGGATGTACCTGTCTGCTCGCTGGGCGTGACAGAATTCTTTTTGGGGGGTTTACCAAAATCTGAAATTCCAACTTAGCCCCCCCCCCCCTCTCATGAAATCCTGAACCCACCACGTCCACCCATAAAAGCAAAAAAGAGAACAACGATAAAAGAATTTCGTCATCTTTTACAGATTTATGGCAATATTATAATAAGCACAAAGGAGATTTGTGGAAAATAATCCTTAGGTATTTTAAATAATATACTAATTCTTCAATCATACAGCAATAGAAATCGAGGTATTAACAAACATGACAAATGTTAATGTAAACAAAGAAACAAAATCAAACAAAAACGCATGATACCATCGGGGACAAAAGGGAAGAGGAGGAAATGTAATGAACTAAGTATTAAATAAAGCTGCATGATTACCTCCTTCAATGCATCATTTCTTTCGCTTTGAATTTTTAAAATCATTTCAAATTCACACCTTATTAAATTAATGATTTCTTTTTTTCCTCTCCAGGCTCAAATTCTGATTTCCAATAATGTTCAGATCGTGGATACGCGGTACAAGGTAAGTCCGATGAAAATTTGTCATTCTAATAAATAAAATCTACAGACTGAATTTTAAAATAATTGTATAATTGGGGAAAATAATAAAGGTATAAAATATATTAAAACGATATGTTAACGTACATTAAAGCCAAACGATTGTTATTGCTGATACACTTTATTCTGTATAATTCGCTTGTGTAAAACAAAAGGTGTAAATTTTGTGCGACAAGGAGAGAATCGGAATTACACAAACCCTTTGTTCGGAAACCCCGAGTTCAGTATAGTTAAAATCGATTCCTAAATACTCCCCCTGATTATTATATTTATATTACTAAAGCATTTTGGTGTCTGAATGTTACTGGTATATTATGACGTTTGAATATTACTGGTTCAAAATTATATTCAAATACTAGTACATTATGATGTTTAGATATTACGATGTTTAAATAATACTGACTAAATTAAGACGTTTATTACTACCATGTGATCTTTGAGTATTATAAGAACATAGATGTGTGAATATTAATTGATGTCTGAATATAGTATATTGATGTTTGGATGTTACTAGTACATTGATGTCCGAGTATTACAAGTAGACGTACATTGATATTTGAGTATTTTACATTGATGTTTGAATATTAGTAATAGTACACTGTTGCTCTTAAAAGTTGGATATTTTTTTTTGTGTGCTCCAGCTACATCTCTTTACTTTGGCTTTAATTTCTTGACATTATTTCCCCCCGCTTTCCCCTTTCAGGATCCTGGCTATATCTTGTTTGTTCCCAACCATTCCCGGGTAATGAAAAGTAAAAAAAAAAAAAAAAAAAAAAAAAAAAAAAAAAAAGAGTTTGTCAACCCCACGATGCCCTTTTTATCTCATTTTGGGGCCCCTTTTTGTTTACTCGGCTGAACAAGGCCCCCTCCATCCTACCCCCGCGATAGGGTTGTCATTGTTCTTTACCATGTTTACGTTAAATCAAGGTTTATGGTCACAGACATTGGTTTCTTGTCTAGGGGAGGGCTTGAAAAAAAAACTGAGATCGGTGAAAAAGTGAAATATGTCATCCTACCTTTATGGTCAAAACAAAGGAAATAAAACACAACCATGGCCCTTAATTATCATCATTTTCCCCCAAATGTTATTTCAGCCTGTGTAAATGGTAACTATAGTCTATTTTTCATTATGATTTTTGTTTTGGAAGACAGAAATTTCCATGTTGTAATAATGAATAAAAGCAATTTTGGGCAAAAATGAAAATAAACTTTGATCGTTCCCCTAGACAATATTATAATCTAAGTTTGTGACCACAAACCTAGACATAACTTAAAGAACAATAACAAACCTATGCCTCAATCACATTTCGTGGGGTAGGACTGAGGGGGCCTTGGTCAGCCGGATAAACAAAAAGCGGGGCCCCAAAATGAGAAAAAAAAAAGGCAAAAATGGGTAATGGGTGGGGATCGACAACCTTTTTTATATTTGTCAATACCTGGGAATGGCTTTGAGAACGTCCAATACATAGTCAGGGAACAGAAAGGGGAAAAGATGAGACAAACAAATTAAAAAAATGAAAGCCGGAGCAAAATGATGTGGCTGAATCGCAAAAAAAAAGAAAAGAAAAAAGAATAATAATAAAAAAAAAGAATATCCCACCTTCATGAGCAACAGTCTCCATTATGACGTCTGAATATTTCTATTACCGTAATGATATGGGAATATTATCTGATTATAGTCTTGAGTGATAATGTGATCATGTAAACGGCTATAAAGTCTGAGTTTGGCTTTCATTGTGCCAGTATTTCGTTATGCCAGAATCGGGGGGGGGGGGGAGGGGAATCAAAATATGTCCTCGCTGTTTATTTTTATCCTTTGTAACAATCCTAAACAATTACAATGTACGACGGATGAAAATATAATAGAACCTGTACCTGCTTTGATTTTTTTTTTGTTCTACACGTAGACCTTCTTTTAATACCCCATCGACATGGTATATATTTTGTCGAAATTATATTCACAAGAAATCGTATAAACATGATAAAATACACACGAAAAGAAAGGAGCCTGTATATAGATATATCAAAATTAGGCCTTTATAAAAGACAAAAAACAAAACAAAAAAAAAATGACCAGTAGACAATGTATCTATTTTTTTAAAAAATTTTAACTCACACATGTTTACAACAATGAATTCCATTCAAACAATCTTGCCATTTATTTAAAAAAAATAATTTCCAAAGTTAAAAATACGAAGTGCAAATCGAAGGTTAATTTTTATCTCTTGAGAATAACATTAGGCCCGTCAGCGAAAAGCATATGAAAATTCCTGACAAAATAGGTATTGCTTTACAGGATTTTACGTACCCTCCTCAAGGCCATGCACTGTAGCGTTGAACTTGTTACAAAAAAAAAGTATATATGTATATATAAACAAATCCACAAAAAAAAAAAAAACACACAAAATCTCACCTTTAGAATATTTACATAGACGCCAAGTCAGCTGAGAAGAAGAAGACGCGAAATTCGAGCGGTTTCTCTCGGGCAAATCTTGTTCTCGATATGAGATGACAATTCTATGCAGTTGAAATATCTTTTCATGTATTAATCCAGTCTACTTCGCACATAAAATCAATTAAAGGCGTCGGAAAGCTCTTCTTTGCAGTTTTGACGACCACAGACGTATCTGATTCTAAACTTACCAAGGAGATCTGACAGTGTCCTCACACTATACCATTGCCCATGTGCAAACAGATACTATCCTCTCCCGTTTAGTCGAAATGACACATTAATATATAAAGTCATGGCGCACACGCGTACATGAGAAGTCTTACATGCCATAAATATGACGATTATGATGGAAGTATAGTTTTAACCATGGCGGAATCTTCCCTCCATGGTCCGTTTAACACGGAGGTTAACCAATCAGATCACGATAAACTATACGTGGCGGGTGAAAGCCAGGGACAGCAAGCCGGAAAGGCAGCAATAATATGTGGATCGCGTACGCGTGGCAAATACAATTAAAGGTGCGGATCCCTAAACCATGGAGGAAAAGAGATGTTCAGAAAAACGTTCAGAATCTGAACAGACACGTGCATAATGATGATAATATTGATTATACTAATTGATACTTTTAATTTGTTCATGGTTAAAGATCCAGGTTAAGCGAGACCAATTTCAGTTAGAGTCGTAACAGGCCTGCTTCAATTAAGGTTATACAATGTTTTAGATTGTAACTTCAATAATGTATTCATTGTGATTAATGTTTGGATGAAATTATACATTACATTATCCAACCCATTCTAAATAAACTTTCATCTTAACCCTTAACAATGGACCTAAGCTTGTAACCAAAAGAAATATTTATCATACATATCACTACCCCTCAGATGAATTTCCTATCGTACAAGAAATGAATGGTACTTATGGTACTATGAGCAAGGGCGGCGATTTCATGTCACGCCGGGGGGGGGGGGGGGGGGGGACCGAAAAAGGGTCACGACGGAAAAGGGACAACTTTGCTGGTAAAGGGGGCACTTAAATAAGAGGCATAAAGAGAAAATTATTCGCAGAAAATTTGTCTTTAAATTTTACGATTTTAAGAATCTTAATGGCTTTGTATTTTAGCAATGAGAAAATGCAATAGGCTAGTATCCGCGAGCCGAAAATGTTGAGCTAAAAATTGGATTTAATTGTGCATTATATACCCTATTTAGTATCCGTGAGCACAAAGCGCAAATTTAGGATTTGGAAAAACATATGGAATAACAAGGGGCAGTTTTGAGTATTAAAAGTGCCCCCTTTGGAAACGTACATTGTCCATTGGACTTTTCCAAACTCTGAAAGGCTTCTTTTTAATATAAAATTGCATTTTTTTTTAGCAGAGAAAAGGGGCACTTTTAGGGTGGATGAAAAAGTGGATGGTAATGTGCCCCCTCCCCGGGGTGGGCCGCCTCTGGTCAAGAGGAATAAAGCGTCCCAAAGATACATTATATTTGAATATCCAAACTGTGTTATGTGTTATAGACTGACCTGCATCTACATGATCTACTTCGCACATAATGCAGAAACTAATGACAATTTAAAGAATGAAATTAAGCGTCGGAACGAATAAAGCATATTCCATGATTACATAATAGCGACTTGAGGAAAAAGCATTTCACATAGACATTATCATATTTTGTGTTTTATATGTCTAATTGTATTAGACATATATTTTGTCTCTTCTCTATCTTCACTAGTTCATCACTAAATAAGAAATGTTAAGCTTTAAAAATCGAGGGGGGGGGGGGACGATCCGGAAAAAAAATTGAGGGGGACACGTCCCCCCGTCCCCCCCTCCCCGGGATCGCCGCCAATGGTTAAGAGCAATGCGTGTGTACAATCATCTTGTACTTTTTCTTATCCGCCCATGTGCGAGCCAGCATTTTGACTAATCGTTGTTGCCATGGTGTAAGTTGCCATGGTCACGATAAAAGAAGGGAGGCATGATGGTTGCGGACTGGACTCGTTCGGCGTTACAAGGCATACGGTCACACACGCCTAATTACGACCAGGGAGCAAAATAATATTCATTCGACCCAACCCTACCGAAATTTTTAAAACTTTGAACAGCTGACAGACAAAATTGTGTGCATATGATTCACATTTAAGAATGGTTATCGGAAGGGCAATCATTAGCTTCGTATGCTAAAACTGGGAGAAATTAATGTTAAGGCTTGGCACTATATTAGAAGCGCAAGGTTTGATATCAAATTCTTACTTTTGACTGCCAATTGAGTCAGTTTCGGCATGAGGGGCGCTATTATCGATTTATTTTTTAAATGAGCCGGTAAACAGCTATTTCTTGGCTAAATTAATAAGGAGGAATAATTTGTCTTTCCGTTCCACATGACCAATCACCGAGTGAATTAAGGCTGATTTTATATAAATTTATCAAACCTCAAAATTAACACAAAGTCTCAATGAGATGATAATTACAGGTGTGGAGCCTGAAGGCCTTTTGAGGTGTTTTGATGACATTCGGATACATATTTCGGTGGGTCGTAGAAAAGGCTTAAAACACGCGCTGTAATAAATGTTTGGAATCATAGGTCCGTTTTTAAAGTTTTAAGTGTTTCATCAAAACTTTTGGAAAGTCAAGTCGAGAGAGACAGAGAGAGGAGGGGGGGGGGGGAGGACCAGATGAAACCCATGTCCATTATTACGTGTGTTTTGGGCTGCCAAGAGTTTCTGACCTCTAACAGAAGCCCCAACCCCCCCCCCCCGCTCTCTCTCTTCTCTCTCTTCGAATGTTTTAAACCTGTTAAATTTTTGTTTTATAAAGGGGGGGGGGCTTAGTTCATGATTGCAGCCCTCCTCTCCAATCGTTGCAAGGTATACAATCAAAATTCAGTAAACCGATACACGCTGTAGCCTATGGTGACTTCTAACGCTATACAGCCGTGTTCAAGGGCTCATTCTTTCACCTCTAAGTTGACTTTTACTAAAGTAAATTGCAAAATTTGGTAGCATTCTTCTCAGTAGGATATGTTCGTTATGTTAAAATAAAAATATTTTGATTTTTCGAATTCACCTACAATACAGGTCACACACGCCTAATTACCGACAGGGAGCAAAATAATATTCATTCGACCCAACCCTACCGAAATTTTTAAAACTTTGAACAGCTGACAGAGCAAAAATGTGTGCATATGATTCACATTTAAGAATGGTTTATCGGAAGGGCAATCATTAAGCTTCGTATGGCTAAAACTGGGAAGAAATTAATGTTAAGGCTTGGCACTATATTAGAAGCGCAAGGTTTGATATCAAATTCTTACTTTTGACTGCCAATTGAGTCAGTTTCGGCATGAGGGGGCGCTATATCGATTTATTTTAAAATGAGCGGTAAACAGCTATTTTCTTGGCTAAATTAATAAGGAGGAATAATTTGTCTTTCCGTTCCACATGACCAATCACCGGTGGAATTTAAGGCTGATTTTATAATAAATTTATCAAAACCTCAAAATTAACAACAAAGTCTAATAAGATGATAATTACAGGTGTGGAGCCTGAAGGCCTTTTGAGGGTGTTTTGATGACATTCGGATACATATTTCGGGGTGGGTCGTAGAAAAGGCTTAAAACACGCTGTAATCATAATGTATTTGGAATCATAGGTCCGTTTTAAAGTTTTAAGTGTTTCATCAAACTTCTGGAAAGTCAAGTCAGGAGCGAGCAGAGAGATGACGAGAAGGAGAGAGAGGGGAGGGAAGATGGAGCGACAGATGAAACCCATGTCCATTATAACGTGTGTTTGGGCTGCAAGAGTTTCTGACCTCTAACAGAACCCCACCCACCCCCCCCCCCCCGCTCTCTCTCTCTCTCTCTCTCTCTCTTCGAATGTTTAAACCTGTTTAAATTTTTGTTTTATAAAGGGGGGGGGGGCTTAGTTCATGATTGCAGCCCTCCTCCTCAATCGTTGTTGCAAGGTTATACAATCAAAAATCGTAAACCGATACACGCTTAGCCTATGGTGACTTCTAACGCTAATACAGCCGTGTTGCAAGGGCTCATTCTTTCACCTCTAAGTTGACTTACTAAAGTAAATTGCAAAAATTTGGTAGCATTCTTCTCAGTAGGATATGTTCGTTATGTTAAAATAAAAATATTTTTGATTTTTCGAATTCACCTACAATACAGGCCTTTTGAGGGGTGTTTGATGACATTCGGATATATTTCGGTGATGGGTCGTCGTAGAAAAGGCCTTAAAACACGCTGTAATCATAATGTATTTGGAATCATAGGTCCGTTTTAAAGTTTTAAGTGTTCATCAAACTTCTGGAAAGTCAAGTCGGAGAAGACAGAGAGAGAGGGGGGGGGGAGGACCAGATGAAACCCATGTCCATTATTAACTGTGTGTTTGGGCTGCCAAGAGTTCTGACCTCTAACAGAAGCCCCAACCCCCCCCCCGGCTCTCTCTCTCTCTCTCTCTTCGAATGTTTTAAACCTGTTAAATTTTTGTTTTATAAAGGGGGGGGGGCTTAGTTCATGATTGCAGCCCTCCTCCTCCAATCGTTGCAAGGTATACAATCAAAATTCAGTAAACCGATACACGCTTTAGCCTATGGTGACTTCTAACGCTAATACAGCCGTGTTCAAGGGCTCATTCTTTCACCTCTAAGTTGACTTTTACTAAAGTAAATTGCAAAAATTTGGTAGCATTCTTCTCAGTAGGATATGTTCGTTATGTTTAAAATAAAAATATTTTTTGATTTTTTCGATTCACCTACAATACAGGCCTTTTGAGGTGTTTGATGAATTCGGATACATATTCGGGGTGTGGGTCGTAGAAAAGGCTTAAAACACGCTGTAATCATAATGTATTTGGAATCATAGGTCCGTTTAAAGTTTTAAGTTTTCATCAAACTTCTGGAAAGTCAAGCGTCAGAGAGACAGAGAGAGGGGGGGGAGGACCAGATGAAAACCCATGTCCATATTACGTGTGTTTTGGCTGCCAAGAGTTTCTGACCTCTAACAGAAGCCCCAACCCCCCCCCCCGGCTCTCTCTCTCTCTCTCTCTCTCTCTTCGAATGTTTTTAAACTGTTAAATTTTGTTTATAAAGGGGGGGGGGCTTAGTTCATGATTGCAGCCTCCTCCTCCAATCGTTGCAAGTATACAATCAAATTCAGTAAACCGATACACGCTGTAGCCTATGGTGACTTCTAACGCTAATACAGCCGTGTTCAAGGGCTCATTCTTTCACCTCTAAGTTGACTTTACTAAAGTAAATTGCAAAAATTTGGTAGCATTCTTCTCAGTAGGATATGTTCGTTATGTTAAAATAAAAATATTTTTGATTTTTCGAATTCACCTACAATACAGGTCACACACGCCTAATTTACCGACAGGGAGCAAATAATATATTCATTCGACCCAACCCTACCGAAATTTTTAAAACTTTGAACAGCTGACAGACAAAATGTGTGCATATGATTCACATTTAAGAATGGTTATCGGAAGGGCAATCATTAAGCTTCGTATGCTAAAACTGGGAAGAAAATTAATGTTAAGGCTTGGCACTAATTAGAAGCGCAAGGTTTGATATCAAATTCTTACTTTTGACTGCCAATTGAGTCAGTTTCGGCTATGAGGGGGCGCTATATCGATTTATTTTTAAAATGAGCCGGTAAACAGCTATTTTCTTGGCGTAAATTAATAAGGAGGAATAATTTGTCTTTCCGTCCACATGACCAATCACCGGTGAATTTAAGGCTGATTTTATATAAATTTATCAAACCTCAAAATTAACACAAAGTCTCAATGAGATGATAATTACAGGTGTGGAGCCATACAATGGAGAATCGACACAAAATGACGGCCTGTATGCGATTGCTCAAATATTTACATAAAGTATTATTAGGAAGCTATGATCTGTCAAATATGTAAACAGATTCATACCCTAAAAGAACAAAAAAATGCATGCGGAGTTATGGCATGTGTCCTTAATTGGTTGTTGAACTTTATTTTACATGTTTATATCGTACCATCCGTTCGTGTCAATGAATAGTGATGATTTAAAAGAATATACAAAATACATAATAGTGATGAAAACCGATAAAAACTGAGTAGTAATTGGCACCAATAAAGGGAACGTATAGTTCAATAACTTCTGTAGGTAGTACAAATTTCAAAAGAAAAAAGAGCTTTTTTTTTTCTTTTTTTTTTTTAGTTGGGTATATATTTTTCAAATAAAAAGAAATTGTTAAGTGCCTGACAGAAAAAACTTTGCCCAGAATGCTAGTTGACGTTTTTATTTTGTGTTTGTTTGTTTTTTGTTTTAACTTTGCAAGGTATTAGTGTATTATTTTTCTTAGATTATATTCTTTCTGAATTAGCTGTGACCCTCTTTCTTCTACTCATCTTTATTTAAGAAATTTATTCAAGCTGTCCATCAATGTTACTCTTCTCCTTCCTCTACTCCTTTTCCCTTTGATCTTTTCTATCAGTGAAAGATTCTCTGACCCCCTCACTTATATCAGATGTACCACAAATCTCAACTGTAATTCTCAGGTAACATTAGCTTTTTCTCAAAATTTCCTCGTTGCTTACTCGATTCTACAATTTGATTTTAAGCATCTGTCAGAGAAGCCATTTGTCACATGGAGCTAAGCTAGACGTATCTGTATACTGTTCATTATGCTACAGTCACACAGACACTTACGTTGAGTTACGTCCAGTTGCGTCCAAAAATCATTTTCTTTTCTTCGGATCCCCACGGATGCTTACCCGTCATAGTTAGCAGTAGAAATATTGATAATTTCGTTCATCCAGTAAAACAATGAAATACATAAGAAATGATAGAATAGAAGATGAAATAAGATTACAACAACACAAACGTATCTATACGTAAGTGTCTGTGTGACTGTAGCATTAGAAACGGATTGATTTAAAAATTGAGTCCAAGTACCCGCATTTTAATTCTCACATTGGTTGTTTTACAATCAGGGCATACCCATCTGTCTCACTGGGGGAAAAAATGTTGTTTTGTGTTATATTGTGCGTGTGTGTGTGTGTGTGTGTGTGTGTGTGTGTGTGTGTGTGTGTTGTAAGCAAGTGAAATAATATTGCTTTTAAATTGTTAGGCTCTACAATTTATCTTGTTACAGTTTGCAAAGGATTGGACCTGATCTTCTGTACGATTTGTGCACATTGTCATGATTGTTAACGCGTAGGCTATTATGTACCAGATTTAAAGACTCTTATTTTATTTTCAATGCTAGTGATTCATTTAATGGGACGAATATTAATCTTTAATTAATCATAAATTAGTGTTCATTCTTATGATATTTTCTTCTCTCACTTTCATTAACTCCTCCCTCCCTCCCCATTTTTCGCTTTCACCTTTTCCTTTTCCGTCCATCCTCTTCACCCCTATCTCTATCTCTCCCTCTCCCTCCTCTATCTCTCCCTCCCTCTCCTCTTCTCTCTCTCTCTCTCCCCCCCCCTCTCTCTCTCTCCCCCCCCTCTCTCTCTCTCTCTCTCTATTCATCACCCTCTTGTCTGTTCATCAAGTTATGTCCAACTAAATGAGTAAAAACACCAATTTTTTTGATAGATTTGGTATTTACCCCACTTTTGATTAATGGTCACACACCACACACACCCACACACACCCACACACACACACACACACACACACACACACACACACACCACACACACGCACACCCACACACCCAAACCCACACGCACACCCACGCACACACACACTCACACACACATACACACACTCACACAAAAGTCAAATTATCTTTACCTATTGAGGTTTTCAGTTTTTAGAAAACAATGGTCAACAATTGTTAACAGTAATAAAGGTAGCAGGCTAAAAAAAAAAAAAAAAAAAAAAAAAAAAAAAAAAAAAAAAACACGGAATGAGCAGTTATTTTGGTCCTAAAATGCCAGATATTGTAAGTTTTGAGAAGTGAACGTGTATTTCAATAATTCATTTTTCTCTTGTAGGTTGTTCTAACCATGTTAACAGTGCCCAATAGCTTGTCATTGTAGATTTGAGATTGATAATTTAAAGTTAACGAGATTTTTCGTAATGATATGCCCTGATTATAAAACAACCCATATAACTGATTAAAAGAAATAATTAATTGTAATAAAAAAATTGCACTGCGCAGATGAACAGTCTATATGCGCGCGCAAATGAAGATTTATGGGAGAGTTGGGTGATATGGAACATTATTTTTTCACAAAAATGGACGTAAAACAAAAACGGATTTTATTCAAGAAACAATCAACAATCAGCTTGAGTGTATATCTGTATGCTACAAATGTACCCCATAAAATTCTTAAATTTAGTGATGGTTCCGGAAAAAAAAATCCACCTTGAACAATACCATGTCAAGTGTTTCAACTAACCCCACGTACGGGGTTATTGGAACATGTGATGGTATGGGGTAAGTTGGAACATTACATTGTGCATGATCTCTTAGAAACTACTTACAATAATATTGCATGGGTTCAACTAACTTGCTTTAATGATTCCAGTTCAAATATTAAAGAATGGTGTTCTGATTTTTGTTTAACTTCACGATTTATTACACATGATAGCCATCCACTGACATACAGGTAGGCTGAAATACGAGCACATATCTGTGCTTCACTTCACCCTAACTATTTAGGTCACACAATGTTATACACAGGGTACTATAAATTAATGATTGTAAAGACAAAAACCAAAACCATACTAGACAAAAAAAAAAGATAACTATATTGTATGGCACGCCAGGAGGGATTCAAGCAATAATGGAATAAATCAGCTAACAGAGTAAAAGCTAAACCGAAAATCAGATATAAACAATCAATATTATGCAAGAATATATTTTTTTCACCGTTTTGTTTTCATGTCATTGACTTTTGCTTTGATTTCAGTTTAATTAAAGAAAATAAATTTATCTACGGTTGATTCATGATGTATATTCGTAAGGATTTACGAAAGGAACATAAGGATCTGCATGCTTTCGTGAATTGGAGTTGACAGTTTATTCCAAATGTTCCACCAACAAAAGAGATAGAGAATTTGCCATAGTTGGTTTTTACTTTGCGCATATTTGATATGATTTGATTTATTGTTTTCTTCTCCATACATAGAAGTATAACATTTTTCTTCGATGACAAAGTAAATTGACATAAAATAATGAATTTTCTGACAATGAATCGAGATTACAATAATTATGTAACAAATGATTATATAGAATATATAGAATATGTTGCTGATTATGTCTTGTATCATATTTATGTGAGAAAAAAAACTGCCGTAATTTGCAAATGCATAAGGCAGTTTTTCGTTTATAAAGTTGAACATGAATGAGCAAAGACAGAGCTTGTGTACATGGTGTAGGTGAAAATATCGCTAATTTTTAGGTTTTGAAATAAAGGTCTCTAGGAGTCATGAATGGGCTAAATGTAATGGCACGTACAGCCATTTCTGACTTTCATACAAGCATTTCAAATTTGATTCATAAGCACTTCCCCAAGCTTCAACTCCATATTCAAGGTTTGTTTGTTTGTTTTTATTTCCGTAAAACAATACATTTGCATTTATATATACATAGTACATTTTATATAATAAGAATACGGCGGAAAGCCCATTTCAGCGGTATTGACAAAATACCACTGTTCTTCCTTGGGGTTATTAGTAATAATACAGTTGTATATCAATAAAAATATCATTCAATAATAACAAAACAAACAAAACAAAATATCTTCATTGTACATAACACATTTAAGTAATCTTACACAAATAATCTTAATAAACATTTTATAGGTCATGTTCAATTCAGTTTATAAGTTGTGGTTGCAAAAGAGAGTTATAGGGTAGATGTAGGGAATACCGGCCACTTAAGCTCATTTGCTTAATTAGCACATGAAAACAATAAAATCACAAAAGAAAAAGATTGTCATTGCTTAGCTACATCATTCAACTTTATTTTCCAAAAAAATTGAGGTAATCAAATATTTGTTGAGGCAGTTATATGCAAATAATGACGTCATCGTAAATTGTCCGGCATGCCCTACAGTGTAGGAAATACCGGACAGTATGTTTTTACCATTCTTTTTTGTATAAAGATCTGTCTGGAAGCACTGATTTGAATGTAAACCATCAACTTAACATGTTTGTATTGATTTTTATAACATTATTCATTTTTAGAAGATTATATGCGTTTTACTACAAAATTTCAAAACACTCAGAATAACTTTATATCTTATGTAGATCATGACATATCACAATAATAATAAAGAGAAATAGACATTTCAAAATTGTCAAACAATTTAATAAATAAATATAATACATTATATATGCAACTTACTATTTGATCTACATGCTTAGCAACTCAACCCGGAAGTAAAACAAACAACCGTCCATGTGGTGTCCGGTATTCCCTACCCAAAAAAATGACCGACTAGCAATTTTCAACACACTGCCACCCCAAAACACAGGCTTTGTACAGTGCAAACACTCCATACACGTTTGGCCCACCCTCCACACATGTACATAATGCATGAAATAGAGGTCATGCCCCAATTCTATTTTTATACCATCACATTCTCTAAAATGTCAATTTTTACATCAGGCCATTTTTCAGGCTGCAAATTTTCCTACCTTGACAGATTGAGGTAGTTTTCTCGGAGATTTCTCACTTGTTGTTGTCGAATACAGCATTCAACCTTCCCAGACAGACCACCTGACCAATAGATGCCGGTATTTCAACTCAGTTGATCTTATGTTGGCAGCTAGGGCTGGACATGTGGTGACCGTCCGATATTCCCTACTGTCCGGTATTCCCTACATCTACCCTACAATAAAATTAAATTACTGGGAGGGACAACATTTCTTAGTATAAATCAAGACACAAACCTTTTTTCTTATATTTGCATTTACTTTTTTTTAATATGGGTTTTCCAGCTCAGTTGGTTATTTATAGACTGACAAATGATACACAATCCATTTCCTTAACAATGCTTAATGACAGTAATCAACATTTTCGTTTCCCCAAGGATATTAAAATATCCGTATATGATTTCCTGTTATCATAATGTAGTTAGTTTTTAATAAACTTATAATAAGTTTATTCACATTACATCAGTCAATCTCATCTTGTAGATGCCTATTTTTTCCATATCTATATCAACCTCTTGAACTGGAAAAGTATGGAACAAATTTGTATCGTCACCAAAAATTTCAAACTTAAAGTATGCTGATGATCTTGGGAAATTGTTAAAAGGGAATCCAACCCAAGGAGAGAGTCAACCTTACAGGAAAGAGGAAAATGAGAGGAGCAATCTAAAAAAAGTTTCATCAAAATCGGTTATAAAATAAGAGAGTTATGGAAGTTTGAAAAGTCTAGTTGTTCCTTCTATGGGGATCCTCAAATTGGCATCATCGGCTTCAAAATGGCCGATCTCATGGACAACTCGTCATTCATTTTGTACACAAATTTTCAGATTTTCCCCATTTTCTTTCAAAATTTGTCTTCTTTACTTCTGAGCTCAAAACATGTCATGGGAAAATATATTTCACACAACATATTGTTGAGCTTAGAAGGAGGTACGATATATTTCGAAAGAAAATGGGGGAATTTGTGTACAAAATGAATGGAGAGTTGTCCATGAGATCGGCCATTTTGAAGCCGATGGTGCCTATTTGAGGATCCCCATAGAAGGAAAAACTAGACTTTTCAAACTTCCATAACTCTCTTATTTTATAACAAATTGTGATGAAACTTTTTTTTAGATTGCTCCTCTCATTTTCCTCTTTCCTGTAAGGTTGACTCTCTCCTTGGGTTGGATTCCCCTTTCAAACAGATCCTTGAGAGACATTTTACCATCATATGTATTGCTTAAATAATTTCTTATCCATTGAAGTGGTAGGCCCTTACCCCATAATATTCAAGTTTACTGCATCATGATTGATAGTTTCAAAAACCTTCTTGTAGAATAAATAAAATATAGTTATTTCATCTTCAATTTGGACATATCATTGGCTAAACTAGCTAGAGATTACTTGGTACTATATTTTTTTTAAAGCCATACTGTTCATCATAGAACAAATTTTATTTCTCAGAGTTACATAAAATGCACATATAGATCTACATGTAATATTAATACAATTAAAAAAAAAATATATGAAATCACTACCTGATCCACAAAAATAGCAGTTCGGAAACCAAATGTATTTGAACATAATTTAGATATATATTCCAACTCTCCCGCATTCGGCATACCATTTTTAAAAAATATATATCCCGCTCTCCCTCTTGAATTTGAATTTCTCACGTCCAAGCTGTATTTCTCTTTATTTCCTCATGCCCTATAGCTGCATTTCCCTCCTTTTCTCCTGCCTAACCACCTCAATGACAAAGGTGTATTTTATATGAATAACTGTGTTTTACATAATTTATTGCTTTCATTAATGTTAAACAAAGGGAAAATAGCACAAAATTTCTATGGTTGTAATCAAAAGGTCACAGGGTTTACATTAATTATAATTGTTTATTTCATTTTTCACTTGAGAGAAGTAAATTAAACATTTGTCGTCTGTTTTTGAAGTGGGTTCTCCTGAACACAGAGTCCGCCGCCGGAGCGGGCATCGGATGCATCATGGTCATGATGGTCCTGCAGTATGCTCCTGCCGCTCAGTGCATCCCCGTAGACAGGGTTTCCATTTATATAATTATAATTGTTTATTTCATTTTTCACTTGAGAGAAGTTAATTAAACATTCGTCATCTGTTCTTGAAGTGGGTGTTCCTCAACACTGGGTCCGCCGCCGGAGCGGGCATCGGATGCATCTAGACCTGCAGTATGCTCCTGCCGCTCAGTGTATCCCCGTAGACACCACGTACACCTTGGGGGTAAAAGCCTTCTCCCTGTAAACTTCCTCCAAATTAGGAAACTTACTGCTACCACCACTAGGCCTACTACCACCATGACAGGAACGACCACTCTTATTGTTGACCTACTTCTATTGTTGCCTCCCGCCTCCGAAGTCATTATTGTGGTAGGGGTGGTTGATACGGGTTGCACCGTTGAGTTGTTGGTCAACACATCTGTTATTGGCTCCGTGATCAATGTTGTCGTGTTGTTGATTAAAGGCTTGTCATTGAAGGTGGTTGTGTAGCCTGTCATGGTCAAAAGTTTAGAAAAAATGTAACAATTGATAGGGTTTGACAAGTACACACACAAAATTGCTTTTGAAAATTAATAAATAAATGGATTTATTAACATTATATCCATCCTTGATCAAAAGTGTTACACTGTAACAACAAAAGCAGCTGAAAGAAAGCACTTGTTTAGAGGAAATGCCCACTTAGGCAAGTAGGCATGTTTCACGTTCATCCAGTCAAGATATATCAAATTACAAGATAAGCATAAGAGCGAACTGACCTAAGATTGACATAATCATAACAGTTAGTCTTAAATATTCCTGTTGAGATACTATTAACAATAAAGAGTATGAATTAACCTATAATCTCATTTGAATTGGGAAACTAAATTGTTTTTGAGTGAAAAAATCTTTGTTTTTCTACTTGGAAACATAATTATCGCGGTGTGAATTTATTAAGACGTGTTATCGTTGATGTTGCTGTTTTTGGTTTTTTTTTATGGTCATCAGTCAAAAATTTGACTATTGTCACCACGTATTTTTTTTTTTTTCTCCCCCTCTCATATTTTTCCTTTGATTTGGTTCAGTGTCCTTCAAAGTCTGTCACATCTGCTATCAAATTTTATTTATTCCCAAAACCCCTTGTACTGAAAACAAAGCGGGCAATGGCGTTTTGTACTGTAGCACCTGACCCAAAATTTATTTTGGGTTTGTTATATTGGTACCCGATAGTAACATTGCTCTTTGAATTATATAATTATGTAGGGTATACTTAGTGAAAAAAAGAATGTTCCACAGTTTCTATTTCTGGGCAGAAATTGTAGAAACCCGTAGGACATATTCTCATTTTTCCATATCTTTATAAATCATTATCGTTGGAATACACATTCAAATTTGAGGACACTATATTTCGATTAATATCGGTGATTTCCTCAAACGGGCCTATATGACATATATACACTGTATGTTGCAAGATGTTGCAGGTGTGGACTTGAGGTGGTGCTATACAAGGCTGCTGGTTCTTATTGGCTTTAAAGCCAGGAGGCTCCACCAAATACCGTTATGGAATAATTGGCAAAATAAGAGAGAGAGAGAGAGAGAAAGTTTAATCTTTGTGTGTGTATGTGTGTTTTTTTTTTTTAATTTCAACTGTATCCTTACTTTAACTACATCTCACGTCCCTGCTTTAACAAAAATCTACTCATTAATGACGCACACCACTTTTCATATATTCCAATATTCAAACTCTTCCTTGGAAATAATTATGAATGATCAAATTTTTATTTCCAATCATCATAACCATATTTTACCTTTTCTAATAGTTTCATAAAAACAGACAACAACCAAAAATAGATTCTTACAGATCCGAATATTTTTTAGGAAAATAAAATAAAGAACTTACCTGCACATGTGCTTTCACACGGGGGGTAATCGTTGTTTGGGCAGTACATACAATTCAAACATATTCCTAAATAATTAACGCAAAAGTGGTTAATACCGCAATCACCACAGCCACTTGTTATTCTGATCGATAAGAACGTAAGATATATAATTATTGAAAGGTATTTTGTAGTCACCGCCATGACATCAGATATTCAGTTCCAGAAACGAACGAGGAACCTTCTATTGTTTTCGCCGCAAATCCGCTCCAAAACGAATGTTATTACCACGTCTTCGCTATTAGTTTATCATGTTGATAGTAATCTTTGCAAAAATATCAGCGATCATAAGAATGCTTAGTGAACGGAATAGAGCGCAACATGCGTGTGGCAGTTAACATGGTTAATTAGGATCCATCAGAAGTTCATGGGTTTTTGTATGGTATGGCCGCGCTGTCATGTCAGCCAATCAGGGCTGCGCTGCTCTTTTTCTCTTCATGGACTTGTCTTTGCTCTATTGCACAATGTTAAATGGGATATACCCGGATAAGTCTGTATCATCATTACACCTAGATGGTATATCAATAAATATAAGCGAGGGATCGAGTATTAGATATTCTCAAACGCTAATTGGGTTTGGTAAAAACAATTCTATAATTCTATGATTACTGTTATAACTGAAAGGACATAACTCATTATTGATCGAAATATTATAGTTTCCTCAAATTCCGCGAGGAAATCAACGATAGTGATCTGTAAACATATGACTTATAACTGAAAGGACGTAACTCAATATTAATCGAAATATAGTTTCCTCAAATTTGAATATCTATAATGAATCCACCAATAATGATTTATAAAGATATGACTTATATTCATCTATGCTTTACATATATTTGTATTTCATATATCCTGCACTGGCAGTAATGGGCCATGACCTGGATTACTCTTACCATACTATTTTTTTGTATATGTGCAATTCTTTTATATAATGTTTATTTTATGTTCCTTTGCAATTGAAGCCTAACTGTTAAAGTGATACAAAACTACATTACCTACAAGCTTTGCTTTCTGCTTAATTGTTTTCTTTTTTCATTTTCAATGAACCTTACTGATTATGGATTTCATATATAATACATTTACGTATTTATGTATATTTTTGTATTATGTATTCATAGCATAGAAAAAAAATATACAGCTGCAATGATAAAAGAATAACAATGCCATCTACAAATGTATATTGACATAATTATGACATGTATAATAAAATTACAAAAAAGCAGGGGAGAAACCAAAAAAGAAAATAGGGAGAATGAGATCGAAGAGAGGTAGGGGGTTAGAGTCGAAAAGAGGAAAACGGAAGGGAACAGTAAGGTAAGGAACAAAGAAGAATGAGAAGAGGAGAGAAATAGATAGAACTATAACAAGAAAGAAATAAGTCGAAGGTTTTGAAAAGAGAAGGATACAGGAGAGAAGAGTTACATGAGAGACCATTTACACTGTACTGAGAGACGCAAGAGTGGCATATGACAAAAATGTCGGGCGCGTGCCAGGGTGGTTACTGAACTTGATGTTGAGAGAGAAATGACACGGAGGGAGGAAAGGCATGGACGCAGTCAGGAGTTTGGAACGCGGGACAGACGACAGGGAAGACAGGAGAAAATAATTACATGGGAGAGCGCGAGCCAGGGTGTACTGAACTTGAAGTTGAGAGAACGGAGCGGGGAAAGGCATGAAGGAGTCAAGATTTTGGAAACGCGAGGCGGGGGAGACAGGAGAGACATGGGAGGTTTATATCTATTTGGTCTACCAATTATCCAATAACATTTATTTATTATTAGTTATCCAATCCTCCCTTGTCTAATACCATACGGGCCCGGCAAATAGGTCAAACCAATTTGGTCAATTTTGATATAATTTTTTCCCCTTGGTCAAATATATAATTAGCCTAATTCTCATTTGCCTAATATTATTCGTCTAATTACAGTTTTGGTCTAAATAGCTTTTTCGCCTAATTCCGCAAATGAATATTTGGTATTTTACAAGTTTGATACCGGAATTGACCAAGTGGTGTGAATTAGACGACATGGGCATGAGACGAAATGGGATTTAGACAAAATGGTAAATAGACGAAGTGGCAATACGACCTGATGGCAATTAGATGAGCTGGTGGTAGACGAAATGGAATTAGACCATGTGGGATGAGACGAAACGGGCAAAAGTCAAGTTTCAGACCAATTGGCAATTTACCACGTGGGTTACGTGGGTAGAGATCGAGGGCACAGTACGCACGAAACAAGGGCGCGTGCCAGGGATGTCCCAACCAGGCCATGTCAACCATTGTCATAATTGTATAAATAAATCAATAGCTCAATTCAGGCATGTACAGTGTGTCCCACAAAAAATGCTAATGGCACTTTAGATGGGTATAACATTAAAATTACAAAACTATATTGTTTTATAATCCTACACCGAAATACTTATTCGTTTTTCTACAACTGGATTAAATTTTATGTGATATGGTCCAATAATCACAAAGATATGAGCATTTTGTCATTACATATCGGGCGAAACTTCTCATCCAAGTTTGTATTGAGTAGTACTGGATGTGTTAAAAAAAAAAAAAAAAACAAGTTTGATCATTAATACTTTGAAAAAATATTCAGCAGTATTTATGAAATTTATATCACTGTAACGTGCAACTCATTACATTCGAATGATATGTCCCTCAGCTCACCAATATTACGCATCGCTGAACCTCATTGTTCTGAAAAGTCTTGCAAAATTGTGAATGCTTCACTTTCACGCTCATTGATGATATCAAAGTTGGGCTTCCTCTATAGTATTTTGATTTAACGCATCCAAGGAGCACGAAAGTGAACACCTCACATTTTGCAAGACTTTTTCAGAACAATGGGTTCAGCGATGCGTGGTATTGGTGAGCGTGAGAGACATATCATTAGAATGGAAATGAGTTGCACTTTACAGTCATATATGCTTCATAATCACTACTGAAATACTTTGCAAATTATTAATGATCACACTTGTGTTTTCTTTTATTCGATAACCCGGTACTACTGAATACAAACTTGAGGAGAGTTTCCTGAATGTGTGATGAAAAAAATGCTCATATCTTTGTGATTATCGGACCATATCACATAAAATTTCATCCATTTGCAGGAAAATGAATGGCAGTTTACGGGTGTAGAGTTATGATTAATATAATATGTTAATTTTAATATTATACCCATCTAAAAGTACCATTAGCATTTTTTGTGGGACACACTGTATGACTATGCACAAATCAGGCGCGTGGTTGTCTAGTCATGGATAATATAAGAGTATATCCATGGTCTAGTTTGGACTCTTAAACGCTTTTGTCTGGCTGGGTGGTTGTTGACACGGTGGGACATTGGCACGCCCCCTCCGACTCTTGATGGTATAATATTATTTTCTCATCCATTATTGGGCAAGTCCAAGCTATTTTGCGCGCGTGTAAACAAACGGAACATTCAGAGCAAAAATAGGGCTTGTTTGAAAAATCTTTAATGAAATCCAATGCCTCAGGTATATTCTTGAAGGTACTAAGAATCTTCAACAAAAACATAAAAAATAGTTGAAATAACTCAATTCATAATTAATTTATGATCATTTATTAGTCGGTAACAAACGGGACCAGAAAAAAATGGTGTTTTCAAATTTTGACTTTGTTCACATATTACTCTGAATTTAAAAATTAGATCTAAACTTAGATAGTCCTATCCTCTTAAACATGTAATAAACATTGTAAGGACATATTTTAACGTTAATACAACTTCTGGCAAGGTCAAGTTTTAAAAAAATATGTCAGGTAACAAACGGGACAGGTAAGACACGGGACAATTATTTCCCATAATATTTTTCATTAAACAATTGGTGTAGCCAAGGCGTAGCAACATCTTTTGTTAAAAAATCTCTATGATAAAACAAAAGAAACATAATACAAAACACAAATGTGAAAAAAAACACATTTTGTTTCATTTCTAAAGGAGGGAGGCTGAGTAATAAAAATGCATGATTTAACATCAGCTAAGTAACTTTTGTGAGACTATTTCTGGGACCTGAATATATTAAGCCCCAAAATATGGACAGCTATGTGCTAGATTCGTTATATTTTCACCAGAGTTAGCCAAGTAAATATAGAAACAGAAAATACATACTTTTTGGTTATACTCCTATGACAAACCTCTTTTTAAATGGTTGAAATAGCATTTTTAACGCATTTTATTATTTTTTCACGAATACTAATGACCATTGTGACGTCATATGACCTTGAAATGACTTTTGACCTCATTTGCATTAAGTTTATTTCATATCCCCTTTATGGTGATATATATGACACATTATGTATACCTTTACATACCCACGGACACACTCGACATAAAAATCGTCAAAAAGTCGAAAAATCACCACCTTGGGAACAAATAACGTGGACTTGCCTATTCATCACATTCAATTTCAATAATAACAGTATACTAATGCTATGCTACCTATTCATTTTCACTCAACACATTAATTTATTTCAAAGGAAGTGATTTGAATGAAGGGAAAAGCCATATCAGTTAGTTATTACCTGAATACACACATTCTCTTTTTACTATACTCGTTATTAAAATAACTTTCTTATATGAAAAATCTAGCATATTACAAAACAACAAAAGGCCGAGTCAAAGGGTTAACACGGTAATAATGTACATTGTTTACAGCTATCCTCAAATTTTGGAATTAATAATCCTTTCAAATAATTTGTAATTATTTTAGAAGTTATTGATATTCTATTAGCTGCATTTGCAATCAGTCTACTGAAAATGTACAATGTATTATTTATATAATGTATGTAAAAGGAAATACTTGTTAAAATCGTGGCAATATCACACTAATTTGTGTGACTGCTTTTTGACTGATTTTTCTCATCACATGAGAGTCGCATCTGGCCACTGATAACGTGTGCGACATACTATTCTGTTTGTTCTTTATTTACTCTCCGCCTGCCGGATAGACTCTCATACCTACACACACACACACACACATATATATATATATATATATATATATATATATATATATATATATATATATATATATATATAAACAACAAATAATTGAAGATTAACATCATGCTTTTTTCCAACGAAGATTTATTTTTTTATTCTCGAATTTTCGGAAAAAACCTTTTCCTTTCTCAAGAGAGACAAGATCATGAAGATTGAACAATAACAAAGTAAAACATAAAACATATAGTCAGTTGTTGTATGTCCGGACAGGCTGGATGTCCGGACACTCAATTTTTACCAGCGATTTGAAAGGGTTTAAAATCAATATCTTTGAAGTTTTTCAGCACAAAATGTCAGATAATATTGAGGAGAACAAATATTGATGGTGATAAGAAGTATTCAGCATACATTTCTGGCTTAATCCTTAGACGAAAAACCAGGCTTAATTTTTGTTAAGTGTCCGGACATCGCGCCCCCCATCCTACATACAAAATTTGAAACCAAGGCAGCGCGTGGGTGTGAGCACACGCCCACGCGTTGCCAAGGACCTACGTCACAATTAAAGCAGTAAAACTTATGACATCATAAAGATTGGCTTGATAGCCATTAGCCACGTTGTAGAAGCATCTGTGCACAATCATATAATTAAATTGAACAATCGTAATAATCGTTTTCCTCAGCTACTTTGTACACTGCAAAAACTGGGGTGTTAAATTTAACACCACGGGTGTTAAATCTAACACCGGCCCGGAATCTATATTCGACCACACCAACTGGTGTTATATTAACACCAGTTTGGGTGTTAGAAATACATTAAATAAACTATTTGGTGTTTATTTTAACACCACATTCTGGTGTTAATTTGACACTTTTCATAGTGTTAATTTCGAATTTGATACCAGTGGTGTTGATTTCACTGGCGTAATCCGTATAGAATGCTATTCATGTGGGGAAATACGTAAAAATACAAAGCGTCATCCCCCTGATGAATAGATAGGGCGAGCGAATTTACGCTAGTGAGTGGTTGATTTTATTTCTTGTTGGTGTTAATTTAACACCAATCGTGTGGTCGGATATAGATACCAGGGCTGGTGTTAAATAACACCAGCTTTTTGTGTTAAAAAATATTCAGTTAACTTCATAAACTAAAGCTAAATTTGCTGCTATATTTGTGTTTTATGATATTTATAATGATATATATCAAATGATATGACTTTTACCTGCAAAAATTTCAACAAAGTGCTTTTTCAGAATTTGTCTTAAACCCAAGTGGTGTAGAGAGATAGCATTCTAATTCCGAAATCTAACACCACATTTAACACCCGCATGGTGTTGCATATTTAACACCAGCTGTTTTTGGCAGTGTACAAGATAAAGTAAGAAAATTCATACGTAACGTCTGTAGTAAAGCTATCAGTATTCAATATTATTAAGGCAGAAGTCACAGAAAAAAATATAAACACAATTGTCATTATTTTTCCATCAGAATATATTAAGCGTGTTGAGCAGTTTATGAAAAGCTAGTCTATGACAGGAAAAGTGAATTAAATTCGAAAAAAATAAAAACAATACATACGTAATACCATAGAGTATAGGCCTAGAGACAGACATACATAATTAAATACTGAAAGACATAGATAAGGTATTAACGGAAGAATGTGTAGTTTGATAGCCATGACAAATCTTTGTTGAAGACCTGGGTTCTGGAAACTCCTGGCTCTTAAGATGGTCTTAAGTTCCTTTAAATGCCTATCATAAATGACACCAGACCTTGGCATAGAATACAAACAATTGGAGATCTGTTACTGAATGATTTGGGTTGTTGAAGTGGTTTGCTACTGGATGTTGTAACTGCTTTCGTGTATTTGCTTTCGTGTATTTGCTTTCGTGTAACTGCTTTGCCTTGGTTTCAAATTTTGTATGTATGTTTTATGTTTTACTTTGTTATTGTTCAATCTTCATGATCTTGTCTCTCTTGAGAAAGGAAAAGGTTTTTTCCGAAAATTCGAGAATAAAAAAATAAATCTTCGTTGGAAAAAAGCATGATGTTAATCTTCAATTATTTGTTGTTTATAAATATTACATTCTTCCAACACGTGGAACTTTCAATCAATATATATATATTTATATATATAAACAACACAGAAGTGAAGATCAACATCATGCTTATTTCCAACGATGATTTTATTTCATTTTGATTCTCAAATTTTCGGAAAAACATTTTCCTTTTTCAAGAGAGACAAGATAGAATAAAATAAAATAATCGTTGGAAATAAGCATGATGTTGATCTTCACTTCTGTGTTGTTTATAAATATTACATTCTTCCAACACGTGGAACTTTCATTCAATATATATATATACATGTATTTGTTCACACATTATTCATATCCAAAAGTACTGAATATAATCTAATTCATTTTCAGAGTTGGTTATGTATTTTCATGCAACTAGCAGTTCTTCTTAAAATTTTTTGTTACTTCTCATTTGTGAAATAATTTTTGATAGAATACCAAAGTGAAATACCGCGTTCTTCTTATTTTTGCATCATGGACATTGAATTTGAATATACAGTGATGAATTCACTACATTCCACAATTGAATAACTTTCGCTTGAGGTCATTTTTCATAACCCATTTAATACCCAAGAGAGTTACATTGCAGAGTTACATTACATTCCCCCTAACCCTACCCCGATTCAACTAAAAAAAAAAGAAAGAAAAAAAAGGTGTCACTTCGACCTTTATAATGTTAAGGTGAGAGTGTTCCCACTGAACATTAGCACCTTCAATATTATCCACACGCAATACAGTATCACACGGACCAGTTATGTACTAAGGGGTTGTTGGTGTAACATATTGTAAAAAGATGGCGCGAAGTGAATCCGGCAAAATCCATATTCCTATGTCAAATAAAGCAAAAGTCAAATGAGATGTTGAAGTGATGTCAGATGTTTCACTTAATGTGAAATCAATAAAAAGTGTAAGATAAAGTGGTAAACTGAAATAGATAAACAAACAAAATAAAATACATGTAACAATACATACAATTATACATTACATTTTTTTAGGTTTCCAACACGTGGAACTTTCATTCAATATATATATATATACATGTATTTGTTCACACATTATTCATATCCAAAAGTACTGAATATAATCTAATTCATTTTCAGAGTTGGTTATGTATTTTCATGCAACTAGCAGTTCTTCTTAAAATTTTTTGTTACTTCTCATTTGTGAAATAATTTTTGATAGAATACCAAAGTGAAATACCGCGTTCTTCTTATTTTTGCATCATGGACATTGAATTTGAATATACAGTCTGTGTAAAAAAAAATGGTACAGTCAGAAAACATTTTTTTATATTATGAATATTTATTAGAACTTGGTATTGTTTGACATTTTCATAAAGCAGGATAATCGGACTTTCTTCTGCAATTTTTTTTCATCACATTTGGTGCTGTAATTTTTGAGATATGACCAGTTTTTTACAGTCAAGAAAAATCCATTTTGGCACGACGTCCATGCTTTTGTGTCGGTTTCGCATAATGGAACAATAGAAGTGCATAATTTCGATTTGTTCCTCGTCGCACAAAATTTAGTATAACTTTTGTTTAACGAAAGCAAATTATACAGAACAAAGTGGATCAACAAGGAAAATCTTTTGGCTTTAATTTGGTACCACATGCACACATTATTTGAAAAGATTTCACACCTAAATTATTTTTTCCCCGACTGTACCATTTTTTTTTGACACAGACTGTACAGTGATGAATTCACTACATTCCACAATTGAATAACTTTCGCTTGAGGTCATTTTTCATAACCCATTTAATACCCAAAAGAGTTACATTGCATTATGTACAATTATCCCCTCTCTTGTAATCAGATTAATTAGTAAACTAAAATTCATTGTCAAACAGTCAATTAAATTCTTAATTTCCTTTTCGGTCAAATCTATGTTTACTATATTACATTTACATTTGTATAAGGAAATAATTGTCACTGTCTGGTTCACGTGTTAAAACTACAATGTCTAATTTTATTAGGTTTCATATATAGGTCACGTTAGCCTTTCTATTTTCAACATATCTAAAACTATTTGATTTCCATTAATAGGATACACAAAAAATACATTAAAAAACATTATTTTACCCATCATTTGAATATGAAACAAACATTTTACTAATAAGAATGAAATTTTAAATTTTAATTTTAATAAAGCTTACACATTAATGCAGTAATCAAATTTTAAAGGGAAGTTCATTATTAGTCAGAGTTGCATAATAACTGAAATACAAATACCGATTAATCCCAGGCTAGCATCTATAGCATTGCATTATGATACCTATTTCTAATTTGTGCAAACCAATGAAATAAATGTTCAGTATCATGAGGTACATGTACTTGGCGAACAGAAGTAAAATGTATTCATAATTATTTTAGGATTATAGCAATCATAATGATATTGTGAAAAAGGTGTATAAACTCTTCAAATGCGGATCTAGTTAACTTTGCTTGATAAACATTCAATTAAGCTATTTGCTTGCTTCACATAATAGGATATCCAAAAAAAATGCAATTTAAATATCAATGGTAATTCGAAGGGAATGATGTTAACCTTTATACAACCATGGAATTTACATACCAAATTTATGACTTGATTATGACATATACAATGATGTTATCTGCGAATAGTCATTACCAAAATTTGGAAGGAAAATAAAAACTCCTCATTTGAAGAGAAGAGAGCTTTCTACAACTCTCTTCATTAGATAATTAATGCTTGCATTATCACTATAAGGAGGATTTAGTTTTGAGAGAGATGACGCTTTGTCAGGTGGAATAAAATTGAGTACATTTTATATCCTTAGATCTCTAATTTTGTATTCACCGTTTATTTGTACAAATTCGAATCAGAAATGGCTGAAATATATTGATATATAACAAAGAGGATGCGTGATGTTAAATCAATGCCAATTCTTTTTGCCCGTGATATTACTAGTACACGGACATTGCGGAAGCACGATGTGCTATAACGCCCAAACCGCAGGGGCGATGATAACAATCATATTTTTTTTCTTCAAGTGATCTAAACTCACTTTGATTTGACCAATGCCCGTTTTTGTCATGAACATGTCATTGAACAACGTATTGTATCTTAATAATAATTTATGGGTGTCTAGAATTAGAGCTTCCAAGCAAAAGGGACTAAATCCACTTTTATATCTTCAAAAGAAATGACATTATTTTGTTTAACAGATTTTGTTCAAACGTCTATGGAAAAGGGAAACTACAAAATGCATTTTGTTACTGTTGCTCAAAGACAGGTAGGTACCTGAACAATGGCCTTTTATCAATTTTCATCGGAAGTGGATTTAGTCCCTTTTGCTTGCAAGCTCTTCAATTATTTTCTCATATAATTTCTCGTATAGGCCTATATGATATACCAATACTAGGCATATGATACTAATCACGAACAAAATGTAACTAATAAATATTTGGTTATACAGAAAAACATTGATCAGTACATGCACCCAAGGAGCTTGATCCACCACAGACTTGTTTCTTGTGTGTCTTGCATTTTTTGTACACGATCACCATGATTGTAATTATGATGACAAATCCGACCAGGAGCCCGCAGACAAGACCAGCTATTTCCCTACCATTCAATCCTGTGTGCATGGTGTGGTTGATATACACGATAGTAGGGATTTGAGTGGGTGTATGTGTAGTAGCCTGACCTGCAATGTTTTGATGAAGAAAGAGAGAGAGAGAGAGAGAGAGAGAGAGAGAGAACGTTAGATAGGTGCGCCTAAACATAAATGTATAAAGATGATATAGAACATGCGGCGGATCCAGGATTTGAAAATAGAGGAGGCGCCAAGACCGATAAAGGGGTGAGCCGCCAAAATTTCCGATTATAACATCAGTGTAGCCTATACAGTCATTGAGTGGTTTTCAAATATATAGATGGGTGCTCGTCTCCTGCTCCACCAGCTAGAACCGCCGCTGTAGAATATTTTATGATGATTAAATGAAAAATTCAAACTGTATATATATTTTTTTAAGCAAATGGTAGTATTCTAATTTAAGAATTATCATTGCTACACTTTTCATATTTCAAACTTTTTTACTTTAAATGTTGTACAGACATCCCCTTTTTAACTCGATGGATAACGCAGAGCTGTCCACATTTCTGATCTTCTGATTATCTTATCAATTGCAGTAATAGAGGGAAGTAGTATGGTATCATTAAGTCACAAGTTAAACTGGCAAAAAGAGGTAATATATGTAGATAAAATTAAAAGATTATTGAATATTATATTATTATTTTGTTAACAAAGAAATCTTACATACAAAGGCAAGATAATCATAATTAATATTCAAAACATTAATATTGTCGTAACTTATATTCAACACTACAAATTTTTTTTTTTGTCATTGCTGTAGTAAAATAAAACAAAGATACACTAATGGTCAACTTTCTTTGCAATTCAAACGTTGCAGTGAAGCAGGCTAATGTAATTTGCGATTCATCAAGAGCTTAAAAATGTCCATGTAAGACTTCCAATTTTATTTTCATATATTTAGGTTAAAATAGATATTAATACATTGCGACGAAACAAAATAAAAGTGAAATTAGAATGTTTGATTATTGGCAGTATCTTTAAAAATTATATTCTAAATGCCTTTTTGAGAATCAAAAATCACTGTATATAACAAAAAATGAATAAAAAAATGTAAAAAATGGGAAGAAGACTTCCTAAGCAAGAAAGTCCACTTCAACCTACATGTTTAAACCTAATTTCAGACTTCATTTTGTCAACTTTTGCCCTGTTACTTGGATAAGGTCTGACATTTCTATTTTTGTACTCGGATCTGTGCATCTTAACAAATAACAGTTGAGAACGTTTTCTAAAAATAAAAAAAAAAAAAAGAAGAAGAAAAAAAAAAAAAAAAAAATTCAGTTGAGTTGGCTATCTATGCTCTTTCTTTGGCCTTAACACAAAATTGATTGCCATTGATAGTTGGCACACGGGGTTAAACAGATAAACGAATACTCGCAAAGATTATTTCTCCTTCATTTGTTAATTCATTACAATAAATAGTAAATGAAATAATACAAAATTAAGATGAACTCACTTTTGCACCGTTGGGACTCACATTCCTTCTGATTGGCTTGGGTCTCGACAATACATTCCACACAAGCCTGACATCTGACCGAATCCTTAATTCCTGATATGGCCCGGTTCCAATCCACAGGATCCATTTAATTGCATGAAAGCAGTAAGTATAGCAGGCATATACGATTTGGACACTCCCATCTGTATGTAGAATAGATGAACAAAAATTAAAATTCAATGCAATTAATGAACTATAGTGCAGATTCCAAGGGGGGTGGGCGCGCAGCTACACGAGCCCCCTATTTTTTTTTCAACCACTCATTCACTGTAAATGCGTCCACAATTTTCGAATCTGTATCCCTACCATAGTTTTATAGACTCCATAGTTTTACAAATCAACTCTTTCACCTTTATGTCTATTTCCCCCAACAATAACGTATTTCATGCCAACTTCTGTGCAGAATTATATTTGCTTTAAACAGGTACATGAATGCACCTTTCTGCTCGCCCAGGGCGTTGACAGAATTCTTTTTTGGGGTGTACCAACAAATCTGTAATGACAACTTTGCCTCCCCCCTCATGAAATCCGGGAATCCGCCACGCCCACCCATAAAAGCGGAAGAGAAACAACGTTACAAAGAATTTTGTCATCTTAGTTTTACAGATCTATGGCATATTAAGAACAAAGGAGGCTTGTTGAAAAATAAACTCTAGGTATTTAAAATATATGAATTCTTCAATCATACTGCAGTAAATTGAAGTATTAATAAACATGACAAAATGTTAAAGTCAACAAAGAACCCCCCCCCCCCGGTTACCCTTCTTCAATGCATCATTCTTTCGCCCTTTGAATTTTTTGAAATCATTTCGAATTCACACCTTATTAAATTAATGATTTTTTTTTTCCTCTCCAGGCTCGAATTCTGATTTCAAATAATGTTCACATCATGGATACGAGGTACAAGGTAAGTCCAATAAAAATTTGCCATTCTAATAAATAACAATCTACAGACTGTGTTAAAAAGAATATGGTATAATTTGGGAAAATAATAAAGGTATAAAATATATAAAAACGATATGTTAACGTACATTAAAGCCAAACGATTGTTATTGCTGATACACTTTATTTTGTATGATTCGCTTGTGTAAAACAAAAGGTGTGGTAAATTTTGTGTGACAAGGAGAGAATTGGAATTGCACAAACTTTTTGTGTGGAAGCCCCGAGTATAGTAGTTATAACGATCCGTAAATACTTTCCTCCCCCCTCATTATTATATCTATATTACTAAAGCATTTTGGTGTCTGAATGTTACTGGTATTATGACGTTTGAATATTACTGGTTCAAAATGATATTCAAATACTAGTACAACATGATGTTTACGATGTTTAAATATTACTGACTACATTTTAATGTTTGAATATAAAGAGTGCATTACTCTCCATCGATCTTCCTAATTTCTATTTTTAAGTTCTCTACCTCTTACTCATGCCTACTTCTAAGTATTTAGTGCCTACACCATTTCTGTTATCGACTGTTCTTCGGTTTCCATGGGAATGGTCCTCACGTTTATATTACTTACAGAGTCATTATTGACTGGCATACCTGTACAAGGTATCATGATCCCCAATACAGATTATACAAGCATCAATGAAATGAAAACCCTAAGAACTTGATATTGGTGTCACTTACAATACTAAAAAGTGCCCCTTTCTTTACTTCATAATTATCTCTTTTAAAACCCCAAATTTTCCTGCTCGCTCGCTTTGCGACCTCGCACTGTAAACTTAACAAACAATAAGTATATTAAAAAAAAGGGTTGGACCCAGTGCCCTCTGCTGAACACAAACCTTGTTCATGTTCAAATGTTCACACGGGACCATCGGGGTTTTAGTCCTCGAGGACTGTATCCTTAAGAATTTAAACCCGAACGGCTTTTTCTCGAGTTGCGTTCACACGGAGTGCTTATCCTCGGGGATAGTTATCCTGAGATAAGTGAGAGGCTCGATGACCGGAAGTACAAGTTGTATGTAGCGTGCGCCTATTTATTTCCCTGTACTATTCGGCTATATCCCTTGACTGAACCGGAAGTTTAACCGTTTACAAGAGGCACTCTATCCTCGAGAACAGACACCCAAGTTAAAATCGTGTCCACACGGTCAAACGCGCGATCGGAGCCACCCACCGCTTGGAGTTTCGAGCCTTAACCCAAGATCTGTCGAGAACATAACCCCGACTTGTCCTCGAGTACATAAACACCGAGTTCGTTCACACGGGCCTTAACTCCAAGTAACTCCAAGTTGTCCTCGAGAACATAGTCCTCGAGGACTTGCCGTGTGAACGATACCAATGATTCTTTTGGTTTCAAATGCTCTATGTTTTCATCATAACAACATGTTCTGGACATTCCACCACTCTTACTTATTCATTGCTATTGACCACTTATGTATGCACGGACCTACAGAAGAACAGCCTTTGCTGAAGTAGGTTGTACCCTATTGAATAAAATGAAATGAAATGAAATGAAAATGAGTCATACATTTTACTGTCACCGATTGGTGTGGTATCTTATAAAAGATTTGGATTTCCTTTGGAATAAAACACTTGTTTAGATGTCAACTAGCACAAATTGCACTGCCCTCTTCTCTAGTTTACTTATTATTTCTGTAATACCTCGATACATAGAAGAATATTACTAGTACATAGATGTGTGAATATTATAGTATATTGATGTTCGCACATTGCTAATAGTAATACAGTAGCACCTGAATATTTCTAGTACCGTTAATGTGGAATATTACAGTCTTTATTTGGTAATAATAATATGATCATATGAAACGGCTTATAAGTCTCGAGTTTGGCTTTTATTGTGCTTAATTTTCATTACGCCGGGAACCGGGGGGGGGGGGGGGGGTGTGTCAAAATATGTCACTTGTTTTTATTTTTAATTTATTTTTTACTTTTCACATGGGATATTATCCCTCAAAGTTACTTTGTTTAATGAATAAAAATATAACAGAAACAGTACTTTTAATTTTTTTTTTTTTGTAGTACACGACCCTATTTTAATACACCCATTGACATGATTAATATATTTTGTCGAAATTACGAAGAAATCGTATAAACATCATAATAATAATAATAACTAGAATTTTAATTCGTCATGGGGACGACATTTAGGTGGTTCTGTCTTTCAGTCTGATCAGCACATTAACGATAGGAATTTGTCAGCTACAACATACTCGAAACTGGGCGAAAACCGACCAGAAATAGGGCTGCTTGCAGTATAGCCTTCAGTACACGTTCATATAAATTATGTGCAATTATGCAATAGGTGTTGTATTGATATTGATTTGATATTGATTATATTTATTTACATTGATAATATGATCAATGATTAGAAATAATAGAATCAAAAGAAATACGTAAAGATGTATAGAAAAGATGAAACAAAGAGGAAATGCACTTGATGTGATATAATGCGCTCAGTACAAAGCAATAGTTATCCTCAATAGGGTTGTGTAATAAACTACTAAAATTGCATTTTGACTAATATAAAAAGTAAATATTATTTTTATTACATTATTGGCTATTGTTGTGTGTTGAAATCGACCGAGGAAGACATTCACATGAAAAAAAAATATATATATATAATTGATTTGATGAACACATTAATGTTAAGTTATGATTGTTAATGTGATTTTTACAAAATGGCGTCTGGATGACGTCACGTGACCTCGATGAACCTTGAAAAGTTTGTAGCACGTTTCATAGTAAGGTCCATAAAATGACATGAAAACAAATGAAATTGACTCTGGCGATTTTGAGATATCGTGCGGACAAAATATTGACTATAATAATACGTTGTGTACATAAGCACTTAAAATAACATTTTAATTAATATTTTAAAAAATAAAAATATTACATAAATGGCTATTGTTTTTTTTATGATGACTGAGGAAGACATTGACTTGGAGAAAAAAAAAAAAAAAAAAAAATATGTAGACATATCGACTCGACCCACGCGCAGCCACGGTCTTTTGAATTACCGATTGAGCTAAAATTACCTATGATGAAATGCACGTATATCGAAAACTACGAAGAGGCGCAAAAAGATTTCAAGTACGCAATTAATAAGTCATGATTCCGAAGTCTGATTTGAAAAAACGTAATGATATGTTTCACGAGAATTTTCTTGCCTACCACCTATCAAAATTTCAAGAAAATGAAGCAGAAAATGACGGAGGGAATGGTCATTTGAGGTGGCGCTTGCAGTTTTTAAGTTTCAACCAAAAGTGCCTTCGTAATAGAGATTGCGTGCAAAATGAGTAAAAATGACAATTGGCCTTTATTATATTGCAATTCTTTGGACAATAATGCATTTGTTTAAATGAAAAATTAAGGTCACGTACCCAAAAGCGTATATCCTCAGCTACATCATATTGAAATTTGGGCGTAAATCGACCAATATTTACAGAGTTGGAATCAAATTTGCATACATTTTATGACGTCATTTTCAAAATAACAAAATTTTGAGTTTAGGCGCCATTTTGATGACGTCATAATGTTTTTTATTGGTCATGTTACACATAAATTTTATCTCTACTTTATACTCTACATCTCATGGAAAGAAAATTGGGGGTTAACGGACTATTTTCGAGCTAGAGCGAATTTTCAATAGGCATGTTTTTGCACATATTTAGCCTATAGTGAGAGTGCGCGCGCGCGCGTGCTGCAAACTTTGATGGACGCTCATTCCTTCATTTATAGTCGTAGAAAGATGATCAAGGTATCAAATTACTCAGAATTATATTATCAATGCATATACATAAAAGAAACGGCGATTCTATGTTGCGTAAGGGCGTTACGGGCGAAAACGCGCGCGCATGCGTGTGCGCGCGGAAATTTTTGAAATGCTAAAAATGACCTGAAACGTATGCAAACTTGATACTAGGTCATTTGGAGCATTTTTCAATTTTGAGGCGCGCGTACGCGCGCGTCATGACCTTTAGAGGAATTTTGAAATCATACTTTTTTTACCCTTGACCTAAAGCTACATTGATGTTAATATGAGTTATTTCTTATTATCGGTTACGATTTTATAAGCAATAATAGAATTTTACAAAATGGCGCCTGGATGACGTCATGTTGACCTGATGACCTTGAAAAACTTCGATGCACGTTTCCAGAGTGACATCCATAACTGACATGAAAATGAATGAAATTGACTTAGAAGATTTTGAGATAGAGTGGCAACAAAATATTGGCTATAAAAATAAATAATAAAGAATAATAAATAATAAATAAATAAAGAAAATTCTGACAAAATTAAAAGGTGATCTGTCACAGACAGACCACCTAATAATACCCAATATTTATATAGCGCCTTTCCCAAATGGCCCAAAGCGCTCACAATTTCAATTTACATTATTCACACAAAAGAAATCAACAATAAGAACCACATATATAACTAGAACTGCAATCGTTGACATGAACGATGTGCGTGCATTGACGCGTTGACTCAAAGATTCAAATGAATATCAAAATGTAAACGTATATTTTGAAATATATTGGGAAACGGAAGTAGGCTTTACATATACAAGATATGTGTGTTAAACGAATACGCTTTGTGCACGTACTACAGTGCAATTTTGATATCTTCGTTTTCCGTATTATCCGGCGTGCACATGGCTCTGTCAAATTTGCAATCATAAGGCAAGCGGGTATAATGGCTCCCACAAAAATGTGATTTACTCAAAATTTTCTGTAACAACCTATATTATATTTGGTATCAATGAAAAGGCAATTTCATTGCGGTCATTGTCATGTCAATTTTATGAGCAAATATTGAACTACAATGACGTAATGCCTTCTTATGTAATGCATTGTAAAGTCGTTATTTTTCGTCCATAACTTTTTGATGACGTCATCAAATTTGACAAAAATTGGCAGATAGTTGTGAGATGTATTTACACATATGCCTGCCAAGTTTCAAGTCCCTAGATTGAATATTCACAATTTTAGGGGAAGTTAAACTTGATTTCCTGGTATTGATAATTTTTTACATTCTACAACATTTTTGAGCAATTTGGTCAATGAATCGATATTTTTTTTTTTTACATTGCTGGAAAGGACATAGTCTGAAGTACCTAAATCCAAAAAAGGGTACGGTTTTAACAAGGCACAACGCAGATGCAGCCTCTTGGATTTTAGCCAAATTTTGAAACTTTAGAGGGCGCTTTTTGCATTTTGCGTATTTACTGGAGCGTGAAACATGTGGAGTGTGTGCGCAGTTATTAGAATAACATGCCCTGAAAATTTGAAGCAAAATGGAATTGATTTCAGGAAGTTATAGCCATTTTTGTGTGTTTTTAGTCACAATTTTTTATTTCATAACGGAGTTGATATTTGAAATTAATTTAAAATATGAAGATATTTTTTAAATGAAAGGTGATTGGATACATAATTATGAAAGGCAAACTCATAGACTATATAATGGATTTTGTTAGAAGTCTGTAGCGTTTATAACAACATAGATATGGAGGCTTGAAAAAATGGTTTTCAGATGGCCAGAAATTGACAAAATGGCGGATGGACGGTCATGGATGAGTGATTTTGAAAAATGAAATGTCAGGGGATCAATAGTGGATCATAGAGGATGTGTGTATGAAGTTTGAGCGAATTTGGTTGAGCGATAGGACCTGGGGAGGGATAACAAGGTTCACGTGTTAAATGAATGGGTTTTTGTGGAAGAAGAAGAAGAAGAAGACGGAAAAGGAATATGGAACGATAACATAGCATTGTCGCTGGAGCGTCAATGCAATGAACGTAGTTCCTTAAAACTTATATACAAACGAAAAGACAAGAGCCTTTCCATATTATAGAAATATCAAGATTAGGCTTATAAAAAGACCCCCCCCCCTAAAAAAAACAAAAAAAACAAACAAACAAACAAACAAAAACAAAACAAAAACAAAAACAAAAACAAAAACAAACAAACAAACTAGATTAAAAACAACAGCAACAACGATAAGCAAACAAAGGTAGGCCTAAGCAAAATAAAAAGTAAATGGTGAACAAATATACAAATTGGAGTGGTGGCTGAAATAATAAAACATGTAATAACTGGAGAAAAGATTATTATACATGTATATAGGAAACGCAATGTTGATCCAACTAACCAGTTGACAATAATAGGCCTACCTAATTTTACCCTCACACATTTACAGCAATGTAAACCAAGAGCATAAATTAGAACCAATGAATTCCGCCCAAATTATCTTGCCGTCATTTATCTTTAATAAGTCATTTCCAAATTTAAAAACACGCAGTGCATGAGAATAACACCAGACCCGTCATTGAAAAGCATATTAATTCCTGGCAAAATAGGTATTGCTTTATTTCACGTTCTCTCCTCCAAGCTATGCACTGTAGAGTTGAACTTGTTACAAATATATATATATATATATATATTTGAAAGAAATGGGGGAAGAGAATAATAGTTGACGTAGCTCATATATATATATATACATACATACATACATATAATCCACAAAAAAACACACACAAAATCTCACCTTTAGCATATTTACATAGACGCCAAGTCAGTTGAGAAGAAGTCAGACGCGAAATTCGAGCTGTTTCTCTCGGCCAAATCTTGGGCTTGATACGCTGGCAATTCGATACAGTTGAAATATCTCCACATGTATTAATTCAGTCTACTCAGCACATAAAATAAATCAATTGCTTCGGAAAGCTCTTCTTTTCTCTCGTTTGACTACCACACCATGACGTGTCTAATGCTAAATAACCAAGGAGATCTGACAATGACTTTGTCCATGTTGTGCAAACAAACACGTTGTCTATTATAATCGCCTCCCCGGCTTGTTGCCGAAATTATACATACATTTAATAATATTAAACTCATATCGCACAGCGTTTATAAGAGGCCATACATGCAAGTATCGTTTTAATCATGGACCGAGGAATCTTCCTTCCATTGTGTTTAACAGGGAGGATAACCATTCAGATAAACTATGCGTGGCGGGTGAAAGCCAGAGGCAGCAAATGTAACATAAGTGTACAAAGTATTCGATTACCAGATGACGCGAAGCTAGTGTCAATCAATATTCCAATGTGAAATACAGCAAAGGTGCTATGAGATGGAATATGGAATATTATAGATAAACTATTGTATCTCACTGAGTTATTATAAGTCGACTATTATATAATTCAAATATATCTGTATGAATCTGTATGATAACTCCTAAACTCCTAACGATTGTCTTGATTGTCTTATTCTATCATATCAAAGTACGTTATGAGCATTCTAAAAAAACACAGAAAAACTACATATATTTGTAAATACTTAATTGATGTAACTATACTGTTAAAGAGTTTATATTCTACACAATTAATGATTAAACAATGCACAACAATCAACTTCCGTTATATGTGCCGCAACAGAGAGATTAAAGTAACACTGTATTGGTGTTGTTGTTTTTTTGGTGTTTTTTTGTGTTACTATTGATGACAAAATAAATCTAATAAAACCTCAAAAGTGAATCACTAAAATTTCACTCCTATTTTGTTTTAGCCTTTATTAAAATGTTTTAGATTATAACTACAATTTGTTTTCATAGTGATTAATGTCTGGATGAAAATATATATTACATTTTTCTAGTTTTCCATCTAAAGAAATTCATGCAATAAAAACTTTAAAATGATATAATTTTTTAACCCAGTCAAAATAAACTTTGACCTTAACCATAAACAATGGACCTCATCCCGTAACCAAAAAGTTATATCGAACATCTGATGTAGGCCTATGATTTCCTATCGTACAAGCACTATCCGTTTTGATGCTTGAGGAATTTATCATTATTTTGTACTTTTTCTTATCCGCTTAATTTATGTGCTAGCCGACAGCAGCATTTTGACGAATATCGTTTTTGCGGGCTGGAGTCGGTCGGATCTTTCAAATGTAAACGAACCCACAAGGACATAAAACCCATCATGCGGCATGCATTGGCGTTAATTGGTCTGTTTTACAGGTTCTTATATCGTACCACCCAACCATTCGTGTCAAATTCAATATATTAGTTATTAATGACTTTTTCTTCTTTTTAATTTTCAAACAGAGGAAACTATATTTTCATTCATGCCCAAGTATATTGTGATTAATAAGAACAAAATGCGTAACGCGTAATGAATAGTTATGATATTAAAAGAAGATACAAAATGCATGTAATATCATCCATATAGTTATAAAAACTATTAAGACAGACACCTTCCGACAGAAATTGATTTGACAACATTTTTCTCAAATTTATTTTTTGCAGATTGAACCCGATCTTCTGTACGATTTGTCGGCATTGTTAATACGTATACGCACCCGATTTGACGCTATTCTTATTTTGTTTTCAATGCTAATAAACGGATATTAATATTTGATTTACTCCTAAATTTGTGTTCATTCTTTTGATAATTTTCAACTCCCCCTCTAGCCCTCTCCATTTTTGTTTGTTGCTTTCCTCTCTTTCCTCTTCCCTTCATCTTCTTCACCTCTCAGCCTTTCCCTCCTCCCCCCTCTCTCTATCTTCATCATTCTTTCACCCCTTCGTTCTCTCTCTTTCTCTCTCTTTCTCATTCATGCTTCTTGTATCACCCTTTACCGTCTTTATTAATGTTATGAATACTTGAAGAGTTTCATTCCAAAAGGGACTAAATCCAGTTTTATAACTTCAGAGAAAATGGCATTTGTTAACCAGATTTTGTACAGGCATCTTTGGAAATGGAAATCTAAAAATTCATTTTCTGACACTATAGTTGCAATCAGCAATGCAAGAATATCCTTTTGTTCAAAGACGGGTACGTACTTGAACAATGTCCTGATATCAATAACTCAATTTTCATCAAAAGTGGATGTAGTCCCGTTTGGAATGAAACTTTTCATATATGGATATCACTTTTGTATGTATTTATTTATGATATACAGTTGAGGCCAAAAGTTTACATACACCTGGTAATAAAACATATAACTATGACTTTTACCACCATAAAAACATTGGGCATCATTTATTTTTATGAAGAAGGTTAGGTATAATATCTACTTTGTTCTCAGATAGAATGTTTTCATAAAAGATGTTTAGAAACATATATATGGTTGATCTTACATCAGTTCGGATAAAATACAATGGGTCAAAAGTTAACATACACTGTAAAAAATATTTGTATTTTTACAGCAAATCTGCTGTCAGCAGAGTCGCCATAAAAAATGTAATTAAAAAAAAAAAGTTTTGTTGTAAGTTTCTCCTGCAAATAATTACGTGAGAAATACAAAATATACATCAGGAGTAACACATTTTTTTTCCGTTTTAACCAAATACATATGCTATAAAACTCTAATGATATTTTCCCTTCTCTTTCATCAATTTTGAAGGGAGAAATTTACAACAAAACTGTTTTTAAATTACATTTTTGTATGGCGACTCTGCTGACATCACTTTGCTGTATTTTTTATTATTTTTTTTTTTACAGTGTACACTTACCAAAATTGGTGTTGGCGCTGTCTGTATTTTGCTTTATTTCTAATTTTTTCACTAGTTGAAGCTGTCAACAAGCTTTCTGTACACCACTCCTGAGATTATTGTCCACTCCTCCAGTAAGATTGCAACAATTCAGTCCACTTTTGAGGTTTAATTAAGCAAGTATCATTTTTAGGTCTGCCAATATGATTTCTACAGTGATATGGTCTAGACATGTGACAACCCCCCATAATCTCCCCTCTTCTCTCTTTCACCTACTCTAAAACTAATGAAAATGAATGTTTTGGTTATTGTGGTTACTGAAGATTCAATTTTAATATGTTTCCCACTTTCAGGCTGGCATGTTGATAATATGGTGCAACATGCTCCAACATCACACAACACATACAATGTATACACCCCACTGACAAACCCTTTTGATGGTAAAATGTGATGTTGGACCATGTACCATCATATCAATATGCCAGCTTGAAAGTTGGAACCATATTATAATTGCATCATTAATTACCACAATTACACAAAGTAGTTTTAGAGTTGGTGATCAGAGAAAAGGGGGATTAAGGAGGGGTTGTCACATGTCTAGATCAGATCCCTGTAGAAACCAAATGGGCAGACCACCAAAATGGTATTCACCCAAGGATTTCAGCAAATGGGACTGAATTGTTGCAATCGTGCTGGAGGAATGGACAATAATATCAGAAGTAGTATACAGAAAGCTTGTTGACAGCTTTAATTAGTGAAAAAATGAAAAATAAAACAAAATAAAGGCAGCACTATCACCAATTTTGGTTAGTGTATGTAAACTTTTGACCCATTGAATTTATCCAAACTTCAGTAAGATCGACTATACCGAGTGAGTCAAAAAAAACTTTACACCTAGAAAAATGTCAATAAAAAGAAAACCAATTTATAAACCCTAAATTATTTTACATATTCTGAAAGAGTAACTCCTCCCGCATCTTCTGGTACCATTTTTGTGTGGTATGTCTTAACGCTTGGATGAACACGACGCATTGTTTGCAAACATACAAATTTCGAATCATGCCAGGTTGGGGATGAAATTGAAACAACAAAAGCTGACAAACAAGCAACTCCATTACCTTACATGGTTACTCTTCTAAATGCTGAATAGGATGTGGTATGCATGGCCAATGTTATTGATATATTATGATTCTTGTTAACTATCTATTATGTGTGTTTACAATATTATATTTTATGAACTTGTTATATTTTAAACTCTATTTGTCTAATTTGTTATACACACTTAAACAACAAAATTTGGACAGGCATTTCCTGATACACTCTTAAATATATGCAATTCTTCAAATTTGGCATTTTATATTTTTTAACTCAAATGCTACATAAATTTGTAAATTAATCCGTCGCAATCTAATCTGAATTTACTTGCCATGAAAATCTGGCACATACTTACAAATATGTCATTTTATCAAAAAACATTAATAGCCAATACTCAACCTTTTAGAATGTAACTCCTTTCTCTTTTATTTAAAACATCTTGCTATAATGATTTGTTTTTGTTACAAAACAGTAACATTGTACACATGGAGATTTTTAAACATACAATATAGCTGCTTTATTCTATTTTAATGATTCTCAGTCTAAATATCAGATTATAATCTTGTATATTTTTGTTTCACAATGGAGTTATAGAAATTTTTAATGTATTATCAATTTTATGTGCAAATAATGTCTTTTAGCCAAAGTATTAGTAAGCTTATGGTAAAATTGAAATCATATCATTTCGAAAATCATTGTTTTGATGAAATGTGAACAAATGTACATGTATATAAACTTGAAATGATTGTAAACGTGCATAATTCAGCCCATGGCTGCAAGGCATTGTTTTTAATAAAGACCATTATTGAATTGAATTGAATTGAATAAAATAGCATAACTTTTTAACGAAAATGTTGTTACACATATTGACTACATTTTGTATGAAAATTAGATTGACTCGCCAAGTAATGCACGAATGAGTACACATCAAAGAGTAAATTGCCACTGACAGACCTAATAAGGCCTCCTAATACTTTTGAAAAGAGATTATTTTGTCTTTGACGTGTGCTCACTCATGCCTGACTCTTCGGATTTATCTCATTTTCATACAAAATGTAGTCAATATGTGTAACAACACCCCTGCCAAGTTATTAAGCGGAAGACATTTTCGTTAAAAAGTTATGCTCTTTTATTCATGATGGAGTTGCTTTTTTGTCAACTTTTGTTGTTTCAATTTCATCCCCACCCTGGCACAATTCGAAATTTGCATGTTCGCAAACAATGCGTCGTGTTCATCCAAGCGTAAAGACAAATCACACAAACATGGTACCAAAAGATGAAGGAGGAGTTACTCTTTCAGAATATGTAAAATAATTTAGGGTTTATATATTGGTTTTCTTTTTATTGACATTATTCTAGGTGTAAAGTTTTTTTTGACTCACTCGGTATTTATGTTTCTAAATATTTTTTTAATGAAAACATACTCTTTGAAAACAAAGTACAAACCATATATACCTGACCATATTTATCAAAATAAATGATGCCCAATATTGTTATGGTGGTAAAAATCGTATTTAGATGTTTTCTAACCAGGTGTATGTAAACATTTGGCCTCAACTGTACTATGTTGCTCCCAATTTTATTGTACAAATCAAATGCAATTCAGCCATGTGGCTGTGATATTGATTTTTAATTTGAATTAAAAAAACACATTATTAGTACAGTGCGTCCCAAAAAGAACTATACACTTTTTAAAATTGCTACCAAATTATAAACCTATGATTAAAGGTGACAAATTTACTTGTATGGAAAGCTCATTATCCCAACTTTCATTTGACACCAAAAAATTCATGCATGGATGAGCAGTGTTCACTTTTGTAAAGCGTATGGAACTTAGGGTGCGCAGGAATGTGCCTATAGCAACATACTCCTATTATCATACCACTGAAGGACCTAACTGAATATACCTTCGAAAGTTACAATGCTACAATAGAAAATACATTTTCCTGTTCACTAATACATAAAATGGTAATCCCCAAACCATAAATTTCACTCAGCAAACCCCAACTCATCACAACTGATCAGTAATTAGCTCTTATTCTTTATATCATCTTCCATTCCGTAAGCTCCAAATGACTTTCCTCTCACAAATTTGTGGCCCATTCCTGCGCACCCTAATTTACATACCCTTTATGAAAGTGAACACTGCTCATTCATGCTTGAATTATTTTCGGACTTTTTTGGTGTCACATGAAAGTTGGGACAATGAGCTTTCCATACATGCAACTTTCGTCAAATAGAATCATATATTTTTTATTTTTGGCAGCCATTTCAAAAGTGTATAGTTCTTTTTGGGACGCACTGTATATCATTATTATTGGAACGTGAAGTGTCTGAAAAAAGTGGATGAGGCGAAGTGATTATTCTAAGTTTTTTTTTTTTTTTTTTTTTTTTTTTTTTTTGCATAACAATTTTTTTTTATAGACAAAAACATTGTCAAGTAAATAAACCGAATTTGGAGAGGACATTTTTTGGGGGACAGATTTGGCACCTATTTTTGATTAATGGTATCTGTAGCATCTATTTTTTTTAGTTTTTAATTAATCGCATATCAATGATCAATTCTGATTGCTAAACATGCATAATGATTGCTAATAATAAAGATGAGCTTGCTAAATATTGGAAAATGAAAAAAAGGAGTAATCTTGTTTCTAAAATGCCAGATATGGTCAGTTTTGAGAAGTGAACGTGTATTTCAACAATTACTTTTTCTCTTGTCGGTTGCTCTAACAGTGCCCATTAGCTTTCCATTGTAGATTTGAGATTACAATACCCATATTGAGAGCAAAATTTCGCGATTTGGGTTATGATTTCATTACTATAAATAGCCTTGTATTGAAGTGGAAATTACCGCCAAGACCAACTCGCGAAATTCGCGAAAATAAAGTCACCGCGAAAATAACCACTTATATATACAGTACTTGGGATTAGCAGTATGCAATGTATCTAAGCATATAAAAATATAACGACCTTTCCACACATTTTGACAAGTCGTTTCTGAGGAGGGTGCCTCCAGCATCCTCCATTACATTCATATAAAATCAATTAGGAGATTGTAAACCGTACACCTCATTCAATGTGAAGGTCACGACTCCTCCGAGCAATAAAGCAAATATGGTCATTCATCATGTTCATTGAGCTTTGATCTGCTTCCATTGCGTTGTGGTGATGCGTATCAGGACATTATTCACAACGGAAGATGAATAAAGCACAATGTGAATAAAGAAACATAGTATACAAATATTTTTGCCCTGTTTGCTTTGTGTGTGTTAATCGTACTGCTCAGCGGCTGCCGAGCCCACGACCATTTGGGCAAAAAAGAATTTCCGTTTCACTATAATTATATTGGACAATATAAATTTTGAGCTTTTATTGCTCGGAGGAGTCTGGGCCTTCACGTTGAATGAACAGAACCTATGCCTGCGCAAATCAAGATTTACCATTGTTGGTATAAAACACGAAATAAAATTTGGTTCACTGATTCCACACTTCACATTTCGTTATAGTCCACTGCCTGGACCATCCTGTATTTTCATATCAATACTCAAAACACCATACATGTACAAACAGTACTATTTTAGCACATCAGCATGATCAGGGACTCTCAGCATGGTTGGTTTTGGCATGGATGTAGATACTCCATGGTTTGGGGAAGTGGATTTGTGATGGAAAGAAAAATGGTGAGAAGGTCGAGTCAATAGAGAAAGGTGAATGTTTCTAACGACCAGAGCCTGGTCTAATTTCGTTATTAAAAATATACCCCTTCAGCCCTTGGGAAAATGTAATCTCAGGAGCTCAAAAGAATGTTTACATGCAAAAAAAAAAAAAAAAAAAAAATATCTGTGTAATACTTCACCATTATGTTACACAATGTTACCCACAAAATGATAATGCCAAAATAGTAAAAAAAATTACAAAAACCTAATTAGAAATTAGACAAATAACCACATAATTATGCATGGAAGCAAGATTTTTATGAAAAGAAAATCATTTAGAAGGAAATCATGCCTGAGCATGGAGTTATCTCCCTTTTTATGATCCCATGATTAAATAGTTAAAAGAAGGGCCTAAATATTTGTTGCGTTAAGTGCATTTTCTGTTTGACATGGAAAAATCTACGTTCATCAAAATGAGCACAGATCATATGATTTCTTTATAAAGTATATTAATTCTAAAACAAAGTTTTTATTCATCTATTTTTTTTAAACTATAAGACTGTGTATACCCTTAAACAAGAATATTATGTTGTCGCTTTAACAATGTCACACCACTCATCGTCATTTGCAGTCGTCCATACATGAATGTTTAAAAAGTGGATTTCAGTTTTATATGCATGTATTTTAAATTGTGCAATTATGAATGGTTGTAAAAATACGGCTTTTGGTCATTTTTTTAATTTTACGATATTTTTATCGTACAATGGCAGGAAAATTGTAGTTTTCTAGGAAGTCGTCTTGATTGTACAGTTACTAGCTCATGCAACTGTCAATAAACAGGAATGGCATATTCATGTTGATACAACTTTCCTGCTCGTTTACGAATTATTCCCGTAAATTCAGTTTCCATAACTAGAACTTTCTTGTCAAAAAACAGCAAGTTCTTTCTAAAAACAAATATTATTCGTTAATAAACAAGTTTCTCGTATATCAACGAGCTTCCTTGTTCATAGACTTGTATAGTTTTGAAATCATTACGAGAGTTTTCCTGTCAAAAAGACAATTTTCTTTGTTCAACAAAGGAAGAAGAAACATGACTACTACAAACCAGTTTTCTTGTATCCTGGAATGATGTTCCTGTTAATTTACAACCTTTATCTTATTCTATAGTTCATTGTGTGGATCATGAATATTCATTCATATGACTGGAAGTGCTTCAAACGTGGATCGTTGCACTAACCATGGAAAATGTCACCTTATATAGGGTTGGGTATATAAAGCTAACAACTTTCATCGAAGTTGTCAAAGATTAGATGTAGGATTTAGGATTAAGATTTAGGTGTAGGATTTAGGATTAAGATTTAGGATTAGGGACATGATTAGGCATGAATGGTCAATCCCATATAATGTTAGATAATGTTCTTTTTGTTTCAAAAATATTATTACGTGATAAAAACAGGAAAAGAGTGTAAATTTACAAGGTTGTAAATTTACAAGGTGGTCAATAACGGGAACCTGTAAATTTACATTATCTGTAAAATAACTACTGGAAGCTGTGCAAAAACGGGCATTCCTGGCATCCCGACTGCCAGGAACTTTCCTGTTAAAAAACGGTGAAATTTTTTACATAAACATGTTTTCCAATAACCATGTTTTTTTTTTCTTTTAACATAAGCATGTTTCCCGTGGGATAACTCAGAACTCAGTGTCTCCTATCTGTGTTTTTTTAAAAATCTTTTGAAGTACTCGGCATAAGAAGTGATGATTGTATAAAAGAATTTTGTATGGAAAAGCAATCAAAGAAAGTCAAAAATTATGATGACGATTTTCGTGTAAAATACCATTTTAGGCAATAAAGCTATTGAATACATTAGATTTTTGGTCATTTCTCAGGTTCTTCTTCTTCTCGAGTCCCTTCTCCTAATCTTCTGTTTGATTCGTAATTACACCTGATTACATTTAAAGATCATAGTTGATTATTCGGGGAATCCAACTCTGAATTAGACTCTACCCATTAAGTATTGACCGCAGGCGATCCCATTAGGCGAAAGAGAACTTAGATCAGCAGGGGAAGGGGAGAAGAGGGCATTGTAGAAGGTGTAGAAGGTGACTCATGGTCTCCTCCGCTCAGCATTCGCATTCGCAAAAGCTTTAACATATATAGTTTTTATCTAATTTTTAATTTCTTTTAAGTTTTATTTACGCAATGTTTTAATAGGGCACCCTTTCAACAACATGCTGGAATTACAAGGGGCCCTACAAATAAAAACAATATATACATACATCAAAACAATCAGTAAAAGAATACACATCAAAAATACATGGGAAATACAAAAAATGGAATCAATATAGATAAAGAAAGAAATCATGTATTTACAATGTTGACATGAGATATGATTTTAGTGCCTTTTTGTAAGCGCTAATGGTAGAGAGAGATTTTATGGTTACAGGTATGGAGTTAAAAACTTTGATTGCAGAATATATAAAAGAATGTTTCAGATAATCGGTTTTGCATTTTGGGATGGAGAGATTTTGGTTTGCGGCAGACCTAGTATTTAATTTATGCACCTCATAAATGTATTGGAACTTGTTTCGAAAGAAATCAGAAGATAAATTATTTAGGCATTTATAAACAAATATACATCTGAAATACATGACTCTTTTTTCGTAAGAAAGTATATATCTAATCGATTAAATAATTGTATAGAAGGGGTAAAATAATTCGTTTCAAATGGGAAACCACTAACCACTTTTCCCAGCCACATTGCAATTTCTCAGGTGTTACATTGCAATGTGGCTGGGAAAAGTGGTTAATGGTATCCCATTGGATACGAAGTATGAAATCTTTTGGTATGTTCTTTTTGAAAAATGAATCTAAGAGATATGAATTAAACTGGTCAAAAGAAAGAAATATTAGATTTAAAAAAAAATTAAATGATTGAATAGTTGCAAAGTAACAGAGAAATGTTACGTACAGAGGTACGATAATCCTCATTCACAGCCCAAATTCCTTTTTGCTCTTGAGATGAGGTTAAAAAAAATGGATGAAATGAGGATTAACATTCAAAGTTACTAAGGTAAAGAGGGTCAATGTGATTGGTAATTCATCAATACAATATGTTGCACTTCATGTCTTAAGTTAAAACGGATATTAATAATAACAATAATAATAATAGTATTCTGGATTTATATATATATATATATATCACATAACTTGACGGTGTAGGTTTTTATTTGAATTTAGGGAGAGCGGGGTTATATGGAACATTTATCACAAATACCACACAAAATACCATACAGAAGTACCATACAGCCAAAATACCATAGGATTTCCTATGGTTTTTTGGCACAAATCCACACGAAATAATCAAACCGATACAGCAAATACCATATGGTTTCCTATGTTTTTGGGCACATTCAACAAACGCATAGCGAACCATAGCTATGGTGCCAAATACCATAAGGCAAATTCCTATTGCTATGTTTTTTTTGGCACAAATTTCTAACAACAAAATACAAACATACAGAAGTAACGATACAGCCAAATAACCATAAAATTCCGTATGGTTTTTGGCACAATATACCTCAACTGTCACAAATACCATACGGGCCAAATTAACCGGTTTGCCTGATGGTATTTGGCCAACTATACACAGGATATTCCTTGGTATTTATGCACAGAGTACACAAAAAGAATACCAATACAGGAGTAACCGACTAGCCGGCTATACAGCAAAAATACCTAATAGCATTATCCCAAACTAGTACCACATCAATACGCACACACTTACCAGGTTATGACATACTGGTTACGACCGGAACACCACACGCCGTTAATTCAAGAATGCCCACGCCGTACCACAGACTGCCGCTACAACCCCATGGATACATACACTGGTATATATACCACTATTTTATGCAAAAATAGTTGGTCACAGTTAGTTTCTTTATTTCTTGATATAATGCAAGTCAAAACTATAACGCTCTGATGTTGACTTTGTGTTTAGGAAATATATTTTCCCTAAGAAAAAGAGTTAATATGCAAGGCAATTTAATATGTTGTAAGAATGGTAGCTCACAAAATACTGATTTGTGCATATAAAACATTGTATGCAAATAGCTAATTACCATAGTATCACACGAGTACCACAGGAATACCATACCGACTACCAAACTCAGCAGTAAACGTGCCATAAAATCACTTTGAACTAAATGCCTCGTTGGTTTCGCATCCCTGTTGGTATGTTGTCCTTCAAACAGTTTCGTCAATTACCATTTGTCCTAAATTTAAAATGTTTCCCCATTTCGTTCTAAATAAAGGATTTCGATTAAATTAAAATAGCATACAAAGTAAAAGACGCATTTAGTAACAGTAAAAGAGAGAAAGAAATATTAAGTACGAAACAGTAGATTACAGAGAACGTAACGATATACAATAAAATACGATAGCACTTACAAACAGAAATTGGAGCTATCATTTAAAGGCTAATGCCGTCCACCGTATCGGAGTGCTATTCATCCGTAACGTGCAACTGTGCGTCATATTAGTAATCGGAAGTCGATAGGCACACACTAGTCAAGTTCCTGTAAGAAAACTATCCTCGTTAGAATAAATAAAAAAAATCCTGTGGACAAATACTACCACGGTAAAAGTTTTGGGCGGCGTCCCGGGATGGAAAACGGGGACGAGTCGGCCCCCCCCCGCATCGATTTTTTTGTTTACTGGGGAATCGATCACCTCGGATTTTTAAAGCTTAAAAAAATTATGTACATAATAGACGAAGGAGGCAGTGTGCGTAAAATGCACACCAAGTTCAGTTCAATTAAAAGCAATTTTCGGCTCGCGCTTCGCTGCAACAAAACACAAGCATAATAAATAATAATCTTTCTTCAGGTCCCTATAGTATTCATTTATTCTTTATTTGTACAACGCTTTATTTGTAACTTGGCATAGATGGTGGGGTAGGTCATTTTCATGTTAATTTTGGATATAGCCTAATTAATGTCTCTTTGGGGTGCTTTATTATTCCGATCTAGTGTTAATTATTCCTCTCCAAATTTGGCGGGCAATCAGGGGACATGTCCCTTGATTTTCAAAGCTTCACATTTGTTTTATATTTGTAATTATTTGGATAAATTTGTATTTGCCAGCTTCTCCAATCCGATGGAAAAACTTATAAATTCTTTAAAATTCTTTTTTTCAGGTCCGTATCGTTATAAAAAGCACCATATTCAAAAGGGATCAAACATATTGTAAACTTGATTATGAATTTTTCATCGCTCTTCGTAATTGTATTTCTTTAGAGTAGTGATATCAGCTAGGAATACAAGGATTAATGTTTTTATAGAGCAAAATTTTTAGCAGCCGCTTCGGGCCGTCACATAAAACAAATATACAACAAGATTTAAATACCATACATGTGGTATACATGTGGTATTTGTGCCAGAAAACCATACAGCAATACTATACATATGGTATTTGTGCCAGAAAACAATACAGCAATACCATACATATGGTATTTGTGAAAAAAAAAAACATACAGCAAAACCATACATACGGTATTTGTGCAAAAAAAACATACAGAAATACCATACATATGGTATTTGTGCCCCCAAAAAAACATACAGAAATACCATACATATGGTATTTGTGCCAGAAAACCATACAGCAATACCATACAATGTATGAGCTGTATATTCATATATTTTATCACAAGAAACACCTGTCTACTCCAAAATTAGCACACACCAGTATTTGTTATCAAACTTAGTGTTTTATATAGCATGTAGTATGATACATGTAGCGTATGAAAGAAAAGGTAGGGCTCGTTGCAATATGTCTACAGTTTATATCTTTGCAGGGCGTAATTCGTCAGGATCTGAAAAAAAGGCATGTAATGAACAAACATTAGGCAAGTTTTTTTTTGCCTTTTGATTTGTAACTGATGGAAAATCGTTGGCAAGCGGCTACACGTGTTTACGCCTCATACGGACCCAAACTGTATTATGATTATTCTCCTTTAAAGAATTAAGGGTGGTATCATCCTTCGCAGGAGACGTTCTCCGCGACGTCTTCTCCCAGGCGAGCGGATAACAGTATTAGGAGAACGTATCCGAGACGTCTCCGGCGAAAATTTTATGAGAAAAAAATTCTGAAGTAGTCTCAAATTCCGTCTCCGAGACATCTCACGAGACGGTCTCTAACACTTTTTACGTTGGGCGGAGAGCGAAATTTTCTATTCTGTCGCGGATGCGTCGTCACGCGAAGTGAGATACCACGCCATAAGCGAACGTTTGTCTAGAAAGTGAGAAAAAGAAAGAGTCATAGGGCAGGTGTGACGTAGCTTAAACTTTATATTTTTAATTTCCGATCGAGCTTTCGTACGTTGTGCTTCTTAAGGATATCTTTAAGAAAAAATCATAGGGCAATAGCAAAACAAAAACCCATCATAAATACACAGTAAATCATACAAACAATAAGCAGGGGTACGACCGAATAATTATATATATAGAACAAAATAAATAAATGTGGTAAAATATTGGGTGTTAGGCATTTATAGCTGTGGAGATTTGCAATAGTTCCTGGTGTTTGGTTTGTAGTTCAGGTGATCTTCTGAGTCTGTTCTAGTCATGACGAAGAGGAAGAGAGAAGCGAGAGAGGGAAGAGAGAGAGAGAGTAGAGAGTAGAGAGAGAGAAGAGAGAGGAGAGAAGAGAAAGACAGAGAGAGAGAGAGAGAGAGAGAGAAAAGAAAGAGAGAGGGACGAGAGAGAGAGAGAGAGCAAAAAGATAGAGAGAGGGGTTACTGACGAGTGTATAAAAGCATGTATAAAAACATGTCAAGTTCTTTCCCTCGATTTTTATCGTTCTCTAAAATGAAGACCCCGTCTAAGAGACACTGCTTACTTTATTTCGACAACCCTTCTCCGGTAACGTCGGACGTTACCGGGTAAAGATTTTAATTAAGCCGCTCTGGGCTAGGGACGTGCCGAGGATCATTTGCAATTCTTACCCGTGTGAACCTAGTTAGGCGATGCTATAGGGTAAGAGTACGAGGTAAACTAGTGTTATACGCCGGATGTTGTCCGGGAAGACTGTTCGTGTTAGAGACGTGTCTCGGAGTAATAGCAGGGTGAAGAATTCTAAACATTGCTACAATGATTGAAAGAGGAGAGAGGTGTGAAAATGGACAGACAGAAGAAATACAATGCATGAGATCGATAAGCAAAAAGAAGAAATACATAAGAAATAACAGCAAGAGACAGAAGCAAGAAGAACAATATATAAACAAAGAAATACATAGGGAAAACAAAAGAAAGAGAGGAACGAAAGATATTAGAAGACATAACAAAGAAATAAAAGAAATAACGAATACGAAGAGGAAAGAAAGATAAAACAAAGAAATACAAAAGAATTAGAGACAGATAGAAGAAGATGAAAGACAAAACAATAGGCGGCAGTCCACTGGCTTTTGAGGAATGATTCTGCGTATAGAATTGGCGAATTGAGTTTGTTATTGCCTGTTTTGTTTTTTGTATGCGTGATGAACGAAATTTTGTTACGCAACTCGTATCGGCAATTAATCGCTATCTCCGCCAGTGGGACCCGGCTTTGCCTTTAGAAATAAAAGAAGAGAAGATGAAAGAAAGAATAAAAACAATAGAAATATAGAAATAATATATATTCTTAGAAAAACACTAGAACCAATTAAGTATATATTGACCAGTGGTCAGTAATAGGCTTATGGTTGAATGTAGCATGTTTTTGTTTCATAACATCAGTATACTGTTACATGAAATTACCTTTTGATTATAAACCATAATCAAAAATTTCCATTTCATTGTGGCCAATAAACATTTTTTTTTTTTTCCTGAAGACTTACAAGCATCTGAACATAGGTGATTGGTATGCAAGTGTATGTATTGTATTGTTTTAGTTAGCTGTACTTGTGACAGTGAGCACAGCAACATCAGTCATTATCACGAGCATAGGATCATGCAATAGAATACATTTATTAATATGAGACTCGTTTTGCCATATAATGTATAGAATTTCGAAATGCATGTCCATGTTCTCAACGAATTAATGACTCGAGTACATGATACTTAGGCATTCAAAGTTTTGTTAACCAATTGTTTATATGATTTTCTTTTATCAGTACACAAAGCTTTATATTTGAGCCTCATAGATCAACTACAACTAGTCATCATGACGGAATCAAGGTGTAGTGCGCTCCCTCTTCTATTGAGAATCACAGCATTGAGGCATTTAGAAATTATCGCGACTAAATTTATTGTAAGGTTTCTAAAACTGAGTCAGCTTTGTGACCAGAAGGTTTTAAAGCTTTGACAGATTTGACCACAAATAAAAACCATACAGATCTAATAGTGGTGCATCGGTGTCGGTTTTATGGAATAGTTTTAACAAGGAGGTAGGAGAAATTATACCAAAGGAGGTTGGTTTTAAAGCGAGAAAATTAGCACTCAAAGTGATACGTGTATCATTTCCGCTGAGAGCAGTCAATAATAAATATCACCAAGAATTATTAAATCCGTTGCATGCGCATAAGCCGTACTGTCCCTGCTGGAAAGAAGCCACACTCATGTCATCAAATGTGAAAGCACAGTGTGATCACACTGCGTTTCACATTGTGAAGTCTGCTCCACAATGTTAAATTGGGTGCGTTTTCACATTGTGAAATCAATTTCACACTGTTGAGCGTGGTATAAGTTACAAGCTGTGAAATCAATTTTTCACAATTGTGAAGCATGTGTAGTTTTCGTCGCCACATTGTTGGTGCTCCAGCAATGTTAAATTGGGCATTTTCAGCATTGTGAAATCAATTTCAGCAGTGTGAAACTAATTGTTTTTCAGCAACTGTGTTCACATGTGAATGAGTGTGGTTCTTTCGCAGCAGGGTAACTTTAGATATATTTCAGAAAATGTGGAATAAATAAAAATAAATAAAATAAAATCAGGAACCTGGAAGTTAGGTTGGAGTCTGATAATAAACAACACATACAATTAGTCATTGACCCACATTCCATACTACATATAAGACCATTACAATATGAGTAACTTCCGAACTTCCAACTAGAGTCACTCCTGTTCAGAAGAGGCGCATTAATGGACATTTAAATGCTGATTATTTTCGATAGCGATTATAATATAACCACTTCCTCCATCTTTTGTAAACGGCTATCATTAGAGGAAGAAGAGAACTTGCTTCACTTAGATATCATGGGGAGCCGATTTCTTGGTCACGTGTGTTTGACTGAATATTAATGCAAAATCTTGACTTTAATTGGCTTATAACTCTAGAGCAATGTGTTAAAGATTTACTGAATTAATGTTTAAATCATGCTAGGCATATTTTGTTGACTATCATTTGGAAAACGATTTTTTCGAATGTTTGCAGAGTCATGCGCATGTTCAAGGATCATGAGGTCAAAAAGTGGGTCACGTGTGTGACCTTCACAGGAAGCGGCATAGAATTTTGAAATGTTCAATTTCATTTTTAGAATTGCCTGTGAGTTTTTAAAATTGATGAAATGTTCTTATTGCTGTGAGATATAACAATTATGACCTGCTAACCATAAAATAGCACTGGAAGGAGTCATGCTTTGAATTTTTTTTTTCATCTATATTGATTTTCATGGCGTATTCGGGGGGGGGGCCTTAACGGCCCGGGCCGGGCCCCCCCGGGTAGGCGCCCCGAAAGGGCGGCCAAAATGACCTCAAAGGGGCGCCAAAATTTAGACGCATAAATGTAAAAAAAAAAAAAAATTAATTAATTAAAAACAAAGAAAAAAATGGGGGCTGATTTGAGCTGATTTGAACTCTCAAACCTACCCCTATGGTTGATACATGGACGCTTTCTGGGTTGCTCGCTGGCCGAAAAAAAAATGTCAACACGTGCCGGCGTGTTGATTCCGGCGAGAACGATGAATGCGAACGCGCGCCGAAAATTTGCAACCCGATGGTTAGTGTGCGATGTAAACTACACGAAAGCACTGTTAATTTTATCCTGAAATAATATTTTATTTATTTTATATGAATTAATTATGCTAATTGCTGAAGTGCATAATTTTGTATCTAATTGAACAAACTAAAAGCTTCTGGAATGCTATTTTTTGTTTGCATAATCCTTATAGGGATTCGCTAGCATTGTATGTGAAAAAAAATTTGGTATGCGTAATAATTCTTATGTATTTCATGTTTTATGAAATTTACTTATGTAATTTCTTTTTTTTTCGACCTTATTGTTTTTGCTTTGTTTTTTCAACAAAAAATTATTGAGAACCATTTGGAAGCATATAATTGCTAAATAAATTATTAAGCCTGACACTGAGAACAAAGAGGAATGCAGCATGAAGCTGAAGTGCAGAGCTACCAAGTCTCAACGCATCCTTGCGTGAGAATCACGGAGCATTGATCGGGTCCGATCTCACGATCTGCACGCAGGAAAGACCCATTTCTCAGTTCGAAATGAGAATAAATGTAAGCAATCATTATCTAGATTTTTTTTAGCCATTTTGGAGTCTCAAAACCGTAAAAAGGCTAAACTATCGCATTTTTGTCCGGCGGGGCGATCACTGAATCGCCCATGCGAGTGCGATTTTTTCATGGCACAGCGATTTATTAATGCAAGGTAAGCTTACTACGTGAAAATCATGTAAGTAGCGTGGCGCGCGCGCTTCCTTTGTGTAGCAAAATACTACTGAGCGCGCACATGTGGGTAACAGCGCGCCGCGTACGCACTGCTTTAAAACATTGGCGAAAGTGAATGATCTCACTCGCTAAATTTTTTTTTTTGAACTTGCATCTCTGAAGTGGGTAGGTCTGAAATGCAGTGAAGAAATGATGTGTGGGGGAAGAAGGATGAGTGGGAAAAACGCGCCATCTAGCTTGTCAAGAAGTCGCAGACTAGACCTTAATCAAAGGACAAGAGTCAATAATCAATTATATGTTGGACCCACCATCTTTGATGCAGGTGCACAACCTTTCCAAATCCTCTCGCGCAATGATTTGCTCATGAGTGGAGGGCCCAAACTCTGCGCCAACACACGCGCGCTGTCTAATGTAGGAATCCTGGCCGAACGCGAAGATTTTGAGTGGAGAATGCGGCCTGGACGTTAAAAGACGGGGAATCTTCAGGTCCATGGGTAATTGTTGAGAAGCCATAGGGATGTTTACCCAAGTAACAGGTGTCATACATCATACTATACCACTTGCTTGCGAACCTTGGTAAGCGCTTGTTTATTCCGACCGCATGCGCCGCCGATCTTGGGTTATATTGTGGTTATATATGATGTTACGCATGGACCATCGTTTTTTTGCTTTATTGTCTTGTGTATCGCAAGACATTGCGTCAGCCTCACTTGTCAAACGAGGCATATCCTCGTCATTGTGTTCGCGATTTCTTTGTTAATTTGCTTTTGCTACCGGTAGACGATTTATTTGCGTTATCCTGGGTCGGATAAGGTATTTTTTCTGTTCTACATACGGATATCTCGCTCTTGCATCGTCTTTTTGCTCTCTTAGTCACGTCCGTGCAGGTATTTTTCGATGACATTTTGTTTAATAGATATGATATATCGATGGTATTATGTTTTTCCCTCATCTCTCTCTCTAGCACATCTTCCTCAGTGTTGGCTAATATCTTTATTTGAGTATTGAAACTTACTAACTATTTGAAATACTATTTTTGAGGGTCCACAATTAACCAAGCTTTGCTTCTCAGTTGGCCTCTCCATTTCCAACGTAAAATTTATTCATTTTGGAATATATAGAATTCTGATTTATTATACTTTGTATTGGGCATGTTTTGTTATTCACAATGTTTTATCCAATGATACTTGTATGAATTTTGTATTCTTTTGTTGGAAAATGAAAAAAAATAAAATTCGAATATTGAAATGAAATCTGGTAAAGTCATTAAAATCTCAGTTTCCCTGGCCGATCATTGCCCGTTGTGGGGCACAGATTGTTTTGGCTGTGGTCCAGAAATTTTAGCTTCAAGGTGGTTATTTCGCAGTGGCTTTTCACACAGTCTGGATCAAGCAAATTTTGTCCACTCCCGCATCGAAGCTGAAAAAGATTTCCGTGTCTTTAAATGGTAATTAAAATGGACCCTCGTGGGAAAACCCCCATCCACAGTCCTGCCTCCCCTTAATATGTGCATGAGCTAAAAGAAAGTATGGCAGCGCTGGACTCACCGTTTGTTGATTCGCATTGTCTCACCATGCAGTCTACAGGCGCAACACGGCCGACAGACCCTTAAAGGTGGAGTCCGGGCTGAATTAAAAAGTTATGTAAAGTAAAAGTAAAATTTAAGCAAGCTACAAAACATAGAAAATTTCATGCAAATGGGAGTGAAAATATAACAAAGTTATGGGCAATTTTTTTAAGTATTCGATATTTTTTTCGTAAAACTAGTTCTTGGGCATTGTTTCATTGTCTCATTTGAATATTTGAATATTCAAATGAGGCAAAATGATGATGGTCACAGTCCCCCTAACTTCTTTGTGTATTTTATTATAATGAAATCCTAATTTTTTCTAATTTTTTCAATATATTGGCATACAGAAAAATCTATCCGCACATACTGAAATAGGTACAGGCACTAGTGACCTTTGAACATTCCACAAGGATTAATACTCCTGTTTCTAATGTCCTAGGGGGCTAGAAAATCTTCTTGATAATTGGTATTTTATACAATAAAAATACAAAAGAAAGTAGGGGGATGCTGAGACATCAATCAGTTTGCCAAATTTGAAGATGCAAAAACTAGGCTTCCTAAAAAAATTCAAACCTAAAGAAAATTCATAACTTTGGGGGCTATTTGATGATCCGATTTTGATGAAAATTTTTCAGATGGTTGTGCTTTTTCGATTTTCACTTATATTTTTCTAATAATGCAATCTGCCCCATAGCCGGCAGAAAAGGAAAAAAGGTCCTTCTAAGGGGAGATGCTCTAGTAAATTGATGATCGCATATATAAAGGGTGTGATATTTTGTTGTGAGGTAAAGTCCTTTGTTCCAGTATGTTAATTTTGAATGTTTGTATATATATTTTTAATTTTTGTAGGGCCTCGCATGAAAATACAATGTTTTGATCATTGAAGGAGCTAGCCCTACTAAAATAAGACAAATAAAATAGATAGTTATATTAAAAAAAAATATAATATGTTGTTACTGTAGCAAACTTAGGCAGCGCCTTGTTTTTTTTCGAAAGAAAATATCTTGGACACGATATTTCAAGAGGTGTGCTCTTCTATAATTTGGTTGCGAATCAATCTTCTTAATTTAAGGGGGCGTCCAAAATTGTTGCCGCTTTTTTATATGCAAATAATTATTTTGGGGATATGCAAATTTTGGAGGAACTGATCAAATTCTGACCCGAATTTCAGATGCAGTATAACAAAGAGAAATAAATTTCCTAAAAGCTGTAAAGCATGGATTTAGAGAGGGGTAAAAATGAATATTCAGCCTCTAATGAAGTTTCAGTTTATAAAATATTTTTCAAAAAATGGAATGTTAATCAATATTTATTAGCTTCGCATTTTGTCAAAACTGCGTAAGAAATTCAGTGAAACTATGTTAGAGAAATTGTTCGGCAATATGTGGGCACCGACATCTTGTGAGAAAGTGCGTTCGTGTTATATTATTTTTAACAAAAAGTTGATATCTATCTAAAGTCGTGATCTTTGAATTTCGCCGAAAACGAATAATATGTCAATAATTTTAAAAGCTCCCGTAACAGGACGTAATGGTATCTTTCTTCTTCTTTCGTTAGGTTTAAATGGCAATCAGTCAATATTTGACTATTATCGGCCCAATGCAATTTGACATGTTCTCTCATTATATAGTTGAAGATCTAATAGATATATATACAGTGGCGTCCAAAAAGAATCATATATACAACTTTGAATGGCTGCCGAAATAAAAAATATATGGACTTTAGGTAATGAAATTTACATGTTTTGAAGAGTCATTATCCCAACTTTCATATGGACAGCCAAGAATCTCGAAATAAGTCATGCATGAATGAGGAGCATTCACTTTTTGTAAAAGGGTATGGTAAATTAGGTGGCGCAAGAATTGCCGTACAATTTGTATTGAGGAAAGTTAATTTGGAGGCTAAAGGATAATTGAGGGTTGATTTGCAGAATTAAATTGATAAATTATGATTAGAGGTTGGGATTAACTAAAGTGAAATTTGTGGAATTAAAGGGATACAATTTCATGCTGAGTGAAGGGGAAATTACATGGTTCTATTGTTACATTGTAACTTTGCCAAGTATATTTGTGAGGTGGCTTCAGTGGTGTGTTTAATCTCTCTCGTCTTTATTCTCCTTTTCTTTCATCTCTTCTTTCCTCTCGTCTCTCTCTCTTTGTCTTCCTCTCACTCTCCTCTTCTTTCTTTTTCTCTCTGTGCTCCCTCCGCTCTTCTCTCTAATTATCATCTCTCTTTTTTTTGCGATGGGTTTGTGTTTTTGACGCATTCATATTCTTTGTTTCTACTCCAATATCGCGACTACCTCCCCGCATCCCGGTTATCTCACATTTACCCAAATATGGATGGTTGATGACAATCTATCATCTATGCTAAATCATCAGTCAGGCATATAAATTAGAAAATCAACACAGCTAGCAATCACTATTAAAATCAACATAGGTACCCTAGTCTCCAAATGTTTCAACTAATCAATCAAGGGCATTAGCTCAATCTTCATATCAGTTATTTCAAAGTGATCAAAATCTTGTACACCTGGGCATCTTCACCGGTTTCTGCACCCCATCTCTGACTACCGACTTTAAACACAGGCCACTGACTTAAAACTTGTAAAGTTACAATGCTTATAATAGGAATACATATTCCGTGTTCACTCATGCATGAAATTGTAATCCCCGGAATCACAAATTTCATCTTAGGCAAACCCCAACTTATGCATAATTGATCAGTGTATTACTGGCATATCATTCCTCAATTCCATAGAGCAGTACTCAAATGACTTTCCTCATACAAGATTGGTAGGGCAATTCCTGCGCGCACCCTAATTTCGCATACACTCTTTACAAAAGTGAACGCTCCTCATTTCATGCATGACTTATTTTCGTTTTTGGTGTCATGATAATAGTTTGTGAATAATGAGCTTTCCATCCATGTATATTTCATTACCCTAAAGATCGATACAATCATTTTGTTATTTGGGCAGCTGCATTTCAAAAAGTGTGTATAGTTCTTTTTGGGACGCCCTGTATAATATAATGGGAAAAGGTATGGTGTCTATCTATAAATAAATATCTTTGACTTTTTAAAACCAATATCAACCAGGTTTCCTGCAGTATAAATTTTATGAGATTAAATGATCTACAAGTAAAGAAATATTATTTTGGATTTGTTTTTTATGTATATAAACATTACGGGTAACTTTAATATGCAATTTTCCAAAAATATAACCCCAAAGTTGTATTAATAGGGGTATAATTGTAACATTTCAGATGTTATATTATGTGATACAATGCAAGGTAGTAAACAAATAAAAAGCTGAGTGCAATGTGAATTTGAGAAGACATATCCATTCCCTGCTTTTCAAGCCTGTAACTAGGGGGGTGGTTCGGGATGTCGAACGAACCCCCCGCCCCCTGGCTGGCGAGTTGGATCCGCTTGAGAAATGAGAAAAGAGGAAAACAGGGTTGAAACGGATTCTTAAATAGATCTACGGTTACCAAGTAATTTTCAAAAATGTTCATGAGGCTTAAATTATTAAATTAAAAAATAGTGGCACGTTAAAATCGCCCTTTTTTAAATAGGTCTGTGGCAATATTTTCTACTTGGCTCTCGCAAATCTTTTTTTTTTTTTTTTTCAAAGACCGCGGAGAGCAATTTTTGAAAGGGCTTGAGGGGGTGGGGTGATAAAAAAGTTGATGGGCTGACACGAGGAAAAGTAATTTAACCTTCTTTTTTTTAATATGCTACTGGAAAAATTGGAGGGGCTGGCAGCATCCCGCCTCCCGCCATCGTTCATCCCTGGTTTTTGCAGGGTAAATATTACAAATGAATGACATTGAAATACGAGCCATTTTAATAAAAGTTTTTCCTCTCGACTTCATGGCTTAGCAATTTCAGTATTTCAAGGTATGTGATGGTCATCTTTGTATTTTAGGAATCTAAAAAAAAAAAGAAGAAGAAAAGCTATATGGAGGCAGCCTCATATGTCATCGCATCAATAACCAAAATTTTCGGCTCGGCACTTTCGCGCTACAAGTCCATGTTCACCCCTCCCGTTCGGAAAGGCACGAATTATAAGGTTCAAAAGAAATGTGCTTCAAATAACAGGCATTAATGTGATTTTTGTGTTAATTTCTTTCTCCTCGCGTTTGAGTTCAATATCTTTGTGGAATTTGGTCATCAGCGTCGTAAGGAACATTAAAAATAAGCTTTGAGGCAGCAATATTAATTCCTGAAATTACAAGGCAAAAGGCTCTGCACTGGGCAAATGTTTCAGCTTTTTTCCACAATAGAGGTGATCATCACTGAAACACCCACTTTGTTTTCTCTTTATTATCAGCGTTTGTGTAGATTGCGTTTTGGTATCATGGATATCATGTTGGCGTATAAATTATGTAAACTGGAGATTGAATCAGACTCTTAGTCATCTGGGTGTCGATTGGCGAGGGGGGATGGGGGATGCATCCGCCAATAATTTCGGTGGGGGGGGGGTGGTGGTGTACATTCACAGTTTCTGAGTCACATCACAAGGACAGCGTATCACCCCTCGCACCAATAACCCCCCAATATTTTCATATCAAGAAATGAAAGTAGCATAAATTATACATGCATATAAATCTAATCCATTACAATTTCGTTATCATCTAAATCTCTTTTAGTGACATTACTCATATTAATTTTGGCAGTCTAAAATGGAGCATTTCTGATATAAGGTTTTCCCGCGGTCAAGTTTAAACTATCGTTCGATCATGATTTAACATTTCTTTCGAGCGCTTTCGCCCGGAATGTGATCGCGATGATACAAATCTGGCAATTGAAAATTGCGTTTATGTTTGTAGCCAAAATCACAACACTGTTCATTCGCAATTGGCAAATTGCGGCGGACGAATTTGAATGTTGTGAGCAGGTCGCGTTCGTCAATGGTTCGCTCAATTCGTCCATTATCGTAAAAATTCCCGTCTTCTGGTGAATTCAAATTCGTTTTGAGGCATCGCACTTTAGAACTAAATGTATGCAAATTAGGAAATGTTAGGTTCGGGTAGGAAATCAAAATTTGGGAAGGGGGCCCCCGTGAAAGAGATGTTTTGTCAGAAAAGAGGAGATTCCATGGGGGAAGGGGGAGCCGAGCTGGAAACACACACATACCGTAGTGGTTTTCAACAAAACATAACAAAAAGCAAAACAAACAACAAAAAACATTAAGCTGATTATAATGTCTTGTTCGGTGTTTTATGCAGAATGAATTAAAAAACTATATGTCTGGCTCGAAATGAAACTTTTTCAAAAAAACACAATAAAACAAAACTAATTGTGATAATACAACAGCAGGTAGGGCTCAGGCCCCATCCTCACTCTAATTTCATTTAGAAACTTGCAATAACATGAGGGGGGGGGTGTTAAAAATTTCTCGGCTTGCGGCCACCACAAGGTCATCATGTAAGGGCGCATGGGGGTGGGGGGGTGGGCATTAGTATTGGTCAGGTCGGTGCGGCAATCTATTTTTTCTACGCATTTTCCTCTTTTTTCTGGGACCCAGGGGGGGTGGGGGGGGCTTTCCCGCTGGACCCTGGGTCCAGCAGGCTGAAATGTTCATAGACCACAGTTGAACAATATAACATCAAGTATGTAACTAGGCAATGAAATTCAGATTAAGACCTAAACTAGCTCGTAGACAGGCGGGCCGCCCCATCACCCAGCAAAAAAAAAAAAAAAAAAAAAAAAAAAAGGGAAGGAAAAAAAAAGAGAGAGAGAGATGGCATAGATCGACAATATGGACCAATAACCGTAACGCGACCTGCGACCGTTACAGACATGCTGATGTTCTGGATGACTCAATGCCGCAAAAAAAAAAAAGCAATTAGTCCCTTTTCGTTAACTTAAAAGTGCCGCTTTTTTTCTTGGGGCTACAAAGGACACTTTTATTGACTTTTTTTGAAAGGCCGCAACAGGACACTTTTTTTTTTGTAAAAGGGGGCAACTAGAAAAAAGAACCCTTTTTCCTCCTTTAGGTTTCTTTTTTTAAACCCAATTTTTTTCCGCTCGGTCGCTATGCGACTTGCATAAAAAAGGGATACCAAAAGGGCAATATCGCATGAGACGCTAATTTACCCTGATGCCGGAGGGCAACTATTGTAAAAGAGTGTTGTCAGAAGCACTAGTGCCTAATTTACATCCCTCTTAAACGTATTTTTAATGCCTTTCTAGCACTTTATGTTTTTAAAATCATTTAAAAAGCATGTAAATCTATTTGGCAATTGGTATTTAACATTATCATGGGGGCAATAATTTTTAAACTTTGCTTTAAGTGTAGTATAAAACTGTAAGGTGTGTTAAACTTATAAAATGTGTTGTTTAAACTCCAAAATGTAGCATTTTTTTTAAAGGGGGCACTTTTATTCTCTCAAAAAAAATATATTGAACTGCGTAATAAATTATAAATACTGACTTTTTAGCACCCGCCCTCCCTAATCACCATAAAATTTTGCTCATTATGCACTGAGGTAAAGGGCCCAAAAAGTGCTCCCGCCCCCCCACGTTTCAAATTCGTCCGCAGCCTCTGATACACTAAATTATTGCTTATAAAATTTATTTTGTGTGTTAACCATGGGCGCCTCGCTCTTGCTTCGTCGTGTTCTACACGGATAAGGCCTAAAACCGTTTTAAATTGGCATGCCTAAAGAACGAATTTGACTGCTGGAGAGCTCACCTCCATTTGCCTTTTTAGCTACGCTGGGAATTTTTTTAAATTGATCGCACGAATTTGATTTCATGCACCATTGACGAAGTTCAGCGGGCAGCATAAACACTTTTGGATCGACATAATTAACGAATACGAATGATGCATTAACGATTACGAAAGAACAAACCAAATCGATGTATCTAACGTAACTTAAAATTCCATGATAGCATCGCCGCTCCGGAAGGTATCGTTTAAATTGAGCTGAACATTAACGAATTCGATTGAAAGAGTAGTTTAAAATGCGACCGGAAAACCTATATTAAAAAATCCAAAATTTTCTCATTCTATTCGTTAATCTTACTCAATGTGTGCACTGATATACTTTAGTAATCCATAATGTGAATACTGTGTTAGTATTAATGGAAGCGCAGATGTTTACTATTCTGTTGCTTTTCAATCCTGATGATAATTTATGGGGCACCAAGATCCTAGAGTGCATCGGAGAGGACGGTGCTCGATAAGTAAAATTTGAATGGGCATAAGTATTCTCCCCTCTCAGCTAATCCACGATAGAATTGGATGAAAATAAAATATTGAACATTGAAGAGTCTGTAACACCTATCTTCGGCTGTTCATCGACAGATATATCTTTTTGGGACTTGATCATTGATTGTAATATATAGCACTTCCACTATTCTGCCCGGGGCTAAATGCCTCGTTTTCAAATTTGTGCCGCTACTTTGCTCTCAAAGGAAAAAATATCAGCTCGGACTTCAGCGATCGCATGAGCTTCAAATTCTCATTTCAATAACTGTTGAAAATTGCCTGAAATTTTCAATCTCTTCGGCTTCGTTCTCATAATACTAAAGGTGCTAGTGCACTGTATTTGAATTTGTTTCATCTTTTATGAATGTATAGGGGAGACTGGGGTAATTATGCCCCCCTTTTTTCACATTTGGCTATTACCTACCGATTAATGAATAAGTAAGCATGATATTCTAATTATGTGAAAATACAGTTAATCTATATACTTATAATATACAAAAGTTAAAGTATAAAACGTGTCTAACTTTTCTCATTTGCATATTAATTAACCAATTATGTTAACAACTTTGGGGGGCCATAATTACCACGGGCTGGGGTATTTATGGCCCCTATTGTAATGAACTGTATGGAATTTGCAAGATGATTACGCTAATTAAATGATGGTAAATGTATAAATAAATCTTGTTGGGTATCTCCTAAATCACTTATCAACCACAACAACAAACTGATTTAGTCATAATGTGGTGTCAGCCAAATGTTGAAATTTTGAATCAAACAAATACATATATTTTAATGTACAAAATCGTACAAGTTAAATGTCCCGCAATCTACTACGCTTATCTGCGCTTATACACCTGTTTATGGGCATTGGGGGCTCATAATTACCCCTAAATGACATTTTCAATTTGATCCCCCTTTACAGGTGCTATGCTATTGAAGATATTCAGGTGAAAAGTGTTTTCCTGTTGTGTTTTTTATTCCTATTGTTTCAGTTTCAATCAAAATTTCATCTTAAATGATTTTAAATAAGATATCACACACCCCAGCATAAAAAAGGCAGGACTTGCCTTTCCAACGAACAGAATTGTAATTGTTCGTACATTTTAAGCTCCCCTAGGCACAGGTAAAATTCATGTAATGGCTTAATTTTTCTGCATATGAATTAGTAGGAAGAGTTTTAGCTAGGCATGTGTAAAAAATTATATTATCATTGTGTAATGCAGCAAGAATTATAAGCTCTCAAAGAACAAAGGGGCCATAATTACCGCCAGGCCATAATTACCGCGTCTCCCCTATATGTGTATTAACATCACAATGACATGTACAATGGTACGTTTTAAATACGCACTCGATCCCTGCGTTTCGCGCTCGCCCGTGAGCAAAATGATGAACTTAAAGTATCCATGTTTCATCAGGCCGCTCATATTAATGTGAGAAAAATTTTCAGATCGGCGCTTCGGGCGCTTACACAATATGGCCCTAACGGAAATCGTCGATAATTATATTAGACGATTTGGCGTTTTGGTCTACATTGATATCACCATTATTAAAAAGCCCCTAGCTCTCCATCGAGATTTCGCGTTTATATGTAGCGCTACAAATACCCATGTTTCAGTTCATATATTGAGAAAAATTTTTCAAGCTCGCGCTTCGCGCGCTCGCATTAAGCAGGCCCTATGATTCTACAATATCCATATACTAAGTACTTAAAATGCATAATAATATGCATATGTGTGTATAAGCATATCCAAAGTGATGACTCCCCTTTAAATAAACAAGATAAAAGTCCCTTCCCCTTTTCGGCGTTCGCATTATTTCTACAATATATGTCCCATTTATGTCCTATTATTGAGACAAACATTTTCAGCTCGCGCTTGCGCTCGCAAAAATGGCCCTATATATATGAATTGAAAAATATATGTAGGGCCTACTAGCAGAATACCCATTAGCATTCATAATGGTCCCTACCTTTAAACAAACCAGTTAAAGCCCCTTCCTCGTTTCTCGGCTCGTCATTATGCAACAAATGCCCCATTTTATGTCACTGATTTAATAAGAAAGATTTTCAGCTCGCGCTTCGACGTTCGGCATTATATATACGAATACACACACTTTTTCATATTTAATAATGGCATATATGTATAACAAGCATACCCCACCGCAAACAATGGACACTGGCGATCATATACCAATCGTATAAGGTGTTAGCGAGGTGTGAGGAAGAGGAAATATGCGACGATCATCCCCCCCCCCACCCCAATCAGACAAACGATACCAAGGTCTCCGCATCGATTTTACTTTTTACTTTTTGTTTGGTGAAACAATTTGAAGTTGAGTATTTATTTTGGTTTTAAACAAATAATATTGGGGGCAAAATGGTAACTGTCACAATGAACCATCAAGAATATCTGTATGTGAGTGGAGTGCTATTAATAAAATTGTAATATAGGTTTCCAGGTGATTTTAAATGCCTTTTTCTAGATCCAGATATTAACACGTTTAATGGTCTCCCATATACGAATCATCTTATTGACGCAATTATACTCTACGATTATTGTATACACGCGGACACATAAACGAGAGTATATGTCAGGGGATCGATGGCAGAGATCATTGGTCAAGTTAACGTTTAGCAGCAATCGATTTTGCGTTATGTTCTTTCATAAGTCCGTTAATATCATTCGCATTCCGTTTATGTGGATCAAAGTGTTTATGTGCAGTGATTTCGTCAATGTGCATGAAATCAAATTCGTGGGATCAAATAAAAAAATTCCGCAGCTGTAAGCAAGGAAGTGAGGTGAGCTTCGCAGGCAGTCAAATTCGTTTTTAGGCATGCAATTTAAAACGTTTTAGGACTATCCGTGAGAACACACGAAGCAAGGGGTACAGGTGGCGCCCATGGTACAAGCCACAAAATAAAATTTAATAAGGCAATAATTTGTATTCAGAGGCTGCGGAACGAAATTTAAAGTGGGGGGGGGCACTTTTTTCTGAG
>CALNVZ010003430.1:901868-919617 GCA_940671915.1 Paracentrotus lividus
TTTGGGGCCCTTTACCTCAGTGGCATAATGAGCAAAATTTATGGGATAGGGAGGGGCTGGGTGTAAAAGTAGTATTTTAATTTATTACGCAGTTCAATATATTATTTTTTTGAGAGATTAAAAGTGCCCCCTTTTAAAAGAAAAATGTACATTTTGGAGTTTAAACAACACATTTTAAAGTTTAAGCAACCTTACAGTTTTATACACACTTAAAGCAAAGTTTAAAATTATTGCCCCCATGATAATGTTAAATACCAATTGCAAATAGATTTACATGTTTTAAATGATTTTTAAAAACATAAGTGCTAGAAAGGGCATTAAAAATACGTTTAGAGGGATGTAAATAGGCCTATGTGCTTCTGACAACACTCTTTTACAATAGTTGCCTCCGGCATCAGGGTAATTGGTCTCATGCGTATTGCTTGGTATTCCCTTTTTATGCAAGGTCGCATAGCGACCGAGCGGAAAAAATTGGGTTTAAAAAAAGAAACTATGGAGGAAAAAGGGTTCTTTTTTTAGTGCCCCCTTTTTACAAAAAAAAAAGTTGTCCGTGGGCCTTTCAAAAAGTCTAAAAGTGTCCTTTGTAGCCAAGAAAAAAGGGCACTTTTAGTAACGAAAAGGGACAATTTGTTTTTTTTTTTTGCGGCTAGTTGAGTCATCCAGAACATCAGCATGTAACGGTCGCAGGGGTACGGTTTTATTGGTCCATATTGTCGATCTTGCTCTCTTCTCTCTCTTTTTTTTTCTTTCCTTTTTTTTTTTTTTTTTTTTTTTTTTTTTTTTTGCTGGTGGATGGGGGCGGCCGCCTGTCTACGAGCTAGTTGGTCTATCTGAATTTCATGTAGTACATACTTGATGTATTGTCACTTGGTCTATTGAATTTCAGCTGTGGATCCAGGGGTCCAGCGTGGAAAGCCCCCCCCCGCCCTGGTCCCAGAAAAAAGAGGAAAATGGTAGAAAATAGATTGCCGACCGACTGACCAAATCTAATGCCCACCCCCCCCATGGCCGTTACATGATGACCTTGTTGGTGGCCGAAGGCCGAGATTTTAAACTACCCCCTCATGTTATGCGAAGTTTCTAATGAATAGAGTGAGGATGGGGCTGCAGCCCTACTGCTGTTGTATACACATTAGTTTTGTTTTTATTGTTTGTTTTTTTGAAAAAGTTTCATTTTCGAGCAGACATATAGTTTTTAATTCATTCTGATAAAAACGCAAACATTATAATCAGCTTAATGTTTTTTTTTTTGTTTTGTTTTTGTTTTGTTATGTTTGTGTGCGTGTGTGTTTTCCAAGCTCAGGCTCCCCTTTCCCCCATGATCTTCCCTCTTTGTCTGAAAAGCGATTCAGGCGCCCTCCCAAATTTTATTTTCCTACCCGAACCTAACATTCCTAATTTGCATACATTTAGTTCTAAAGTGGATGCCTCAAAACGAATTTGAATTCACCAGAAGACGGGAATTTTACGAATGGACGAATTTGAGCGAACATTGACGAACGCGACTGCTCACAACATCAAATTCGTCCGCGCAATTTGCAATTGGATTGAACAGTGTTTGATTTTGGCTACACATAAACGAATTTCATTGCAGATTTGTAATCGCGATCACATTCCGGGCGAAAGCGCTCGAAAGAAATGTTAAATTGATCGGAGATAGTTTAAACTTGACCGGGAAAACCTATATCAGAAATGTCCATTTTAGACTGCAAAATAATATAGTAATGTCATAAAAGAGATTTAGATGATAACGAAATTGTAATGGGTAGATTTATATGCATATAATTATGCTACTTTTCATTTTCTTGATATGAAAATATTGGGGGGGGGGGTGAATGTACACACCACCCCCCCCCCCACCGAAATTATTGGGGGATGCATCCCCCATCCCCCCTCGCAATCGACACCCATGACTAAGAGTGTGTTCAATGTCCAGTTTCAAATTTATACGCCAACATGAATCATGATACAAAACGCAATTACAAAACGCTGATATAAAGAGAAACAAAGTGGGTGTTCAGTTGATGATCACCTCTATTGTGGAAAAAGTGAACATTGCCAGTGCAGAGCCTTTTGCCTTGTATTTCAGGCATATTGTGCCTCAAAGCTATTTTTAATGTTCCTTACAGACGGATGACCAAATTCCAAAAGATATGAACGCAAAACGCGAGAGAAAGAAAATTACACAAAATCACATTAATGCTGTGTATTTGAAGCACATTTCTTTTTGACCTATAATTCGGCCTTTCGAACGGGAGTGAACATGGCGAGCGCGAAGTGCGAGCCGAAAATTTTGGTTATGATGCGATGACATTGAGGCTGCACATTAGCTTTTTCTTCTTCTTTTTTTTTTTTAGATTCCTAAAATACAAGATGACCATCACATACCTTGAAATACTGAAATGCTAGCATGAAGTCGAGAGGAAAAACTTTTATTAAATGGCTCGTATTTCAATTCTTTATTGTAATATTACCTGAAAACCAGGGATGAAGGATGGGGGAGGGGGGATGCTGCAGCCCCTCCAATTTTTCCAGTAGATATTAAAAAAAGAAGTTTAAATACTTTTCCTCGTGTTCAGCCCATCAACTTTTTACTCACCCCACCCCCTCAAGCCCTTTCAAAAATGCTCCGCGGTCTTTGAAAAAAAAAAAAAAGATTTGCGAGAGCCAGAGAAAATATTGCACAGACCTATTTAAAAAGGGCGATTTTGTGCACTATTTTTTTAATTAATAATTTAGCTCATGAACATTTTGAAAATTAGGTAAGTAGGTCTATTTAAGAATCCGTTTCACACCCTGTTTTCCTCTTTTCTCTTTCTCAAGCGGATCCAACTCGCCAGCCAGGGGGGGGGGGGGGTTCGTTCGATCCCCGAACCCCCCCCCCCTAGTTACAGGCTTGGAAAGGGGAATGGATTGTCTTCTCAAATTCACATTGCACTCACTTTTATTTGTTTACTACCTTTGCATGTATCACATAATATAACATCATGAAATGTTACAATATACCCCTTTAAACAACTTTTGGGGTATATTTTGGAAAATGCTATAAAGTACCCGTATGTTTATATACATAAAAACAATCAAAATAATATTTCTTTACTTGTAGATCATTTAATCTCATAAAATTTTACTGCAGAAACCGGTTGATTTGGGGTTTAAAAAGTCAAAGATATTTATTTATAGAAGACACCATACCTTTTCCCATATATATACAGGGCGTCCCAAAAAGAACTATACACTTTTGAAATGGCTGCCAAATAAAAAATATATGATTTTAGGTAATGAAATTTACATGGATGGAAAGCTCATTATTCAAACTTTCATATGACACCAAAAATTCCGAAAATAAGTCATGCATGAATGAGGAGCGTTCACTTTTGTAAAGGGTATGGAAATTAGGGTGCGCAGGAATTGCCCTACCAATTTGTATGAGGAAAGTCATTTGGAGCTTATGGAATTGAGGATGATATGCAGTAATACTGATCAATTATGATAAGTTGGGGTTTGCTAAGTGAAATTTGTGGATTCGGGGATTACAATTTCATGCATGAGTGAACAGGAATATGTATTTCCTATTATAGCATTGTAACTTTACAAGTTTTAGTCAGTGGTGTGTTAAAGTGGTAGTCAGGATGGGGTGCAGAACCGGTGAGATGCAGGGTAAGATTTTTGATCACTTTTGAAATAACTGTATGAAGATGATGTAATGCTTGATTGATTAGTTGAAACATTTGGAGACTGGTACCATGTTGATTTTAATAGTGATTGCTAGCTGGGTGTTGATTGTCTAATTTATGTGACTGATTGATTGATAGATTGATAGATTGTCATCAACCATCCCAATTTGGGTAAATGTGAGTAGACCGGGATGCGGGGAGGTAGTCGGGATATTTGGAGTAGAAACCAATGAATATGAATGGTCAAAAACACACCCATGCAAAAAAAAGAGAGATAGATAGAGAGAGAGGGAGGGAGACAGAGAGAAAAAGAAAGAAGAGAGAGGGAGGAAGACAAAGAGAGAGAGAGAGAGAGAAAGAGAGATGAAAGAAAAGGAAGAAAGAGAGAGAGATTAAACACACCACTGAAGCACCTCACTAAATATACCTTGGAAAGTTACAATGTAACAATAGGAAACATGTATTCCCCTTCACTCATGCATGAAATTGTAATCCCTAATTCCACAAATTTCACTTAGTAAATCCCAACTCATCATAATTTATCAGTAATTCTGCAAATCACCCTCAATTCCTTTAGCTCCAAATAACTTTCCTCATACAAATTGGTAGGGCAATTCCTGCGCACCCTAATTTCCATACCCTTTACAAAAGTGAATGCTCCTCATTCATGCATGACTTATTTTCGGAATTTTTGGTGTCATATGAAAGTTGGGATAATGAGCTTTCAAAACATGTAAATTTCATTACCTAAAGTCATATATTTTTTATTTGGCAGCCATTTCAAAAGTGTATAGTTCTTTTTGGGACGCACTGTATATATATATAGACTTCTATATAATGAGAGAAATGTCAAATTTGCATTGGCGATAATAGTCAAATATGACTGATTGCCATTAAACCTAACGAAAGAAGAAGAAGACCATACGTCCGTGTACGGAGCTTTTAGAAATATTGACATATTATCGTTTTCGGCGAAATCAAGATCACGACTTTAAGATGATATAACTTTTTGTTAAAAATAATAAACGAACCTGCATTTCTCACAAGATGTCGTGCACATATTGGAACAATTTTCTAAATAGTTTCACTTGAATTTTCTTTACGCAGTTTTGACAAATGCGAAGTATAAATATTGATTACATTCCATTTTTTGAAAAATATTTTATAAAATGAACTTCTTAGGGCTGAATATTCATTTTTACCCCTCTAAATTCCATCTTTCAGCTTTTAGGAAATTTATTTCTCTTTTATATGATCTGAAATTCGGGTCGATGTGATAGTTCCTCCAAATGATATCCCCAAAATATTATTTGTCATAAAAAAGGGCAACAATTTTGGACGCCCCCTTAAATTAAGAAGTGATCGCAACAAATTTTAGAAGAGCACACCTCTGAAATATTGTGTCCAAGGATATTTTCTTTCGAAAAAAACAAGGCGTGCTAAGTTTGTACAGTAACAACATTTATTTATTTTTTTTTTAATTTATTTATTTGTCTTATTTTAGTAGGGTAGCTCCATCAATGATCAAAACATTGTTTTTCATGGAGGCCCTACAAAATATAAAAATATATATACAAACATTCAAATTAACATACTGGAACAAAGGACTTTACCTCAAACAAAATATCACACCTTTTATATATGGTCATCAATTTACTAGTAGCATCTCCCCTTAAAGGACTCCTCCGGGCTGGAGATTTGCATTATTAGAAAAATAAAGTAAAATCGAAAAAGCACAACACTGAAAATTTCATCAAAATCGGATCACAAATAGCAAAGTTATGAATTTTCTTAGGGTTTGAATTTTTTTAGGAAGCAGTTTTTGCCATCTTCAAATTGGCAAACTGATGATGTCTCAGTCCCCCTACTTTCTTTGTATTTTATTGTATAAAATACCAATTATCAAGATTTTCTCCCCCAAGGACATAGAAACAGGGATTAATCCTTGTGGAATGTTCAAGGTCACTAGTGCCTGTACCTATTTCAGTATGTGGGATAGATTTTCTGTATGCGCAATATATGAAAAAATTAGAAAAATAGGATTTCATATAATAAAATACACAAGAAGTAGGGGGACTGTGACATCATCATTTTGCTCATTTGAATATTCAAATATTCAAATGAGACAATGAAACAATGCCAAGAACTGTTTTACGAAAAAAATTCAATACTTAAAAAAATGCATAACTTTGTTATTTTTCATCCGATTTGATGAAATTTTCTGTTTTGTGCTTGTTAAATTTTACTTTACTTTACATAACTTTTTAATTTCAGCCCGGACTCCACCTTTAAGGGTGTCGGTGTAGGACTGCATGGTGAGACAAGCGAATCAACAAACGGTGAGTCAGTGCCTACTTCTTTAGCTCATGCACAATAAGGGGGGCAGGATGGGATGGGGGTTTTCCCAGAGGGTCCATTTAATACCCATTTAAAGACAGGGAATCTTCAGCTTTCATGGGGAGTGGATCAAAATTTGCTGATCCCAGACTTGGTGAAAAGCACTGGAAATAACCACCTTGAAGCTAAATTTCTGGACCACAGCAAAACAATCTGTCCCACACCGGGCATGATCGGCCAGGGAAACTGAGATTTAATGACTTTACCAGATTTTCAATTTCAATTTCAATTTTATTTTTTTTCATTTCCAACAAAAGAATACAAAATTCATACAAGTATCATTGGAATAAACATTTGACATAACAAAACATGCAATACAAAGTATAATAAATCAGAATTATATATTCCAAAATTGAATAATACGTTGGAAATGGAGAGGTCCACTGAGAAGCAAAGCTTGTTAATTGTGGACCCCTCAAAAATAGTATTCAATAGTAGTAAGTTACATGACTCAAATAAAGATATTAGCCAACAGAGAAGATGGTAGAGAGAGAGAGAGGGAAAAAACATAATACATGATATATATATATTAAACAAAATGTATGAAAAATGAGAGGGTGAGAAGAGAGAAAAGACGATGAAGAGGAGATATCTGCGTTGTAGACGAAAAAATATATCGGATAACGAATAAATCGTAGGTAGCAAAAGCAATTAACAAGGAAATGGAAACAAATGAGAGGATATGCCTGTTTGACAAGTGGTGACGATGTCTTTGGATAACAAAGACAATAAAGGCAAAAAAACATGGTCATGGTAACAATATAACCCAATATAACCCAGATGGAGGGATGGGTGGAATAAACAAGGCTTACAAAGGTCTGGCAGTGGTTAGATGATGTATGACACCTGTTACTGGGTAAACATCCATGGTGTCAAATTACCCATGGAAGCTGAAGATTCCCCGTCTTTAACGTCAGGCGCTTCTCCACCTCAAAATCTCGCTCGGCCAGGATTGCCTATTAGACAGCGGGGTGTTGGCGAGGAGTTGGGCTCCACTATTGAGCAATCATTGCGCGAGAGGATTTGGAAAGGTTGTGCACCTGCTCAAAGATGGGGGTCCAACATATAATGATATGACTCTGTCCTTTGATTAAGTCTAGTTCTGGACTCTTGACAAGCTAGATGGCGCGTTTTCCCACTCATCCTCTCTCCCCCACACAATCATTTTCTTCACTCATTCACCTACCCACTTCCAGAGATGCCAAGTTCAAAAAAAAAATTTGCGTGAGATCATTCACTTCGTGTTTTAAAGCAGTGCGTACGCGGCGCGCGTTACCACATGTGCGCGCGCAGTAGTATTTTGTACACAAAGGAAGCGCGCGCGCACGCTACACATGTTTCACGTAGTAAGCTACCTTGCATAATAAATCGCTTGCATGAAAAAATCGCACTCGCAGGGATTCAGTGATGCGCGACAAAAATGCCGATATTTAGCCTTTTTACGGTTTTGAGACTCCAAAATGGTAAAAAAATCTATAATGATGCTACTTTTTCTCATTTTGCGTGAGAAATGGGGTGTTCTGCGTGAGATCGTGAGACGGACCCGAAATGCGTGATTCTCACGCAAGATGCGTGAGACTTGGTAGCTCTGCACTTCGTTCATGCTGCATTCCTCTTGTCTCAGTGTGGTAATAATTTATTTAGCATTATTATGCTCCAAAATGGTTCTGCAATAATTTTTTGTGAAAAAACAAAGAAAAACAAAAGGTCGAAAAACAAAGAAATACATAAGAAATTCATAAAACAATGAAATACATAAGGAATTTATTACGATACCAATTTTTTTCCACATACAATTGCTAGGAATCCTATAAGGATTATGCAAACAAAAAAATAGCATTCCAGAAGCTTTTAGTTTGTCAATTAGAACAAAATTATGACTTCATGCAATTTAGCATAATTAATTCATATAAAATAAATAAATATTATTTCAGGAAAAATTAACAGTGCTTTCGTGTAGTTTACATCGCACACTACCATCGTGCAAATTTTCGGCGCGGTCGCGCGATCAACAGCCGGCAGGTGTTGACATTTTTTTTTCGGCCAGCGGGCAACCCGAAAGGTCATGTATCAACCATAGGGGTAGGTTTGAGAGGTCAATCAGCTCAAATCATGCCCATTTTTTCTTTTTTTTAATTAATTAATTTTTTTTTTTTTTACATTTTGGTCAATTTGGCGCCCCTTTGAGGTCATTTTGGCGCCCTTTCGGGCGCCTACCCGGGGGGCCCGGGCCCGGGCCCGTAAGGCCCCCCCCCCCGAATACGCATGAAAATAATAGATGAAAAAAAGAAATTTCAAAGATGACTCCTATCCAGTGCTATTTTATGGTTAGCAGGTCCATAATGTATATCTCACAGCAATAAGAACATTTCATCATTTTAAAACTCACAGGAATTTAAAAATGAAATTGAACTTTCAAAATCATGCCGTTCTGTGAAGTCACACACGTGACCCACTTTTTTGACCTCTGACCTTGAACATGCATATTGTAAACATCAAAAAATGTTTCCAAATGATAGTCAACAAAATATGCTAGCATGATTTAAACATTAATTCAGTATATCTTTAACATTGTTAGAGTTATAGCCAATTAAAGTCAAGATTTTGCATAATTTCGGTCACACACGTGACCAAGAATGGTCCCATTGATTCTAAGTGAAGGAAGTCTCTTCTTCCTCAATGATAGGTTTACAAAAGAGGAGGAAGTGGTTGTATTATAATCGTACGAAAATAATCATTAAATGTCATAATGCTCCTTGAACAGGAGTGATCTAGTGGAAGTTTCTCATATTGTAATGGTCTTAATGAGTTGGAATGTGGGTCAATGATATTTGTTATGTGTTGTTTATATCGTCCACCTAACTCAGGTCCTGATTTTATTTTATTTATTTTTATTTTTTACATTTTCTGAAATATATTAAAGTACCCCTGCTGGAAAGAACACACTCATTCACATTGTGAACACAGTGTGAAAACATAGTTCACACTGTGAAATTGATTTCACAATGTGAAAATGCCCCAATTTAACATTGTGGAGCACCACAATGTGGAAAACTACACATTGTTCACAATGTGAAAAATTGATTTCACAGTGTGAATATACCAGCTCACAGTGTGAAATTGATTTCACAATGTGAAAACGCCCCAATTTAACATTGTGGAGCAGACTTCACAATGTGAAACGCAGTGTGATCACACTGTGTTTCACATTGTGAATGAGTGTGTTCTTTCCAGCAGGGACAGTAGGGCTTATGGCATGCAAGGATTTAATAATTCTTGGTGATTTTAATATTGACTGTCTCAGCGGAAATGATACAGTTATCACTTGAGTGTATTTTCTCGTTAAAACCAACCTCCTTGGTAATATTTCTCCTACCTCCTTGTTAAAACTATTCCATAAAACCGACACGTGTCACCACTATTTGAGATCTGTATGGTTTTTATTTGTGTAAATTGTAAAGTTAAAACTTCTGGTCACAAACTGACTCGTTTTAGAACTTACAATAAAGTTTAGTCGGAATTTCTAAATGCTCAATGTGTGATTCTCAATAGAAGGGGAGCGTACACCTTGATCCGTCATTGATGACTAGTTGTAGTTGATCTATGAGCTCAAATAAAGTTGTGATAAAGAAAATATATAAAATTGTTAACAAAACTTGTTGCCTAAATTGTCCTCATATTTTTGGAATGACATAAATATACATGTATGTGGCAAACGATATAATAATGTTTTATGCATGTCTATCCATGATAATGACTGATGTGTCACTGTCACAGTAAGCATAAACATACACATACATACATTGCATACAATCACCTATGTTCAGATGTTGTAAGTCTTCAGGAAAAAAAAAATGTTTATTGGCCACAATGAAATGGAAATTTGATATGGTTATAATCAAAGGTAATTTCTGTAACAGATACTAGTATTTGAAACAAACATGCTACATTTTCAAACATAAGCTATTATGACCGGTGTAATATATACTTAATTGGTTTAGTGTTTTCTAAGAATATATATTTTTCTATATTTCTTTGTTTTTATCTTTCTTTCATCTTCTCTTCTTTTATTTCTAAAGGCAAAGGCCCGGTCCCACTGGCGGGAGGATTAATTGCGAACGAGTTGCGTACACAAATTTCGTTCATCCGCAACAAAAAACAAAAACAAAACAAACAATTCGCAATTCATACGCAAATCATCCTAAAAAGCCAGTGGGACTGCGCCTTTGTTTTGTCTTTCATCTTCTCTTCTGTCTCTATTCTTTTGTATTTCTTTGTTTTTATCTTTCTTTCCTCTTCTATTCTGTTATTTCTTTTATTTCTTTGTTTGTCTTTATATCTTTCGTTCCTCTTTTCTTTTGTTTTTCCTATGTATTTCTTTGTTTATATATTGTTCTTTCTTGCTTCTTCTCTTCTGTTATTTCTTATGTATTTCTTCTTTTTGTATCGATTCTCATGTATTTCTTTGTTCTGTCCATTTTCCCCTCTCCTCTTCAATCATTGTGCAATGTTTAGATCTTACCCTGTTATTACCCCGAGAACGTCTTAACAGAACAGTTTCCGGACAACATCCGGGTAAAACTAGTTACCGCGACTTTACCCTATAGCCCTACTAGGTACAGGGTAAGAATTTGGCAAATGTCCTCCGGACGTTTCCCTAGCAGAGCGGCTTAATTAAAATCTTACCCGGGTAACGTCCGGACGTTACCCGGAGAAGGTTGTCAAAAAAGTGTCTGTTAAGACGGGGTTTCATTTTAGAGAGATAAAAATCAGTGGAAAGAACTTGAATGTTTTTATACATGTTATACACTCGTCAGTAACCCCTCTCTCTATCTTTTGCTCTCTCTCTCTCTCTCTCCCTCTCTCTTTCTTTCTCTCTCTCTCTCTCTCTCTCTCTTTCTTTCTCTCTCTCTCTCTCTCTCTCTCTCTCTCTCTCTCTCTCTCTCTCTCCCTCTCTCGTTCTCTCTTTCTCTTCGTCATGATAGAACAACTCAGAAGATCACACTTGACTACAAACAAACAAGGAACTATGCATCTCCACAGCTAAAATGTAACCCAATATTTTTACACATTATTTATTTTGTTCTATATATATAATTATGGTCGTGCCTGCTTTTGTTTGTATGATTTACTTGTATTTATGATGGTTTTTGTTTTTGTATTGTGATTTTTCTTAAGATATCCTTAAGAAGGCACAACGTCGAAAGCTCGATCGGAATAAAAATATAAAGTTCAAGCTACGTCACACCTGCCCTATGACTCTTTCTTTTCTCACTTTCTAGACAAACGTCGCTATGGGTGGTATCTCACTTCGCGGAGACGTCTCCGCGACAGAATAGAAAATTTCGTCTCCGCAACGTTAAAAAAGTGTTAGAGACGTCTCGGAGATGTCTCGGAGACGGATTTGAGACTACTTCAGAATTTTTTCTCATAAATTTTCGCGGAGACGTCTCGGATACGTCTCTAATACTTTTATCCGTCGCGGAGAAGACGTCGCGGAGACGTCTCCGCGAAGTGAGATACCACCCTTAATCTTTAAAGTTGAGAATAATCATAATACAGTTGAGGTCCGTATGAGGGTAAACAGGAGCCGTTGCAAGATTTCCATCAGGTTACAATCAAGCTTGCTAATGTTTGTTCATTACATGCTTTTTTTTCAGATCCTGACGAATTACGCCTGAAAGATTATAACCTGGTAGAAATATTGCAACGAGCCCTCTTTTCTTTCATACGTACATGTATATACTTACATGTATATAAACCACTAAGTTTGATAACAAATATGTGTGTGTATTGGAGTAGAAGGTGTTTCTTTGTGATAAAATATATGAATATACAGCATATTATACATGTACATGTATATTATTTAAAACAAAATATAGTCTTTGTCAATTTCTTATAAAATTTTTGACGGAACTCCGTCTTCTTCAGAAATAAAGAAATTGGCGTAAATGCATTACTCGACTATATTTTGTTTTTTGTTTGATGACTGCCAATACGTGAAACTCTATATTGTTTAGATATAATATTAATAGACTGTACATTCCTATAAATTTTTAAGATAATATGCTGTACATTCGTATATGTTATCCCAAAGAAACACCTTCTATTCCCATACAATAAAAATTTGGATGTATGTGATTACAGCATTACTTATATTGCAATTTGCGGCAAACTTATAATGCTAATGGCATTTCCAAAAGAAAATTCCAACAAAATCATGTTCATAATCAGATAATGGAGTGATAGCCTACCGAGGTTTTAGCATAGTCCCGTTATTTATTACACAGCTTTGTCAATGAATTTATGAAGAATGATTGGAATAATTTGTCTTTTCCTTTGTTATTTCGTTTCACTTCATTTCATTTCAAGTCAAAGTTCAATACAGTGCAAAATTGGTGTTCGCATAAAATTTGGTCAAGCTTTTAAAACATTAAAAACTCAGGAAAATATGAAGGTCCGATTCGTTATGATCCTTTCTTTCATGATCCTGATTCCTGCTTGATTATAATCAAGAACATTGTATCATAGGGAAGTATGTATAAAGGAAATAATTGCTTTTACTATATTGCTCATACATTTTCTTATTATTATCATAATATTTATAATTTTGCATTATTCTTCTAATTTTTCATTTACTCATTTGAAATGATAAATAGTGAATTTAATTCAATTCAAAAGTAATTTTAAAAGTAATCCTGGAATAAAACAAATACTTGCTTTATGCATACGGCTTTAGTAATTCGATGCACACATATTCAGATATTTCTAGCGAATTCCAGCACCACATTATAGGAAGTAATATAAACAAATCTCAATATGTGTCAATTCTTGAATAACCTGTTAAGCAGAATGGGTAGTGTTAAACGTCGTAGTCATTCACAGAGTACATAATATATGCATGGAGTATACCAAGGAGATGTTCACTGTATTGTTTACTAATAGTCATGTTGGTATAACTCATTTGAACGAAAAACAGAATAATGTTTCAGAGGGGTGGCAAAGATGTTTAGGAGGGGCAAATTGTGCATGGTTCGAACAGTACACCCCTCCAAAGTAAAAAGATATTGCCCTCATCATGTCAATACAAACCAAATCATAATGCATATTTTTAAAGAAATAATAGATTACAGGCATATGGTACATGTGCATTACCAGTAAAACACTATTTGTAGGTAAAAATTTAGCCATCACTTATCCTGCTTATTCATGCAATAACATTTACAAACCACCACCCCCTGTGCAGATATATACAACTAGTCATGCTAGTAATCGATCCAAACGCTTAAGTTAATATTCACGGGACTATGTAGAGAACTGTTAATCGAAGAAATCCAAAACTAAAACAAATTCAAACTTCGTCATTTTATATCCGATTTTGATGACATTATCAGTGTTGTGCATGCAATATTTTATTCTACTTTTCAAATCATCTGAATTTCAGCCTTTAATTACTCTTCACTGAAAATTGCACATGCTTTCGAAGCCTCATAGTGTACCATGATGAACCATTCATTCGTTTGATTCATCGCTGGGTTTATGCTGGCTAATAATAATAATGATAATAATAATAATTAGCTCTTATACAGTAAAGCGCATTTCATAGCTGTTATCAATACCAATGCGCTTTACATTTTATATTAAAAATAAATAATTATGCTCTTACAAGTAAGATAAATTTCTAAATATATATACAATTACAATAAATGTACATGTAATATTTTGCACCGAAACAGTTGCATTGCTCAAAGCAAATAAATAATATATGACTTAGAAAACAAAATATATTGATAGCAAATTCTATACATCGTAAACACATAAATATTTACTAGAACAAAAAACTTCCTACACTAAGGGAACCTCTTTGGACAGTTGGAAAACTCTTCCACTGCACATAATATAATCAGTCATACGAAAATGAAGTACAAAATGCAAACTCCAAATGAAATATTGGTCAGATTCTGCAGTTCCCTTTCAAAGACGTCTATGTTTGTCTGAGCACAAAGAGCATCAGGAAGAGAAGTCCAAAGGGTCGGTGCGGCACTTTCGAAGGACCTATCACCGAAAGACGTAGTTCTACTTCTATTAAGAACTAACAGGTTTTGTGAAGCAGATCTGAGTGATCTGGTAGATAAATAGGGGACTACCAACTCAGACAGTTAAGTAGGGGCAACAGGCGTGTATCCAGGATTTGGCATCCCGGGGGGCCCGATGTGATTTTGATTTTGGCGCCCCCAATGATGGATCCAAACCCTACAAAGACTGGGGGGCTCATTCACACCCCCCTCGACATTTTTCGCAATAAATTCGCAACGCGGAAAAAAAAATCTCCAAGACTTCATTACTAACTTTTGAGACCAAATTTGCGCTGCCCGGGTACACGGTTCCGAAATTACTTAACATTTTGTAACCGTGCATCAGACCCAAAGTCGCTCAAATACGTGATTTTGTGTACAAATCCAATGCAAATTGTGTTTTTAGACAAAATTCATAAATGTATCTTTATTTTCTCTTTAACTGCTTAAAATCAATTAATTCATGGTTGTTTATGATTAAAATAGTGTTAACAATGATTTCCATTGAAAAAAACAATAAAAAACAAAAAGTCGAAAAACAAAGAAATACATAAGAAATTTTAAAAATAGAATACATAAGAAAAAACATCTTGATACAAATTTTTTACACACATTTCCCCAGAAGCCTTCAAAGAGCCTGTAAACCAAAAAATTAGCACTTTTAGAGCTTTATTTAATTAATTAGAGCAAATCTTAGATTTTATGCATAAATTAGCATAATTAATAGTGAGAAATTTTTCGGAGAATATGACTCTTCAGTTTTGAGAGGATGCCGTGAGTACGCGCGTGCCAATTTTTTTCGGCGGACGGGGGGGGGGGTTGAATGACCCCCCCCCCCAGTCTTATGTGTGTCAAAATAGCCCAGTCTTTTTAGGTGAAGATGTAGATCGGCTCGAATCATGTAATTTTTTTTTTTTTTTTTTTTTTTTTTTTTTTTTTTTTTACATTTTGCAGAATTTGGCGCCCTCTAGTCAATTTGTAGCCCCTTTGAATGTCATTTACTGTAAAAAAAAAAAAAACTACGAAAATTTCCAGAGGAAATGGAAGTCATTTACTACGCGGCCTTGGCGTCAAATCACCACGCGGTGCACCGCTCTGTCGCGAGCATCAGTGGCGTCTTGGCCACTTTTTCATCAGGGCTCAGGCCTGGATTGATGTCATCATAGCATCGGATTCTCCATGGCTCTCCGAAACTATCACTGGTATAGGTAGGGTACATCGATCATCTGCAAGGGAGGAACTTTGTTCAAAATTCCCATCTCGACAATGCAGTATCAAGTTCTTCACCATAATAGTGCGCCTTTCTTTCCCTCTTCACAGACATACCTCTAACGCGTTCAACACACATCTTCCTGAATATTCCACACAAACAAATTCGGCAAGTACAAGCATGATAATTATGAAGAAAGCTGCTGCTATTAAAAACAATTTGAGGATAAGCAGAGTGGAATCTTCATCTGTGTAGAGACAGCATTTCTGACGGCTGTTCCAGGAATCGGTATCCACTGGGCTGAACGTTCTGGGAGATACAGGAGAGGACGACATCGTGAATGTAACCATGGTTACCAGAGTTGTTGAAATGGAGAATTGATGTATATGCGATAGTTGATCGAAGAACGTATCCTGCATACATCAAAACAAACAAGAAATATACATGTATAAGTTTAAGTTGATTATGCTAAGATAAATGAAAAAATAAAAAATAAAAATAGAAATTTATAAACAAATATTCCTTCTCACTTGATCGAAAGCGACACAGTAAACTAAATCGAAAATAATAGAGAATTACAATATTTAATATTAAGTGCCCGTATAATCACAACTTTTTCTTTAAAAAATATTGTTTGGCAATGTGTTTTGAGATGGGCCCATTTCGGTTACGATATGTTTTCAAAGAATTCGTACCTTTTTTTATTTCATGGAGTTTTATTCATATAGTTGACATCCTTTACCCATAAAAGTATATACATATTCTGAAAGAGCATTGTCTAAAGTATTAAAAAAATTATTCTGAAAAGGGATAGGGTTAGGTCAGAAGAAGTTACAGATCAAAATACGTGAAAAGGGTGGGGGAAAAGTACTTCCAGACAAATCTTGGCAGAGAAAAAACTAAAGACCCTACAAAAAAAATTGCATACTTGAAGTCTTCAAAGTCAGACCTTTCCAACAATACATAACTTGTTAGGGGTTAGTTGTGGTAAAATAATTTTGCGCAATCATCTTTCCAGCGAAAATTTCAGATCGGATAATTTGGGGAAATATGTGTTATGATGTTTATTCACACCCAAAATATAACTCAGTCTTGCCTTACAACCTTTTGAAGTTACAATAATTACTTGTAAACTTCAATAAAATATATTTACTGTTCTTATTTTTTATACAAATGATGCGATCTGGCTTATAGCGAGGGATTCAACTTTTCTTGGTTCAAAGACATGTGAACAGGTATATACATGTGTATCTCTTAGAGTTACACTTAAGGTTATACCATTAATTAGCTTAATTAAGTAACCATTAATGAGTGTAAATTTGACCCACTATTAATTCTCATAAATTACAATCCAATCAAACTTTTTCATGTTATGTGCAATGATATTTATAACTCATTTGTCTGACTGAGAAATAGACATTTATGTTCCCCTCCGTCATCTGCTGTACAAAAATGGGTATCTGGAGTTAATTAATAGTTAATTACTCATAAATGAATTGACCACAGGTATTTTCTTTACCCTTTTAGATTAATTCCCTTCAAACTAATACCCAAATTACCCATAGCATATACATATTTAAAGTTTGACATCAATTTTCAACTTAAACTACCATTTACTCATTTAGATGAATTAATCAATGAGCTTAATTAGCTTAATTAGGTATCCTTAAGTTCAGATTTGATCCATTTTTACTTTTTTACTCATAAATGTATAATATTCCAATTAAACTGTTTAATGTTTAGGTAATGTGAAGGTAAAATCTTACTTTGTTACACTGAAAACCTAAATGGGTAGACCGACTAGCTTTAAAGCTAGTCTTAGTGATGCCCAGACTGACTAGCTTTAAAGCTAGTCAGTCACGACGGACTAGTTTTCCTTATTCACCTGTTCACTGCTGTTGCTTAGTCGGGCATTCACCTAATGTATAAGAATAGACAGTTCTTGGGTTCTATAGTAACGAGGATATTCACATTACCTGTAATTAAAGAATGGAGAACACAGTTTTGAAACCTACTCGCGAATTGCTTCTTGTCGTGATTGATGTTATGTTTCGTAAGCTTTAGATTGTTTAGGTCAAAACAACCTTTGTTTGGAAATAATGTATTCACTTGATTATGTTCGGAAAACATGCTGCCCTCTAAATGTACAATGGAGATAATAATTGACATGGCATCTGTGTGTTTTTAAAACTAGTCAGTCATTTCAATTGGTAAGCTACATTGCGCTATGTGTATCCAAATCTAGTCGGTCATTCTAATGGGTAAACTGAGGCTACCAGCATTCAATTTTATTGAAGCTCGTCGTTTCGCATCGACGGACTCTAAATCAAGTGTTGACGGACTAGCTTTAAAGCTTCGTCCGTCAGTTGAGAGATTTGGATTCAGTTGTA
>CALNVZ010003430.1:929925-1002469 GCA_940671915.1 Paracentrotus lividus
TATATATATGAAAGAAAAATAATGAAGTATAGAAGCCTTTGTTTGCTGGCACATGTTTATACATTTCAGAAGATGATTAAATGAAGGAGGTTCATTATGAAAGGAAAATTAAATAATGAATATTGCCAAAACGTCATTTCCCTGAAGAGGAATGGAGAGGGTGGTGTGTATGGAGGGCAATCCACAACATATTATATCATATATAAAAGAAAGAGAGAGAATGAAGTAAACAATTATGAGAGAGAGAGAGAGAGAAAGCATGGAGCCTTTTTCAGGCACATGTCCTTACATTTCCGAAAATGATAAAATGAAGAAAGAGTATGAAATCAAAATTATATAATGAAACAAAACATTGTTATAACGTCATTGCCCTGGAGAGGAATGGAGAGACAGGCATGACAGGGGTGATGCGTTCATCTCGATCTCTTCTCCATCTCCATGGCCTATACCCAAAGTGTTTATTGTTTATCAGAATCTATATGTGGGATATGGTGATGAATATGATTTATCATATTCAGTTATAAGTACATGTACAAACGCTATGACCATTCCTTTCAAAGATTGACTTTGATACATAATTTCCTTTGCAATTATAAAATCATGCGTTAGCACACCATATACCATACATGGTAAAAATTGACTTCGTTTTGCATTAATTAGATAGCTTTAAAATGAAATAGAAAATACAAATAAGTACAAATTAGCTCTTGTTTACATTAAAATGTGAAATTGAATATCACCATTGTGAAATAGGCGAATTTTGTACGTCTTTGATTGAATAAAGTACCTTTTCGGTCGCTGTTCACATGAAGTTGAATTCCTAAAGTGCGATATTGAAATGCCAGTTTAAGCACAGGCCAAAAAATTAACTAAAGTGAATGCTCCACACATGTAATTGAGTGAATGGGGGATGAAAATGGCCGGGAAAACCTATAGTAGGAGATTTATAATAGGATTTTATTGAAACAAAACACATATAAAAACAAGGTCAAACAGTCAAAGATCGATAAATGCCTTGGGTACATCAAGAGGTACAATGAATGCATAAATATACACATAGGTGGTTCTATTGCACAAATTACAAGATAAATTCAAAGAAAAAAAAAATCAATGTATTTACGAAAATAACGAAATCAATATTTAGACAGCTAAACGTTAAGGACACAGTCAAGCATAAAGTAGACAATACAGCTACACCACAACCAAGAATAATTGATGGGTAAATTTCAATAATATAGGTAAGACAATGTAACAAAAGAGCAAGTAATACAAAAATTCCCTAAAGAACAACGAGAGGGGAAAGAGCGGACGAGAGAAAGAGAGAGAATAAAGTGTATCAAATAAAAGGTAATCCATTTTTAGAGAGCCCATGTTCCATACTCATTTATTTTTTGCTCTTCATATGGAACATATAATTAAAGACGAACTCTCCACCTTTCCAATGATACCTTTCTTGAATCATAAATGTACAGTATAAATTAGTAAACTGCAAATGAATTTGGTAGGTACATGGTCAATTTTTTTCCAAGTTTTAAGGAAATGAAAGAAGACCGAGTGAATGATGTCCCTGCTGTCCCAGAGCATTGAATAGGATTGCATGCGATGATGTGTGACTACTTTGAAAGCAACCACTCAGTCTTTCATCCTTTGACAAAAACTTGGAAAAATTGGATTTTGTACCTGACACCTTCATTTGTAATTGATTGAATTATGTGTTAGATTTATTCAAGAAAGGTATCATTATTAAAGGGATGAAGTAGCTTTCAAAAACAAGAGCAATTATATCAAGATTAATAAAATTATATTGATCCAACAATAAAAACAAACTACTGAAAGTTTAAGATCAAATGGAAGTCATTTACTACCTTAAAACAGTGTAACAAACAATGCCAAGCATACAGCTGAACACCAATACCCTCTTCTGATAGGCGCACCAGGCCGCTAGAGACGGGGGAATTTACAACAGGAAATGGGTGTGTGGAAAAGCACATGGTTTTATAAACCATCCGGTGTCGGTTTATAAATTTTGAGTATGAAATCATTGATATCTCGAAGGTAAAGCAAGCAATTAGCTTGCAATTTTGAAGAGATACCAGACTGACCTAAGTGTTTATAATTATGTTGGCAAAATAAGCTAAATCGAATAAATGTGATTTGAATATCATTCAATGTTACTGCATCCCTTTAAGATGAAGAGTCCGTCTTTTATTATCTGATAGAAAAAAATATCCAAAATGGATGAGCTTTGATTATGACCCCTCCGATAATGGATCACCTTTTATTTGATACACATTGTAAATGTATATACCCTCCAGGATTTCAGGATGGGGGGGGGGGGGGGGGGGGCGCCGCCGAAATTTTCCATGTTCAGTCAATGAGTGGATCTACCACTGTCCTCACTTGCTATACGTATTGCAACATACTTGAAATTCGTCTTTTTATATGTTATATTTCATTTATGGACAGAGTATGATACGTTCGACCATTTTTATGTAATCTGAAAGGGAAGACATGTCCCTTTTCATTCTTGACTGAGTTGAAAAGGCCCAGTAAAGTCATATCTGAAACAAAGAAATTTTGGGGATTAAAGAAAATCATGAAATGTAGATACAAAATTGATTTTGTAATTGTATATGGACTCACCAAGATGGGAGACGAAAGAAGCGATACTTCGTATATACGAGCTGGTTTAATCGACGAGGGAAGATGAACTTCGCGCGACACCAGAGCAGAATTAGAATAACTCTTCACTCAATGCATGTATCGTGAAACTGATCCATGCTCATACCTCAGTCAGACCGCCACAGCAACACCAAACCGACGCCAAACCGACTGCTAACTAGCCATTCAATGTAATGTAAGAACTTGTTCGGTCTGGCGTCGGTTTCGAGTCGGCCTCTCCGGTGTGCCTACACTTTCAATCACCGGTGGCTCTCAATAGTGATGCTTGGCTGGTGGGTGTCTATTGTGATCTACCAAGGAGTAATGCTGCAGTCACACAGACACTTACGTATAGATACGTTTGTGTTGTTTTAATCTTATTTCTTCTTCTATTCTATAATTTCTTATGTATTTCTTTGTTTTACTAGATGAACGAAATTATCAATATTTCCACTTCTGACTATGACGGGGAGGCATCCGTGGGGATCCACAGAAAAGAAAATAAATTTTGGACGCAACCGGACGTAACTCAACGTAAGTGTCTGTGTGACTGTAGCATTAGGAGTTCGGAACACGGTTCAAAGGTAGCTAGAAACTCTGCGGAACACAGATTCGTTTCTTTTGAATTCACCTTCCTTCGTGTGTGTGTGTGTGTGTGACCGTCAGGATCGGTGTGTGTGTACTGTGTTTATGAACGTGTAGTACCAGGAGAAATCTCCTTGTAAGTACCAGGGACGTAGTTTGCAGGCACAAACCCATGTTGTTCGCTTACTAGGGTCTGAAGTAAAGAACTAGATTCACTCGTGTACTGTAGCTCCTCTGAGTTTGGAAGCTAGTCTCCACTCTAGACTGAAATTTGTTTAAGTGTCAAATTGAGTCTGTGCTTGCAGACTACCAGGGACGTGCCTCTCACGTCCCTGTTAGTAAAGCCCGCGTCACACTGTCCCGATGGTTAGGAGCGATGGACACACGATGGCGGAAAAACCCAAATTTTGCTCTGAACTCGATGGCATTACGAAAGCATCGCAAAAGTATCGGGCCATTTTGGAGTACTACAGACTGTTTCAAAAAGAATGAAACAATGGGGGAAAGTAATTAAATTATGACATCTTCTGAAATAATTTCTGTATTTGGTACTACATTAAAAAAAAAAAAAGGTGTGCGGAGAGGAGCTGATCGATATTACGAATCCATGACATTTGCTCCCGCGACAATTGCTCCGCTATAAATTCCATACACTAATCGAATAACTAACTTCAACCAGGGACTTTACACTATACCCTACCCTAAACCTAACCCTAAACCTAATATAAATCCCTATTACAACCCTAACCCTAACCCTATATCTTAGACGAAATAAAGCCCGGAGCAATTGTCGCAGGAGCAAATGTCGGGTCACCCGATATTACACACATTTATTTTTCCGGAGCAATGAATTCGTGGCCACTATGCGCAAAATCTAAATATAGACCATGGAAAAGCATGCCCAAAATAGATTTTCTTGATTAAAGAAAAGTGATCATATCTCAAGATCTACAACACCAAATGAGATTTTTTTAAAAATAGTAAATGCTAAAGAAAGTCTGATGTTCCCCCTTTATAGAAATATTGAATACTCTTAGATTGTGATTAATTTTTATAATTAAACAAAATGTTTTCCAACTTTACCATTTTATTTGATACAGCCTGTATAATTAGCAATCTTAAAACCACCATGACCATCGGTGGAGTTTTTTCAGGCTTCGGCAGCAACTTCCGATGCATCGGCAAAATCTTTGGCAGCCAAAAAAAAAAAACTCCCGATGGAGTTGCAAAGGATCACTTCGTTTGAGCATCGCAGCAGGCAATGCGAAGGCAATGCGAGGGAAAGGCGAACCCGCCCGATGATCTGTTGAAGGCAACACGACGTCGTGACGCCTTCTCAATGCCATCATGTAGCCATCGTAGCATAGTATGTGGAATGAAAGAAGAATTTAGTGTTCCGCTCTGTATTCTTTGCCCTGGCCATCTATATCATTGTATATTGTTTGATTTTTAAAGTGTCATCTTTCCAATCTCATTTCTTTCGAGACCTGTAATGAAAATGAAATGGAAATTTGTAATTTCAAAATCCTTTCTATCGAAGCTGAAGGCAAAATAATTTTCTACCCAGAAAAGGCTTCATTTCATCCATCTTTGAAACTTTAACGTTAACTTGATAATAAAAACATGATTATGACAATCATATTCATGATGATACTGATGAAGGTGATGGTCATGATGGTGATGGCAGTTGTGAGATATGTTGGTGATGGCGGTGATGAAGATAATATATTTTTTTAAATCTTAGTGGAGGATGGGGATTAGTATGAAGTTGGTAGGGGTTGGTAGATTTGCTTTTGATGATGATGAGGATGATGATGAGGATGATGATGATGATGATGATGGCGATGGTGATGCAGGTGGTGGCTGTGATTATGCACGATGATAATGAAGATGACGAGGATAATTGTAAGGGTGGTGAACAGCACCACCACCACCACCACCTCCATCATCATCATTAATATCATTGCCATTCGTTCTCTTTATACCATGATTAAAGTTAAAGTCAAGCTCTAAAATAAACATATTTTTTTCACATATTAATCTAACTCTAATCTGTCCAAAGTAACATTGACAAAATTGATTTTGACACAAAATTGTCAAATTTCATTTTCTCTAAAAAAGAAAACTAAATTGGGTGACATTCTAAACATAACAAAATTAATGTACAATATCTGTGTTGTTGCTCCCCCCCCCCCCTGATTTTCACTGGAACTGTTCCGATCAATCTGAAACTGTCTTGGTTGCTGTATATTATTAGACTCTTCATTTCTCAATTCTGTGTTTACCAGCTGTCTTCTTCCCCCTACCTCTCCCTACCTTGGGAGGGGGGGGGGGTGTTTAATTTCAATTTGAGTCAAAGACAATACAAATATAGCTCTAAAGTACAGTGTGTTTTGCTCTCGATGAATTACACTGTTCGTCATAAAGGTGGAATATTTGTTCTGGCTCAACGATGCTATGTTGCTCCGGCTTGAATTTCTTGAATGTGTTGGTCACCGCTTTCACTCTTTCGGGGTCCCGGCTATATCTTGGACGTTCCCTCAATCCTTTCCAGGGACTTTTCTTCCAATAGTTTGCACCCAGAAGATGGTCATTTTCGTCATTTTATTTTTATTTTGGGGCCCTTTTTGTTTACGCGACCCACCAAGGCACCCTCAGTCCTACTCCAAGTAAACACGTCTGAGGTGTAGAGTTGTTATTGTTCTTTAACCTGTTTAAGTTAAATCTAATTATATGGTTACAGGCTTGACTCGTTTGTCTAGGGGAGGGGTCAAAGTTTATTTTGATTGGGGTTCAACATTGATTTTAACCATTTTTACCCCATGAAAATTTCTACCTTCCCTAAATTTTATAGAAAAATATCAGCAAAACATAAAAATCAAAATATATTAAATATTATCAATAGTTACCATTTAAACTCTTGCCATCATGGCTAAAAAGAAAATTAGGGAAAATGATAATAATTAAGGGTTAAAGGTTGTTTTTTATTTCTTTTACTTTCAGCATAAAGGTTGAATACAATATTCCGAATTTTTACCAATCATACATTTTGTTTCAACCCCTCCCCCCTAGACAAGAGACCCAATTCTTTCCTCGTAAATCTAGATTTAACTTAAAACCAAAATAAACAGTACACTGAAGACGCGTTTTCTGGGGGAGGGGGGGGGGGAGGGGGCTTGATCTGCCGGGTAACCAAAAAGGGGTCCCAAAATGAGAAGGAAAAAAAAATGATCAAAAATGAGCATCATGGGGGTTGACAAAACTTTTTTCGGAAAAAAAAAAATCTTCGTGAAGGGTTTGGAGAATGTTAAAAATATAGCCAGGGTCCCGAAAAGTAAAAGCAGGGACAAAGATAATCAAGAAATTAAAGCCGGAGCAAAATCATGTCGCTATAGCGGCAAAATAAATAAATAAATAAATAAATAATAAAAAAAAAAAATAATGATAATATTCCATCTTTATGACGGACAGTGTATGATCAGCTATTGAATTCCCCGTGGTCTGCATCTGGTGAAGATTTTTATACACTAAGGTCACGTGATGCTTTCTTCAATAAAACGTATTAGCCCAAAGTCTCTATTGTCCCAAGACAATTAGCCCCACAAAATGTATTCAATTCGGCAATCTTGGATTCGCGCTGGCGATGCCCAAACGACGTCGGTTGACATTCGTTTGTCCTTCGGGTAAACTTCATATTACCTTCGCGTGTGATTCATAGTGCCATCGTGTAACCTTCTAAACTTTGCCCGAACTCTAAAAATGACCCCTTCGTACAACCATCGCACCTAAACATCGGGACAGTGTGACGCCACCTTAATGGTAGTACGAATTTAATACAAGATGACGTCACAGTCCCTTGTTGTAGAGTAGTTGAGTAAATGCTAAACAGGGTCCCTCGCCTCCCGCTCATTAGTAATAATAACCAGTTGATATTGGAATTTTTTCAATAAAACCTTCAATCAATCAATCAATCAATCAATCAGAAAGAGAGTGAAAACCGGACATGATAGCTCAGTCGGTTAGAGCGCCCGTAAAAAGGTAGCCTTTCTTGCTTTCATGAACGAGAGGTACGAGTTCGAAACCCGGCCGAGTCATACCAAAGACTTACAAAAATGGTACCTAAAGTTGCCTTTTAACAAGGAGCTTGGGGGTAATAATAACATTATGCAGGGCCCGCTGGGAGAACAGTTGTCAAAACTATAGTGGCTACCCTGGGTAAATAAAACGATATGATAATAATAATAATAATTATTATTACATCATTAATATTCACGATCCAGCAAATAGTCTGGGGTTAAGTAATGTACAGTGTGAAAAGCATTTAATTTCTTAACCCCGGTTAAGAAAATAGTATGGGGATAAGAAACACAGTCTGAGAAAGCAAAAAAAAAAGATAGTATGGGGTTAAAGATAGTGCTGGGTTAAAAAGTAGCAGTCTGAAAAGCATAATTATGAGTTTTTAATTTATTTATTTGTTCGATCTTTCTTTTAAAATACTTCGAAGCAGACTTCATATACAAGTACTGGTATATAATTATGTAAAGTGGTTTATAAAATATTGTCATAATTATCATTGTTGTGTTATTATAAACATCCATCAATATTAATTTTAATTAATTTTTGCTTTCACCGAAAAAAAAAAATCCTTGCCCTCTTTTTTTTTTCTTCTTTTGTGATTGATTTCTTAGCTCTTTTCTTATCTTCCATTGTCTTGTGGAAAAAAAAAAACGCGTTGTTTAATGACTTATTGTTCTTTTTATTTATTTTTTTTCTGCAGGAAAGCAGAAGAGGGTATCTTTTCACCTCCCTTACCCAAGTTCATGTGGATGGATGGCTCGAATCATGGCAGGAATATTCCCAGGAAGTTGTTGGTGCGCTAATATTGATTGAACATGAAACCCGGTGTCTTGCTACTAATAGTTCAATTCCAAAAATATGATATGTTATTATATTAACTTTGTGCTGGTATACCCGTTACTATCCTTGTTATTATCCTTTCACATGACAATTACAGGGATCGAGTAAATTTGTGAAGAAAAAAAAATCTGAGCCGTTAGGCCCTTGATGATGCCAGTGCATGTTGTAATAATGCATGTGTCAAGAGGAAACATTGAAAAACTTATCTTCTGAGCATCTTTACCTTTACACGCTTCAAAATAATAAAATAAATGTAGTTTCGGTTTCATTACTTGATGTTTATGTACATGTGAACTACACAATTTATGCTTACTAGGCTTTTTTCATTTCTGTGATACTCTTTTCAATCTCGCTCAATCTTTATTATTACTTATCACACCTTTGGAGTCAAGCCTAGTTTGTCTGCTTTTGCCAATTTTATTTATGACGTTTGTGCATGTTCAATCGTTTATGTACATATACAATTGATTTTATACACTTCTTTTACATATTTTACAATTTACTAATTTATATGCATCTACTGTAAGATTTCATTTTGTAATTTGTTTTCTCCTTTTTCTCCTACTACATTATCCTCATCGTATGCCTCTGTTTTTTCTTATCTCCTCTTTCTCTGTCCCCTACGTTTCTACTTTTTTTTTGGTATATACATGTAGTTGTATGTTTAGATTTTTAGCTGATATAATCACTTGATATTTCAAGTTGTTTTAATACTTTTAATTTTTAAATGTATCAGTCCTTGGACTGCCTTTTCATTATTTTTAATAAACCGAATCGAATTGAATTGAATTGAATAAAATTGTGTAATATATATGGGAGAGTGGGGTTAGTTGGAACACGGGGTTAGTTGAAACATTGTAATTTTCTTTAATGGCTTTAAATATATTTATGCAAATCTACCCTCAGGGTGTTGCTATTAGCAACTGCCATCCACCATATTTTAGACAGCACACATGCTTCAAGCCTCGTGAAGTTAGAAAGTAATGTTTGTTTTTTCACCTTCTGAGTAAATTTTGTCACTTTTACAAATGTTTTATTATCTCAGAGAAGATCATAAATTAAGTTGGCCAGTTTTTTAGTATAACATGTATAACAAACAGTTATACCAAGCTACAAGACAAGGTTAAATATATGGCATGCTGTTGTCCCTCTTTTAGTGTTGTAAGCTTACAAAATGTCAAATGGGCCTCTGGGGTTAGTTGGAACATTTTGAACGGGGTTAGTAACTTGGAACATGTACTATAAGTAAATAAGTTTCAGCTGAAGAAAAAAAATAAAAACCATATAATTTAATGAAGTGTTCCGAAATATTCATATAAATGTATATTCGTGCACATTGGACAATTTTATTTTGGTTTAAATAAAATATATTGCAGAATGCTACTTCACACGACTTCAGAATATCTGTATGTGAGTGGACGCTATCAAGACTGTAAAAAAACATGAAGTAAAAAATAAATTTGAACACCAATCTATTATGTTAATTGGAATCAATAAAGCAAGTTAGCTGAATCCATGCAATAATGTTGTAGGTAGTTTAAATATATGCTAAAGATACCATGCACAATGTTTCAACTTACCCAATACCTTGTTCCAACTAACCCCGTGTGTGACATGGTCTTGTTGAAGATGGATTTTTTCCGGAACCATCACTAAGTTTAAGATTTTTATGGGGTACATTTTCATTTTGTAGCATACAGATATACACTCAAGCTGATTGTTTATTGTTTCTTGAAATAAATCCGCTTTTGTTTTACGGCCATTTTTGTGAAAAATGTTTCATATAACCCCGCTCTCCCTACTTGTTTGTGATTTATGTTAATTCACGTTTATTTTTGGTGTATTTATACATGGACACTATGTCCATGATTTATATATGTTTACAGAGCCACTGATAAACAATGTAATATCAATGATATGGCCACCCTATATAAATAAAGCGGAATAAATAAATAAATAAATAAATAAGTATACTTTGATTCTGAGTATTTAGGTCATAAGTTTTGCAAAGATAATATACCCAGTTACCGTTCTGGATAACTGCCAAATACTATAGTCATGATACACTGTTGGTCAGAAAGGTTGGATATTTTTTTCGTGCTCCACCAACATGTTTGCTCCGGCTGATGTAATTTCATGAAATTAATTGTCCCCGCGTTCACTTTTCGGGACCCTTCCTATAGTTTGATTGTTCCCCCAACTATTCCGGGGAATGGAAAATAAAAAAGGGCTGTCAGCCCCCACAATGCCAATTTTTGCCTTTCTTGTCATTTTGGGGCCCCTTTTTGTTTACCCAGCTGACCAAGGCCCCCTTAATCTTAACCCCGCGAAACGCGTCTAAAGTTTAGGGTTAATATTGTTCTTTGCGTTAAATTAAGTTTTCAGGTTACATGCTTTTGTTTCTTGTCTAGGGGAGGGGTTGAAGTAAAAAGTGAGATTGGTGAAAAATTGAAATATTTTATCCTTACTTCATGGTAAAAGCAAAGGAAATAAAAAACAACCGTAAACCCTTGATTATTATTATTTTCACCCAAAATTTGTTTTAGCCTTATTTACAAGGTTGTAAATGGTAACTATAGTCTATTTTTCATTATGATTTATTTTTGGCGGAGATTCAACAATATATTTTTGGGACGATAGAAATTTCCATGTTTTAAAAATTGATAAAATCAATTTTTAACCCCTATCGGAATAAACTTTGACCCTTCCCCTAGACATGAAACGAAATCCTTTAACCTTGAAACTTAATTTAGCGTAAAGAACAATAACAACCCTACACTTCAGACGCGTTTCTTGGGGTTATGATTAAGGGGGCCCTGGTCAGCCGGGTAAACAAAAAGGGGCCCCAAGATGACAAAAAATTGCGAAAATGGGCATTGTGGTGGCTGACAAAGTTATTTGATTTTTCTTTCCCCGGCAATAGTTGGGGAAATGTCCAAGATATAGCCAAGGTCCCAATAAGTGGAAGCGGGGACAAACAACTTCAAGAAATTATAGCCGGAGTAAAATGATGTTGCTTGATCACTCAAAACAATATCCAACCTTTATGGGCAACAGTGTAGTTGCGAGATATTTGTATATGCAATGAAAACAGAGTTCAAGTTCGATTTCGGAGTATGGACATGTCATAGAACATTAAATTTAGTAATTTTGTAGTTCCCTCTCTTATCATTATAATTTTTTATGCTAAAATGTAGCATTTTGATTCCTTAGCAGTACTGCTCCTCTGTGAATGTCAAACAATAAAAATCGTATCTTGTGATGCACATACAATCTCAATTTCAGGTTTACGATTTCATTGTCTCCATCAAATTCCGATCCTTAATGGTATTCATGATCACGATAACTCATTTTATTCTGTACTACCAACTTACTCAATTAATTTGTAAAACTATGTACATATTTTCTTTTTATGTTCCATTAAATTTTATCAACGCCCAGTTCTGGTAAATAATTGGGGAGGCCGAGGGAGACCCTCGGTTCATCATGTTCATAGCTCTGCCCAACCCATAGCTAAGCTACATGTACCTCGAGCAGGTTTTTTTTTTTTCTTTTTTTTTTCGATTGTGTATAAATATTCATATCTGGTTGAATTTTTATTGAATATTGTCATTGCCAAATTTATAATAAAATAAAAAAATAAAATATGTACCGTAGTATTGTATATATGAGAAAATATTCATCTGGTTACAAATACGAATAATTTGACAAAAATATGTTTTAATGTTCTTAAAAATTCGCAAAAGTATCTCGAAAGAAATTTGATTTTCCGACCAACTAAAAATCATCGCAATACGCTCCTGCATGGGTGGTGCTCCACCAAGTCGTTTGTTATAGAAAGAAAAAGAAAAATCTCACTGAGAATGTGATTAGTATAGTATAACACGTTTTCAATTCGTAAAGTCATTCGTAACGACTTGTTGAAACGCCACCCAGGACTGAGAAGAGGGGGGGGGGGGGACTTCAACGTTTGCTCCGGGGGCACTTTACCCAATATATACGTATTTTTTTAAAGACACATTCCCAGCCTCATTTGGGAACATCACCGAAACTCCGTACATGCGTGGCCCGGTCCCTGCCCGGCCCAGCATAGCCCCTTGTCGAGGCCCTGGCGGCTGAAACCGTTGTCCCGAGCGTAGCGAGGAGATAACTCCGACTCGCTTAGCGAGTCGGGCCTGGCGAGCGGCAGCCAGTCTCGCTTCGCCCAGCATCATTTCAACGGCCAACTCAACCGACAGGCTCAACCGACATTATGTTGCTCCGATAAGGCTATGCCCGGCTCGGCTGTCGGGCGAGAGCCACCGCTGAAACCCATACGATGTCTGCACTCGAGCTACCGCCACAACGCGGCATTACGTCCCCCGCCCACCGGCAGGGATATCTGCCCGCACAACCCCGATGAGAAACGGAGAGTTCCCCGCTCGTGCCCTTACACTTGGAGGCCAGGCTAAATATTAACATTAAGAAAAAACTAATAGACAACAGACGTCACATAACAATAACGAAAAATATCATAAAATTATGAAAAAATGATAATAGGCCTAAATACACAAACATGTATATTTAAATCTAATGATATTTCTATCTGTCTATATTCAAGTCGTCGTGGTCATACAACATGTTTGATTTTAAACTTGAATGAGTAAAAGATAAGTTTATATAGAATAGGATGGCTAAAAAGCATTACGTTGATTGGCGTGTCACCATCTTTTATCCAAGCATTTACAAAATTATTCATACCCCTATGTATGAAATTGTATTTTGTTTATTTTTCCAACTAATGAATGACGGTGCTTGTGAAACTTGATATGATAACATGACTTTGTCATATGATATGATGTTTCAGAAATGGTCTGTGATAGGCAAGATGTAAATACACGATATTCTGACACGCTTACCCATGCCAAGTCTTGAAAGTGAAAAAAGTTGAAATAATATATCTTATACCACCCGCATGCGGGTGGTATAAGATATATTATTTCAACTTTAAATACTAAACTCTAACTATCCTTTAATAATGTACTTAGAGAACTCAAAGCCAAAATATAACTACACGAAACTTGCCTATCTTATTGATCAAATTTATGTTCATTTTAAATGTTTTATAGCATCAATTCCACTGATCATTATTTTAAATTATATCATTGAATTGTGTAACTATTATAATATGTTTGTAAATATCACATCTCTGTGTTTTGTTCACTTATTTTACATGATTATCGCATATTGCATTATTGTCAATTGCATATTTCCTTTTTGTAATTCGTAATATGATATATCTTCATGTATTATGGTGTGTTCTTCTTAGTTTTTTAAAATGTGATTTATTTTTAAAATTTGTTATCAGGACCATGATGTCAAACAGATGACATGTATTTTGTCAATATCTGATCTTGTTTATCCTGAATAAATCTGAATAAATAGGTTTGAATAAAATAAAGAAATAAATATTAGGTTCACTCTTCTAATATATTCACTCTTTTAAAAGCAAATATTTCACTCGTTTTTTGTTTTGTTTTTTTTTAAAGAGAGAGAGAAATAGAAAGAGAGTTGATTGTAGTAATGATCACTTTTTGACCAATTCCAAAATTATCCATAGTCTACCCCTATTTGACAAATATATTTGGGAATCTAAGTGCTTATTTATACCAGACCATAGATTAAAATGGTCACTTCCTATTATTATCATTATTAGCTAGTCTATATCGTGGGCTTACAACCATAACTGGCTAAGTCCATTTTTGAAGTCTACCAGATTTCTGTATATTCATTGATACTTGTCTGTTACAACTGCATAATATCCTCACAGGATATGGATTGCCAGAACTGTACATAGACAGTTCTGGCACACAAACACACATGAATATTGTTGTTGTTAAATAAATTCGATTCAATTCAACTCTATTCAATTCAACACTATCACCCTACTTGGAAAATGTGAGGAAAGTGACAAAGACATGTGTAACCATTAAGTAGTGACGATTGCTATCATGGCAACAGAGGATAGAAATGTGACGAAGAAAACATTAGGTAGTGACATTGTAACATAAACTATATGGTTTGGTATAGTACGAACTCAAATAAATACTTTGTTTTCAATATATTTATGAATCAAGAAAAATTTGAACTTGAATCCTAGGCTGGGACCAATTTTTACAGCACCAATGTTCATTATTGCAAAATTCAGAGAGATAGAGACTGAGAGAGAGAGAGAGAGAGAGAGAGAGAGAGAGAGAGAGAGAGAGAGAGAGAGATTTAGCAAGATAGAAAGAGAGAGAATGAACACTCAAAAGATTCCAACAAATGGAAACAAATATCAAACAAAAAGGGGACGAGAGAGAGAGAGAGAGAGACTAGAGAGAGAGAGAGAGAGATATATTTAGCAAGATAGAAAGAGAGAGAATGAACACTCAAAAGATTCCAACAAATGGAAACAAATAACAAACAAAAAGGGGACGGGAGAAAGAGAAAAAGAGGTTCAGAGAGAGAGAGAGAGAGGGAGGGAAATGGGGGGGGATTATAGTGATTACAAAAATAAAAGCTTGTAAAACCCGGATCCATGACAAAATGACAATTAACAGTCCTATGAACCATCATAAAACGAGCAAACTAAATTTCGCTTTAGGCGGAGACTTAAACTTAAAGGGAAAAAAGGGAAAAGAAAGAAAAAGAAGAACGGGAAGGAGAGGCAAAATGTGATTAAAATACACTACCTTCGGGTTCATTATATTATAGAAGCCAATTTTTTTTTTCTGCTCGCGCATCGCGCTCGCAAGGTTCTCTCAATAAGGCACCTTGACTGATCCCTTATGTCCCATATTAGTAAAGTTATGTAAATTTTTCTACTCGCACTTGGCCCTCGCAATTTATTTTTGTTAAAATTGAGGTGATCTTGATCCATATAGAAGAATTCAAACAAAAAGAGATAAGATGGAAAATGTGCTTAAAATATATGGTCTAATTATGTGTCATTATAAGCCAAAAATTTCAGCTCGCGCTCGCAAATTTCTCTCAGAAAGACTGATTTCTGACGTCGCAAAGTGAAGTGATGGATGTCAATTAAGTTTCAATATCTAGAATACACTACCTTCAGTTAATTATAAGTCAAAATTTTCGGCTCGCTCTTTGCGCTCGCTTTTCTTTAAAAAGCCCATTGACTTATCCCTGGCGTCCCAAATAAGTTATGTAAAATTTTCTGCTCGCAATTTATCTTTGTTAAAATGAAGGTGATCGTTACCTATTCAAACAAAAATGGGCCTACATAATAAGAGGGGAAAATCTGCGTAAAATATAGGCCTGCGGCCTTATTTGTGTCATTATATAAGCCAAAATTTTCGGCTCGCGCTTCGCGCTCGCAAATGAGTCTCAGATGGCATGACAATTATCAAAAATGTGTATAGAATACACTACCTTCAGGTAATTGTAACCAAAATTTTCGGCCCGCGCTACGCGCTCGCAAATGTGGCTCATTCACAAATGTGCACTTTTTCACATTTCGACCCCCCCCCCCCGTAAAAATCCTTATTATTCGGGCCTAATATGTTCACATGAATTCTTCTAAAACTTGGGCCCTCTCAATTTTGAAAACGCTACGCCGGCCCTGCTTATAATGTAATTTTGTTAATTTAGTTTGCTTGGTTTTTGAAAGTTCGTACAATTGTCATTACAATGGCAATGTTCGGAAGAGTCAATACATATAACATAATTATGAACAATTAAACGTATCGAGAAGTACCATCCACTTGAAATTTACACGATTTGGAACATAAACTGTTTTGAAATTCTCCTGAATTTATGTAATCGTTGATTGTTTCATTGTGGAGAAAGTTGTAAAATTTGGGGCCATAAAAAATGAATGTCTTGAGAGAGAAGGGTGCTCAGTAACATTAGGGTATATTCATGCGTGCCTATTTTTATACAAGCTTTTGGTTTTCCTTTCCCCTGCCTTTAAAATCCTAAGCAGATAAGGGACAATAATGATGTTTGGCCTGAGATGATTGTTGTGTAGCGCCAGCTTGAGCCAAATACATTATAACATATTGCCACCTCAGCCGCTTGCTGAGTAGGCAAATCGCCCGGATCGCCGCCAATGCCCCATGCCCAAATTCAATCTGCTCCTGTCACTCCTGGAAAAGAATCTTATACAAAATATTTCCAGTATTGTTCACACAATAAATTATGGATTATCTTTTTCTAATGCTCTGTTTTAATTGTAACTTTATACGATTATTATTGTTTGAATATACGGCTGATTATATCAATATCTTTACGCTATCTAAACATGTCGAAATCTCTTTCGCTAATATTTTTAAATTTAGAAGTCGGGTCTGAACTTTTCATGGGGTTGTTAGGGCTGATACCTCATGACAAAATGAAGCAAGAGACACATCAACCTATTTAGTGTTTTTGATGTTTTCATATTTCATTCAGTGCCATCTTCCTTCTGGCCAAATTTCATTATGGTCATATTCAATTTAAAGTGGACATTTAGCTGAAATTTTAATGTGGCGCTGTGCCTATATACGAAAATGAAAATTGGGATCTGAAATCAGCACAAAGGCTTCTTTACAATACAACCAATTATTTTAGTTCAAACATTATGTGATCCAGATTTCTTACGCTGAATAGTTGATCAAACAGGAATTTGCACATATGGGACTACGGTGCTTTTTGCCTCTTATTCATATATCTAGTCACTTGGGTCAGATTTTTTTATTTTTTTATTTTTTTATTTTTTGGTTGCTTATACCCCCGTCACACTGAGCTCGTTCCTACTACGTCCTTGCAAATTTTGCCGAAACGGGCAAACAGTCATGTATTGTAAACTGATGTGGACGTAGTAACATACTTCTTACGATCTGTTTGCGAACTTCATGACTAGCTCGGTCGGATTTCCAAAAAAGTCGTTCAAAAAAATCGGGCCATCTAACGTCCTCAAATTCTAACGGCGTCGGCAAGTAACCTGAAACGCAGCATGGACCGCATACTTACAAACGAAACATTCGCCGTAATTAAATTCGTTTTTCTAAAAGATGTGCATAGGACCGTTCATACAAAACGAGCATCTGCATATTAATTATTTTCAAGTTTCTAAAATTAACGATAGAGTGACAACGTTCCTTAACAACGGGTAGGACTATACTCTGAACGAGAAGGACGTACTACGAACAATCGTTTCAATTTTTTAAACAGAACGGCATGTCATAATTTCACTCGTACACTGACGCTAGTTCTCACTGTAGGTAGTTTCTATGGTGAACGGGCCTCCAAATCTGTTTCACCACGGACTGAACGTAGTGCAGACCTTTAGAATCTAGTAACAGACCGTTTACAATCTGTTTACGAAACTTCGGCGAACCGGGCGCCGAACGGAGATACGAGAACGGAAAGCATTCCGATTTTTTGAACATGTTTCAAAAAAATCGTACTGGGCTTCAAGTTCTAAAATTAAACGTAGTGCACAGACGTTCCTTAAACGGTAGCGACTTACTCTGAACGAGAAGGACGTACTACAGACGATCGTTGGTACCTAACTTTTATCATGCTGCGCATAGGCACTTTTAGTGACCGTTCTGGACGTAGCTACGAACGGTATAGAGTGAAACGAGCAGTTTACTCGTTCTGAACTGGATAACAAGGTTATCGCGGACGCGATAAAGACGGAATTGACGTAACGAGAACTATTTATGAACTGCTAGCATCGTTATTCAAGAAATTATTTTCAAATATTATAAGTTCCAACCCGACCAAAGCCCGCTTCAGCATTTTTTAAAACAAACGGCAAAAACGGGCAAGAACGTTTAAGAACACCTCAGTGTGACGGCCCCTTAAAGTCAATTATCATGGAACTACTCTAACATGGCATATACACATAGGCATTGGCGGCGATCCCGGAAGGGGGGGGGGGACGTGCCCCCCCTCGATTTTTTCCGGGGGATCGTCCCCCTTAGTTATTTGGGATCAGCTTGTGAAGCTAATAAGTATAAGACGCAAAAATATAGACCTACGTCAAAATACATGTTAAATGCCCATATATAAAGGAAGAATTTTCAGCTCGTGCTTCGCTGCTTCGCTAACATTGTCCACTAGATTTCGATATACAAATATATATTATTTTGGGACGCTTAGTCCGCTTGAGTCTATTATTAATTCACCTTCCGGTGTTTCCGTCCCGCCCCCCCCCTCCATGTTGTGACATTGAATTCGCCGCTCTTGCACCAGGTAATTTGGATCTAGTATTTACTTGAATTTGTTTCGTGGTCCTGTCCTCAACGTTTTGGTGTGTCGTGTCATTCGACGAACATAGAGGTGGACTCATCTTCTACAGAGAGGAGACTGATTTTGTGATGAGGACGAATACATATCAGAGAGGTACAAGACTATAGCATATATATAGCAGCACTTTTTGGTACCCTGAGAGATCCTACTTGGGCACAAATCGAACCATTAACAATGATAACCAATATGAGTCAGAAACCCATAGTCCAATTTGTCGTGGTCACTTCACGCACCGTGTATGTTTGATCATCAATTTTTCCAGACCAAAGTTGTAAATATCAAATCCAACATGGATAAATGACGAAGATGCCCTCCTACATTATACATAGTAGGTAGTCAGGTGAATCAGAAAGTGCGAAGAGATTGCACCTTTCTGTCTGGTCAATGGTTCGTGTGCACTCAGCGTTGATAGGACCCAATAAAAAAATTTTCCAGCTGAAAGAATATAAAGGTAATATACACATTTTCACGCATCGTTTTGCTCTGATAACGAAAATGTCATATTTCAGAGAGTTGCTAATTCATTTTGGCATGGGACGGCAAAAGATATGAAATTTTGGGTTAAATTCCGATTTTTAGAGAATAAGACATTCAGAATACGGCCTGGTATTATTCCCATAATCATGACAGCAAGGAGAAAAATTATTCTCTTCTGGAGTAGAGGTTGTTATGTGGATTCGATGATACTGTAGAAGGATGATTACGAGTATTACCATGTCCATGAAGAAGAGTGTAGTTGAGAACAGAAGGCAGCGGAACACGGGGGCAAGGGGGGGGGCACGTTGACCCCCCCGTTTTCACCACCCCTAAATGAAGCCCTTTTGACATGACAAAAAGTGCCCTTTCTCTTAGGCTAATAAAACCATGTTTTTATAAAAAAGGGGCACTTTGATTGACGTTAAAGTTACTCCATAATGTCTTTAAAACCCCAAATTCGCGGTCGCGCTTCGCGCTCGCTGAGACACATAGATTCTTAGCTGATATCACATTAGACTATATATTTGAGCTTCATATTGTTCATCTCTGAGCACGCTTCGCGTTCGTCGAAATAATGTTAAATAGGTTTAATGCACAGCGCATGAACGTCCTCATGTTTGAGCTCAAAATTTTCGGCTGCGCCGCTTTGCGTTCGGTTAATATTAAATAATGGTCTTAAGCGCACAATAAGCTACAATTTTGAGCTCATAATTTTAACAACTCCTGCTTCGCGCTCCGACATATAGGGTCTGATAAATGCACAAATTAACTCCAGATTTGGCGTCAAAATATTTGGAATTAGGGAGTGTAATTAATTTACGCTCATGTTAAAAGTAAACTTCTCTGATAATAAAACTTTTTAACTTCTGCATTATCTTCTCTGCCAATCTTTAACTGTAGACATTATTGCAAGTAATCCCCAAACCCCCAACGCCTGTCTTGGCAGCAAAAGTGGAAATGTTACGGTCGTTGTATTTTGGCTCAAGCTTGGCGCTACACCACATATCGTCAAGTAGCTACAGGCCCGATAATATCTTCGAGAGAATAAAACACCTATTATTAAAATGGTAATTGTCGCTTTGTGGATTGTATGCGGAATTTGAGGTAAATCTTAAAAGTGATTGTAGAAAATACCATATACGATTGTATTTTTAAACGGGCATTTTTTGTCTTCCACTGTCCTTTTGAGGACCTTTTGAATTGATCAGATTTGAGAGCGATGCTTTGAGTGTCGTTGTGTGTATATTTAATCCTTGTTGTCCTGTGTGTAAGCATTGTTATGTTTTAGTGTGGTCCCACTCGCTTAATCTGGGTAGGCCCTAGTAAAGTAGTAGACTATAGCGTTTATTTTGTATTGCTGACTGACTTGTCTGGCTCTGACTGAAATCTAACTTTGACTGTGAAATATGAAATGCAGAGGAAAATAGCACTAGTAATGATTTAGCTTATTTACAGCAGGTGTGGCTCGTGATTTATGACGATTGAGCTATGACTGAGCTACCGTTAACACGTAGAATTGTTTACTCCATAATTTTTATAATTTATTCACGATGCTCGAATGATCACGTTTAGCATATGAAAATACAACTACCATGGTGTGCCTTCCAATTGAACAATAGTCAACGATAAAATTTAGATTCGTCATTATATTTTTTGGTAGTCCTCAAATACGTTTTCAAATGTTGGGCGTAGTCCGACCAGTGGATTCGTTGAAGTTCCTTTTTATATTTCTCTTCTTATTCTAAAAAATATTGAAAAGAGTGGGTCTACGCTTAACCTTTTGTGAAGTCGAGTCTGCAGTTTTTCTTGCGAAATGGGTCCCTTTGGTTAATGATTGACAGCGCACACGACAAAGTGGTTTATTGGAACCATAGCTGCCAACTGTGTACGAAAAATTCGTAATTATTACGAATTTTTACCCTTTATACGAAAATACGAATGCACCTTTAAAAATTACGAATATGGAGCGCCATTATACATGATATATTATGACCACTCACGCACGATGTTATATGATAGCTTCTAATGTAGTTTACTACGGCTGCGCGCGACGTACGTACGTGCACATGAAAGCAACCACACGAAAACAGCGCATTCGTAGTGAAGGCGGAAGGCCATTCAAAGTACATGCACGTTGATCTTAGTGCATACACACAGCGGAAAGACGAAAACAGCGCATTCGTAGTGAAGGCGGAAGGCCATTCAAAGTACATGCATGTTGATGTTAGTGCATACACACAGGCACTGGTATTGTGTGTGATACAGTTGTGATGTCGCTAGCGAACGTCGACCGTATTTTGTCTCCTCTTCTCTCTAGTTTTGGACATAAATGGTTGAAAATGGAGCGTAAAAGGACAATGTTACAACAGCAAATATGGAACAGAGTTGACTTCATCACCAAATCGGGAAAAAGCAAACAACATGCATTTTGTACGATATGTCGAAAGGGATGTCTCCATCGCTCATGCGGCCGTAGTGACATTGTTTTGCATACCAAATCAAAAACTTCACATCGGGAATTTGAATCTGAATCTTCATCCACACCCAAGATAACTTCATGGATGTCAACTTCGCAGGATTTAAATGTTAACGGAGTGAGTGCTTGTTTACATCATTCTACTTGTATTGATACAATGGTAAGTGATATTGTGATGCTCATATTTCATTGAGTAGACCTATTCATCATCTGACTTCAGATTCATGAAAATTTTTGGCAATAATTTCTTCAAACCTAAGCCCACCCTAAAAACAACAGAAAAAAAAGGTTTAAATGCTCCAAAATAGGGCTCAGATTGCACCAGAGAGCGTCTAGAACCCCAGTGCTTCCAGGGCCCTTAGGCGGCCCTGGACCCGCCGCAAGGGACTTCGCGCTTCGCGCTCGTGATGTGCGCTTCGCGCACATGTTGATGTGCGCTATGCGCACATTTCTGTGTTTTTTATCTGATCATTACTAATTTGAAATTTCAAATGTTGGCAGCTATTGGGGAACAGCCTGATCGGCGTTGTCAGCTTACGATCAACGCACTTCAGTCATCGCAACCAGGAGGCGGAGCTCCTCGCGATAGCTACCGGTAGCTAATCAGAGCGCCCAACAATCAAAATACATTGTTCTCTAGCTCTGCAAAAGCGAACTTGTAGACTTTTCTACGTGCGTAATGAGTTTGCCTTGACTTGAGTCAACTCTGGCTTGATCAAGAATGATCTTCTTCAAAGTTTCTTTACCCCTATTTTTTAAATAGGTCTTTCTTCATTCTATGCATTCTTAAACAAAAAGTTTTTAAAAAGTACTTGGTATTGACTTTCATGATTACTTTCACTTTAATTGGATGAAATTGATTTATTTAAGCATGATTATGCTTAAAAAATGTTTTTTTTTTTGCCAAACAGTAAAAACAAAAAACAAATAAAAATAAATAAATATATAAGAAATTCTTTAAACAATAAAAATACATTTAAGAAATTGATTTTGATACCTGAATTCTTATAAAAGTGTATCTATGAGAAATGCTTCAAAGAATATTCAAACCAATAATTAGCACTCTATGAGCTTTATTTAGTGAACTAGAGCAAAAAGTCTGATTTATGCATAAATTTGCATAATTAGTTGCTGAATTAACTCTTTACGTGCCGGATGCATGATACGTAGCCTACTGTTCGGTGCCATACTCATGTTTGCTCACCTACTATTGACTGCTAAATCCATGCTTTGTCTCCTACCCTCCCCTGCTTCGTGCATGATTGCGCACATTCGGAATAACGTTGATTGATTACGCCGATTCTATTGTTCTGCGCACTGCACACTCACAGGTTAATCCGCTTTATTCTACTGCGGTCACATCCGGCTTTTAATTGGCCAATATTCTCTTTACACAGTTTAAATTAAACTTGTTTTGAGTAATTTCATGTGTTTGCCAACATTTTGACAATCGCACACAATAAAAAACAAAATCATGCCTTGGAACAATGCAAGATTAGATAACTGCCCTCTTATTTTTTTTAAAACAGAATTTGGTGTGACTTTAGAGACAAATAAGAATGCCACATATTTTAAGTACAACATTGTTGTCGACCGTTCTGTTAAAAAAAAGTAATGAGAAAGTATTGACTGTCATCTTTAAGTACAAGGGGGAAAAAAATTGGCAGTGGGGGATATAGGCCCTGGCATGTACGGATTACCAGTGCGGCAGAGGGGTTTGGGCGGGGTGGCACGTAAGGAGTTAATTATTCATTGAAATTTAACTATGGGAATCGATAGATGATGCCACAAGGTAATATTTTACATTGGTGGTAAATAAAAATAAGGCTGTATAATATTGTACACATGTACATTGTGTAAGTAAAGCTGTAATGTCCGTATCGTAACGTCCGTTACAATTTATCTATCATCCGTAACACTTGTTAGCCTATTTCCCGGGCCTATTTCTAATTACCATAATTGAAAAATTCTTTTACCATAAGTTAACCCATCGTTAGTTTGCAGTAAATATGTGGTATGATGAAAATCAGTCAATTATTTTTTATAGTAGCTTTAAAAAATGGTAAAAATTGTTGTGAACATTACATTGTTCAATGGAAGATTAGAACGAGAAAATGCATATATTGGGCTTCATTGATGAGATTTTTTCTTCTTTCTTTTTCTATCCATCTAGAGCATGCTTCCTTACAATATCTTGATTTAATATCCTTTGGCACTTTTGATGATATAAATGTTCAAAGAATTATGATACAATATCCATCATTTTCTGGATTAATAAAGACAAACATTGCATTTTGACATACCAACGTTCAAACGACAATATAATTAGTAAACAAGCATTCTGAGGTGAAATTTTTTCAGATCTCAAAGGTATAGGAATACCTCTAAACAAGCATATAGTGATGAAAAAAACAATCAATTTGAAATTTTGGCACCTACATGCGTCCCCTTTGATATGGAATTGCCATGAGAGATTTGAGATTTAGGTTTGAAGGAAGCACTTGGTCGGGAAGAAGTAGGACTTTTGTGAATCATCAAGATTGTAGAATGCAAGAGTGTTTTCAGGGAACTGTCTACTCTCCATTTCGCTGATGATCATGGTCATGAATACATTATTCTTAGCACACGTAAAGACTATTTCTAAAAATTAGCTTGATAATGCCATTTATTGATAATTGATCCATGTTCCATAATGTCTAGATAGCAAATGAGAATTTGATTAAATTAATGTGATTTCACCCGATTGATCCTGAAACAAAAAGATGAAAAATAATTAGTTATGTCTTGATCATTGATCACAAGTTATTTAACTGTAACTTGTCTAAGATCACCAGTCTTATACACAAGATCAAAATTGACATCAAGAAAATTATTACTGAAGAGGTACTCCAGAGTAGTAGAGGGTTTGAGTTTTTTTAGTTTTCAAATGATTTTTATGCCTCAAAATCAAATGATCTCAAACGTCATAAAACTGCTGAAAATTTTGGCCTGAACATTTTTTGTTGTAAGTTCTGGGTGAAGTGCAGTTGAAAGGTAATCAATCTTTTCCTAGATCATTTTGAGACAATTTAGTCCGAAATTTAATTGCATAACCTTACATGTACTTCCAGACTTGCATGTAGGTGCATACATTGTAGGATGTGGTGTCCCTTTGCTTCCTATGCGTGATCCTTTTCTACTGGTTTCGGTAAGCCTGGAAAGTGTTAAGAACTTAGAAAGTTGTTTGTAAAGTTACAAATTCCCTATAGTGCTATAATAATCACATTCTTAATCATTAACCACAAGAACTGATTACCAGTTATTTGTAAAGTTGTTCATATATGGGTCATTCCATGGGGTTGGGGCAATTTTTCATGCAATGTCCCCTGTAATGGAGGTACAGTATCAACTTTTGCAGTTCACCATGAAGATCAATTCAGATGTGATTAAGTTTTGAGCTGTCATTGAAAAATTTGCTCTCTTTTCTCAGAAATAGACATTAAAATTGGAATTCTTTTATGGATTTCAAGCAACAGGCATACAAAAATCTACCACCGTTACAGGGACATCATACATGTATTGCTTTTACATGGACAAGAAATTTTCATGAGTCAAATTGCAATATGCCATAGTCTTTGAGAAATAAAACTGGATGGGACCCCTTTTTTTTGCTCATGCCATTATTGGAATATATTTGCCTGGTTTTAAAAGGATATGGATTTGGAGTTGTGGTATGTCACAAAAATTGCCCCAACCCCATGAAATCACCCATATGTAACTTTTGAATGACTTGGTGAAATACCATCCTGAGTCCTGTAACACAAAGACTTATGATTGATAAAAATATTTGATCGATTTTTTTCTTGGTAGCCTCATTTGGAACGCAGGTACATTCATGGGTTTGTATGAGCAATTGTTTAGGATAGGGCTAAGGTAAGAATTGAGATCATCAACTTTTTAGCACCCTGTCTACAATGTATGATGATGCTACCAAGAAAAATTTCATTTGTATCTTTTTATCGATCGGAAGTCTTTGTGTTACTGGTTACTGGACTGGTAAGTAGGTCTTCAGGCATCTTTTTAAAACTTCCTCATAACCACATGTAATTTCCCTTCAATTACCTTGTGTCTTACATGTATATGTTAAATTGTACACAGATGTTGACGAGTGCATCATAGCAGCCAAGATGACCACCTCCTGGCAGCTTGAAGGTAACCAACATGAATCATGAACTCATCGGAGGAAGGCACTGAGGTTATCCCCATGGCAACCACTACTGAGACTACGCCCGCAACAACAAAGGACAGAAGCGACAGCCACAGCAGTTGCCATAGTTGTGAAGCCATCAGCCAAGGAGATGGCAATGCAGAAAGTGGTGGGAACAGTAGTGGTAGCAATAGTGGTAGCAACAGTAGAAAGAACTCTTTGACTGCCAGGACTGTTGGTAGTAAGAAAGGGAAGAGTAGTTCAGGGAAGAAAGAAAGCGGTGAAGCGTATATAGAGGGCGACATCAAGCTGAGATTCCTGTGCCCGGATGATGTGGAAGCGGTCAAGCAGCTCTGTCGGGACTGGTTCCCTGTTGAGTAAGTTCATCCATTATGGATTCCATAACATTTGATTTAATACTTTTTCCTACCATAAATATAACCTTAAACCGTAACGTAATACTCCTTTTTTAACCCTACACCGTACATCATAAAATAAGCAATTGCTCCCTGAGCAAATGTCTCTCACTTAATGTGACATAATTTTTCTTCAAAACCATGAGGAAGATGTTTGACATTATATCAAACACCTGGGCCAACGTCCAGCATGTGCATTGCGTTGCTAATGCGGCGGTCACAACTCGTCGTAGACTACGGGGTACGTGCAATCAACGTAGCCTGCGTTGCATGCACAATGCACGCACAGGTAGTTGGTCAATTTCTGTGATTTCTGCGTTTCTGTAGTAAGGGTATTGGAAAAACTTGCTGCACGTCGTACAGGCAACGTGCCTGCATGGTACATATGCTGCACGAATTTTCTACGAAATCCATCGTAGGGAGTTGCACGTCGAAGGTACGGCGAGTTTTGACCGCCGCATTACATTGCGTTACAATGCGCACACCAAACTGGAGTTGGCTCCCTCCGATCTAGGGTAATTTAAGTAAGCCGTTAAATATTTGAGTAGAACAAAAAATTATTTTATCCCCTTAAAGAGACCCTTAAAGCAATTACTTATTGTTAATGTAATTAAATTTAGTGAATAGAAACTTTAAACCTCTACAGCATTTACTTTACATGTAAGAGGAACACAAAGTTTTGATGAAAATACGGGTACCAGCATGTATTATAATCTTATTTTATTTACTCGTTTACAGGTATCCTGACTTTTGGTACAAGGACATTACAAATGATAAACGGTTCTACTCCTTAGCTGCTGCCAAAGGCCCTACCATCGTGGGTTTATTAGTGGCTGAAGTCAAGACTAGGGCCAGATGCCACAGGGAGGTTAGTACGTTTGTTACACGAGGACAACTGCCATACTGGAAAACTACTCCATGGACAACTACCCCCACAAAAATGTACTATTACTCTACATCTAAAGCAAACACTATTTTTCAGAGGGGTAGTTGTCTTGGGGGTAATTGTCCAGGGGTAGTTGTCCTGATACAATTTTATTTATCTTTCATACTATCAATACTTACTTCCATGAATTATAACGGTTAAGTGTACATTTGTTGATGCAAGCACAACATATCTAGACATCATATTACAAAAGACATCTCAAACAAAACTAAAAACAATGACAGCAACATGCAATGCCCATGGATTGCATGAAGAAATATGCATTCGAGTATCTCAAGGAGGTACATGTACAAGAGATGGAGTTCCAACTGGCAACTTATTTATTCAAACAGCTGCAAAGAATATACAGGTTCAATGCTGCCTTTGATGATTGACCCTCGAAGCCGACAGATTCACAGGGATGACCGAGTAGCGAATTTCGTATAAAATAGAATATTGCTTATATTTCAATTTTCATTCGACTGAACAGTGCCAAAATTGAGCACATGATAATATATTGACGATATTATATCTAGACATTGGGCTGAATTCAATGACAGCACCTTAAATTTGTGAAAAAGGTTAAAATTTGATCATCCTAAAATCCGCTTCTTAACAATCTTCCGATTATTCCGGCAGACGAAAATTGAATATGTGCTAGTTGGAATATTGGCATGTATGATGCTACATGTATATGTCAGATTAATGTCCACAAGTGTCCAGTCAGGTAATTTTGATTTATATTTCAGAAAATATTTTAACATTTTTTTTCGCTTGCCTCACAAAGTATACGCATTATGTATTGCTCACGACTTTCAGACAAGTGGCAGCGAAAAGTAATTTATAATACAAAAGAATATCTCTTTTTGAAAGTGGCCTACAAGTGCAGCCAAGTATAGGGATCTTTTGTCTACCAATCTGCAAGGGAGATATTTTATACAAAAGTAAATGTAAATTGCAATCTGAGAATTCTCTGTTTAATGGCTTCAAATTTCTCTCTTGATTAGAAATAGAACTAATAAAAATAATTCCAGTCTGCTTCTAAATGTTGCAAGACTTCATTGTCTCTTGGTTGCCAATCTGTTCTTCTGCAGTAATATGTTGGCCTCAAAAAACATTTTAGACTAGATCATGATATTTGCTGCTTTTATGCTTGTATCCTGAATGAACTGTTAGTCACTGATTGCAACTATCATACTAGTCCTTACTTTTTATTTCACTATACACTTGGGAGAGAGCTTTACAAGAAGCATTGCAAACTCATGACAGCTACATAAGCGGTTGCATGCCTTCTGTACAAATTACATACATGTACAAGTACTAAAAAATATCTCATTCTTCTACAATAACATGGCCATCCCCAAGTTTCTCTAAAGATTTACATGTAATTCCCATATCATTTATAAATCAGTTTAACTGATTTATAATACATGTAATACATGTACATGTACACTGTACATCCTGTGAATGTACATTTAATCTGATTTTTTTTTATTTGTAGATTTATTGTAACTTCATGCAATTATAATTGGGTTCTTTGACAATATTTTTATTTATTTATTTATTATTATTAATACTTTGAAAATTTTATTTATTTATTTTTATTTATTTATTTATTTTATTTATTATTATTATTATTATTATTATTATTTTTTTTTTTGGGGGGGAGGGTCTGTATGGCAGGTAGTATTAAGGGCACAAATAGTAACAAATTTATGACTCTTGAGTTTAGATATCTTTATTAAGTTGCATTTCAACACTAACATTTACTTGTACATAAGAATAACTTGCAGTATAATTGTTGTCCCTACTGGCACAGCACATGTTGCATTGAACAGTTTGTGCTAAAATTAATATTTTAAGTCTGTATTGTTTAACTTGTTTGAACAACGTTATCAATTTTCTACAGCACTGGCAAACAACACATTACAATGTGTTGTATTTAGAACTACAAAACTATATCAATATGAATCAAAGTCTGTAGTGTTTGACTTTTTTGAGCAACTCTTTAATCAATTTACTACAGTTTTAGTTTTTTTCACATGTTCATCAATTTTACATGTTTGTTTAATAGCATCAAGATGAAAGTGGTATCAAATATGCTTTGCTGTGACATTGCAAGTACACTGTAAATTAGATTCACCCATTCAATTGACTTTCACCTTGTGCCCTATTGGTCTAATGACCGTAGATTGTTTTAAGTTTCACCTAATATTCATTGCTGGAGGTTATACAGCGGGGAGATGAAATTGATACCTTTCTTAGATTACTTACTGATTGTTTGGGCCCTGAGGGACGTTGAACCTGGCAATGGAATTCGGCTGAAATATTAACAGGGATGTGATTTGCCCTGGTATTAAGTACATGTATTACACTCGTGCATGTACCATACTTCATGCACATCTGATGTACAAGGGTATGTTTATGTACATGTAACTAAAAAGTGCCTGCAATTTGTATAGATCTAGATCTATTGATAATTGTTTTATTTACCGGGTAGGCATCAAATTTCTGGAAAAATCTTTGAAATTACAGGCTTACAAATTTGTACATAGTTTTTTTTTTTTTGCAAATGACATTCAGAATTCATGCAAGATGCAAATTGATTTTCGATCAACCAATTAAAGTCTATTCATTAAATCTCAACACTTTTGTAAAGGTTTTTGAGCATTACATGTATACATTGTTTAATAGACTTCAATGTGACATGTAAATTGTCCTGAATTAGACAATGACATTGATACATGTAATTAGAAACTTGTATTTTCGTAAATAAGGAAATACCTTTTTTACCTGTAAACACACAGTGTATGTTTTGCAGATACTTTGGTAGTGTGTGACATTTTATGTAATTAGTCTGTGAAACAAAGCACTGGAATTGATTTAGTAATAGTTTATGGTTGTGAAATCTACTGGTATTATATCTGTATTTCCTTATAGAAAAGGGTAATTTTATCTCAGGCAACCTCGTTAGGACTGTGGCAAATTCCTGGATTTGTGAAGAGAAGGGAAAAGACAAATTCACTTTTCCATAATCTGAATAATTCAAATTTAGCTTACATGTAAGTTGCCTAAAGTAACTCCTAGACACTACAAATTTGAAACTTTCTTCATACCGGTCCAGAAAAAAAAAAAAACTCTTTAACAGGTTAAATTGGCATGTACAGTATATGCATACATGCATTTAGAGTGGAGATTATGAAGACAATAATGCAGCGTACATGTTTTGTACTATGCAGAGACCTTCTTGAGTTAAAAGTTTGTGTAAATAGAATTGAGCAGAAATTGATAATCTTGCTTTCTTTAAAGCTCATGTCAATATTTGATTTTTTTTTTATTTAGTTTCTACACAATGCAGGTGATGCTTTGTATTTTACATTCCTACATGTAGGCCTACTTGTTAAGAGAAAATAATACAAAATCTGAGGCAGCCACTTCAAAATGGACATGCATATTTGAGCAGAAAACATTTTGCTTAAACTCTGTGAAATTTAAATGGCTATCACAATTTTGAGTTATTGATTGGATTCTATGTTATTTTAGGTATAATATGCCACCTTGCATAAATGATTGGCTGTATTGTAAAGAAGCCTTTGTGGTAATTTCAGATCCTAATTTGCTTTTTCAAAGGCACAGCGCCACATTAAATTTTCAGCTCCATGTCCTGTTTTGCTTGGAATTGCCCTTTACACACATACTGTTACATTTCAGAGACATGTCAGTTGCAGATCCATATACATGTACATGTAGGGTTTAGGGAAAGGGGCGATGGAGCGGGGGCTAAACAGGCTAAAAAACATAAATCTATCATAGTCATTTTCTAATTTTTGTACACGTTTGCTGAAAAAAGTGAGAGAGGGGCTGAATCGCCGCCAACCCCCCTCACCCACATACCCTGGAACACCCCTCCTATAATTTGAAATTTGAAAACCTCTCATTTACTGTACATTTTACAATCAGAACATTTCTCAGAGCCCCCCCCCCCCTCCCCCATACTTGTAGTCTACATGTAGATCCGCCACTTCATGTACATGTACATGTAGTTGTTGCATACTACTCACCACCTCATTTTAGTGAGAGAGAGTGTTCTTGACAGCTTGAAGTAGTATAGTCTTGATTAGGTCATTCATGTACAGCGGACATATGTAGGCCTACATCATGCGTACAGTGTAGTGCAGAAAGGAAGAATTTTCAGCTTTAGCTACAATGTGCATTGTACATGTTAACATCAATATTTTTTTATTTTGAAAATCATAAATATTATGCTTCCAAAACTGGAAAAAATGAAATGAATAAAGAGTTAAAACTATGAATGCATACAGTACATTGTGGAAAAAGCAACAATATAAAAAGCAGAAGAGGTGTAGAATAAGGAGATGAAATGAAGAAAGGGAATAAAATAAAAAGGAGAGAGATAAAGATATAAAAAGCGTAAGATTACAATGTACATGTAGGTCAAATTAAGAACACAAAGTACAATAATCTACTGAATTGATACAGAAAAAGTGTCATCTTGAATTGATATTTTTAAGAACATAGGGCATACATGTAAGTAGATGGACATGTGCATCTCTGTTGCGTGCATTAGTATTCATATGAAGACTGAAATCCAAAGTGAGCAATGATCCATTCCACATTCAAGCGTACTTGTTCATTATAAGGCACTTGCTCATTTAACCTAGAATAAGAAACTCAATGTCAATTAGTGTAGAAGTGGAGTTGGTATTTAGAATGAACCCATTATGCACTGTGTTGTTGACGGGATGTCTACTTGACTTCTAACCCTATGCATTCAACAAAGTTGGCTTTGGTCCATGAATTATAGTAAGCAGAAGCATAATAGATAGGAGCAAAGGGCAGAAAGGGTGATGATAGGAAGAGATGAAGTTTAATACAATCAGAAAAAAGACACGTGAGAGAGAGAGAGAGAGAGAGAAAGAAGGCAGTGCTGCACTAGCTCGAGCTATTTGTGAGCTAGTATTTGTGATCCGGTGAATTAGCTCAAACACAGGAGATCCGACCGAGTCATCTTATGATTTAAAAAAAATTTTTTTTAGCTGGTACAGTTTTTTAGCAGGAAAGAAATAGCGCGCTATTTTGCGCGGTGCTGTGCTAGCTCGAGCGAAATCCAAAATTGTGTACCAATTGCACAAGACACATCGGGCTTGTTTGTTCAAGGTCAGGTCAGGATGTTAATGCAAAATTTTTAAATAGCTTGAGCTAGTGCAGGACCGGATTCTATTTACAGGTTTTTTTCCTGATCCACCAATTAGCGTGCTATTTATTAGCCCGAGCTAGTGCAGCAGCGCCTAGAGAGAGAGAGAGAAAGAGATCAAGGAGACAGTGGGGGAGGATTCATTTTTTAATGGACAGAGATTAAAATATGGGGAGAGACGTTTTTTTTTTTAACATGGACCTGAATGATTTTATGGTTTGTAAAGTGCTTTTTCTGTACACAAGTACATAAATTTCCTGCCCAGGTATTTCAAGGAATAATATTGCCTATGCTTTTAAAAATGTGTTCTTGCACAAAATATGCAGCTCTAGTCTTCCCGAAAAAATAACATTTCATTACAAAACGCTTATCTGAGCATCATTCTTACATGTAACCTAAACTAGAAGAAACTTATGACATGGAAGCAGCTAATATTTTCTGAATTCATAGATTTTGGGTTTTTTTTTTTTCTTTTAATTTTTTTCTTTTTTATTTTTTAACACCTGGCTCGCTAAACTAGGTGTAATATAATTTTTTTGAAGAACATGCTTTTCCTACCCGATGAAAACAACACAACTTTATTATTATGTTTGTTATTAATTTGTTTTTAATACTGTAGCTTACCATAGACTCTACTAAATATTATTAAGTAAATATTATGAGCAATGTCCAATGCTACAAGAAATACTGCAAACCTGCACAATTTTCACCTTGATGATGCATTAAAAGTATTTTCATACCTATTGTGCAGACGTTGATGAAGGATTGCTTTTGGATACAAGTACAGGTACAAATAGGGAAATAATTTGTTTTGCATAAAGGGTATAGAATTCATGGTAGGAATATTCATGAGTCAAGGGATTATGGTACATGTATGGCATACATTGTAGGTAAACACAATGAAAGATAGGTCTATAACTGTATACGCGCCCACCCTGACATACTGAAATTAGTAGTGTTCGCTGGTATACTACACTCTATTGAAAGGCTAATATCTGTGTTAATATAAAAGAGAATGAAAAAGCACCGGTCTGATATTTTCTGATGGATTTGCAGGTAGTGCAGTACATATACCTCCTTTCTCAAAATTTCTCTGAGCCCTTAGTATTTTTAGGGTTTCCAAATTCCAGAGAGATAAAATCACTTTTACGTAGGGCCTACATGTTTACCAAAAAAATGCACTGTACATGTAGTTTGTACAAGAGTACATGATATACGTGTAAGAGAAGCATCTGTCTGGCTCGTATTGAACAATTTGATTTGGGCACTTAAAAGAAAGTTTTAATGTTAGTTCATGAAATTTGCTATGCACGTTCAAGATTTGATTGTTGAGCAAATAGCAAAACAACCAGTGTTCAACTTCCATGGACAGTAGGTCTATAGTTTACATTGGCAACATGTCTGACTGACGTGTGCTGGTTGTAGCGTACTCAGTTTACTCTTCATGTACTTTAATCAATTATTGGCCGTCATTCCTTATATTTGTTGACATGTTGCTGGGCCAAAGTCCAAACAAAACCAAGTCATTTGATTATTCTTGATAGATACACAAACCTATGGCGGTTAAACTGAAGAGACCTAGTACGAAGTGAATGCTGGTGAAAATTTAAACATCACCAGCACAACATGACTAATAATTTCAAAGAAACATTCAATCCAATAAATTCTGTCAAATGTCAGTCTTTTGGGAAATATTGAGTGATTCCTAGCATATCTCAAGAATTAGGATATTAGGAATAAATTGAAAATAGAGAAGAGGATCTTGATTTACATTGGATCTTCAAAAATTAAACTTTCAATTCATGAATTCACTGCTGTCCTGACATTTTGCCAGCCACTGCTACATGTAGTTTATTTTACGGGTTTTCTGTATACAATGGGAGGGTGGACCTTTTTTAGCAAAAATATTTCAGCTGCAAAACGTATGTTAGCAGTGTAGATTATGGAAGCTTATGAATTATGAAAACCATAACCTCATCTGCAATGTTCAATTCAATTCAATTCAATGTATGACAAAAGATGAGGTCAAAAGCCTACAGCAATTGTCATTAGCAATTAAATTTCAAGTGACGTATTAGCAGATTCACTAATATGAACACCGCCGGAATTCATTAAATCATCTTGAAAACTGTTTTATTGAGGTCTTGCAGTTTGTAATTAAAATGTGCGTAGTACAAAGCTGCTGGCTCCAAGCCTTAACTAAACACAATCTTGTTGCTCCATTGCTTTGGATCACTTGGCACCAGACATTTATTCCAGCTACAGCTAGTCTTCAATTTTAAACTAATTTCAAGAGCAAATTTGCGAAAGCTCACATTTTCATAACCTTTGCGTCAATACCCTTGTGGCATTTTTGCACTTTTTTATTGTAATGTCATTTTTTTCCTTCTATTCTTTTGGTACGGCTGTGAAAAGATCAATACTGCTTGTATATCTTGGGATCAGTATCCAAAATTTGTACCACACAAGACTTAGTAGATTATTGAAAGAGAAAAATCTACTCTTCAGAGAAACAAGCACACACTCAAAACAAAATTTGCGCTTATAAAACAAAACCCAAAAAAGAAGAGACACCTAAGCTCCATATGTTCATAAATTAGTTTTGATTGTACGTACTGTACATGTAGGCCTACAATATCGCAACGTGCATACAGCTCTGGATGGGCTTGGAGTGTAGACTACAGTACCTTAACTACTGTCACATGTCACACATTAATTACATAATGTATGAACATTGTATGCGATTAAGGTATCAAGATGTACTGGGCCCATATTCCATAAACTATACTTAAGCAATTTTGCTTAAGTGTAAGTATCTTTTCTAAGATTTTGTCCAGGAAAAAAATTTCTTCGCTTTTATTCCAAACATGTAAAACACTTTGTCTGAGTTCAGAAAGCATTAACCAAAAGTCTTAATTCTGTTAATTTTGTCATTTTTAATTTGTGGCCTCAAATGAGCTTGCCATATAATCAACGTCAAAGTTAAGCCACTAGGTAGTTAGGCTTAAAGTTAGGATAAAATTCGCTTTTCTAATGTGAGTATTTGTAGGAGCAACTCAATTTAAGACGTTTTACTTAGCCCAAATCAAAGAATTTATGCTCAACTGTCAAAAATAGGCTAAGCAAAAATACTCTTAATTAAAACCAACATTTATTTTAGCAAAAAAAAATCTTAAGTTTCATGCTTAAGTCCAACATTTATGGAATACGGGCCCTGATGTCTTTAATTAATTGTATCTTCAGATCTGCATTGTTGTATTCTATCATGATAATTACTTTAATTTACCATAAGCTGATGGTTCTCAAACACATGTACAGTATGTAACAAAGAGTTTGGTGTACAAAAAGAAACAGGCATACATGTATATACATGTACATGTATCGCAAAAAAAAAATAAAAAAAGAAATAAATAAATAAATACTAAATATAAATAAATATGTAATGTGAAAACTGTTAAATAATCAAAAGATTATTTCAAGTATTATTATGATATCACATTGATTTGAAATTATTATAGTTTGTATTATGTGTGTGTATTCTGTACCCTGTATTAAACATTTAAAGATTTACATGTAATGATCAATCTCAAATTTGAAGCAACCTTTCTGATTGGTACACAGTGAGACTTTTTAATGCAAGAAGTCCATGCAGCAAGGATCGTGATTGGTTACTTTTGATTTGCAATTGATCGTAAATCTCTATATGTTTCAGGGTACAGTTCTTGCATATTTTCACCAAGATCAATCGTCATAATCGTGATTAGTAATTATTTATTTTGAGTTTTATTTTAATATATTATTTTTTATTGTTGAGTAAATCTGACATGAACATGTTTAACCTGTTAAAGGAATATTGGAGAATTAAAAATACGACAGAAATATGTATTTTAACTGAAATTTCATGAATTGTGTTATTTTTCAGGATTCCAATATCTTGTCAGCAACGTTTCCTGGATCAACTCAAGTGGCATACATTCTAAGCCTGGGAGTGGTAGAAGGGTACAGACGCAGGGGAATAGGTGAGTTCCTCATTCTCAATACCATTCTAAATGTTAAATATGAACATGCTACAGATTTGGTATATGTTTAGCTCTATTGAAACCTCAATATTTTTATGTTAAAAGATATCTATAGAGAGAAAAATTGAGGGATGTACATTGTACATGTATTTATGTAAGATGCTTAATTTGCTCTTTTGACATTTGTTCTGTTGTTAATCCTGAATACTATCTAATGAATAGCTTTAGTCAATGACTTAATACTATACAACTCCTAAGGCCGTGTGTTATAAGTTTGCCGCCTTTTGCGTAACATGCCAATTTGACTACAAAAAGAACGTTTTTCACTTCAAAGACCTGTATCTCGAAAAGTATACACCCTACTATATCAAAACTATACATTTTCTGAAAGGAAATTCATCAAGGAATCTAAATGTGCATTGAAAAATTATACCAGGTGCAAGATAAAAAAGTTATTCTGAAAAATTTCAGGAAATTTTGATTTTTTTTTAAATTTTCATTTTTTATCATCAAGTCATCTATTATCAGCGAAATAGTAAAGATATTATTATATTATGATAGAGAATATTCAGACCTTTTAAATGAGGTATAATTCATTATGGTTTACAATTTTAAATTGTAAAATATAAAGATCTGAAATTTAGCCCCGAAAATAAAGACTTTTTCAAATTCATGAGGGGGTTGAGTCCTGCCAAGTGCTGTTGCACCATCAGACATGTGATATAATGGTATAAAGCAGTTTATAAGCTTCAATTTGGTGCAAAATGTACAAGAATAGGCTAAAATTTGGCAGAGATATTGCAGTTTCCCCAACGGTACTGCAATATCTCTCATTCCTAATGACTTTGTACAGGAGGCATTGCATTTTTAGGTCAAATAATGATTGTTGGGTCTTCCTGGGTACTATTGTGACATCAAACCTATTGTTCAGTGATTTTATGGTATAAAGCAGTTTATAAGCTTCAGTTTGGTACCAAATTTACAGTCATAAGCCACCAAATTTACAGTCATAAGCCAAAATTTGGCAGAGAAATTCAAGTTTTCCCCAAATCAACCACAAAATGTAAAATTTCCCATTGACTTTGTACAGGCGGCGCCGCTTCCCACGGCGCTGCTTCCGGCACCACCCCTACTATCCTCAACTTAAACCATTGTAACTCCACCAGAACGTGACCTAGAACAATGAAACTTCACAGGGAGCGAGCACAGTAATATAGCTTTAAAATGAGATCAAATTTGTTACATAAACTTTCTTACTTTGGAAAATATGAACAAATTAATGCTGAAAAATAGCAAAAAGCGTAACAGCACCACCCTTTTTGGGTGGCGAGTTCATAACATATGACCCTAACTTAAAATGAAACCCTATCACAACTTTATTCCAAACCTACATCTAAGATGAAATCAAACCTGGAGCAATTGTTGCTGGAGCAATTGTGTTGTCTCGTGTAACGCAAAGAAATGCATTCAGATTACTGTTTAAGGTTGAAAGAAGAACAAGGGAATAGTATTAATAATTATAATAATAATAATACCGGTTTCTTATAAAGCGCTTTACCTGTTAAGACCAAAGCGCTTACGGTATATTATTACCCCGGTCATTGGATTCATTTATCGATCCCGCACTTTACAGTGCACAATCTCCACTCCCTGGGGAGCATTCCAGCCGGTCGCCTGTTAGGCGCACACATGCTAAAGCGAACCACATAGCATTCGCAATCCTACCGAGTACCCATTTTTATCACCTCGGGTGGGGTCAAGCATGTAGATAAAATGCCTTGCTCAAGGGACATAAGTGTCGGTGCGGGAATCGAACCCACGGTCTTTGCATTGACAGTCCAGTGGTGAGACCACTAGACCACGACACTTGTCTCTTTCCCAATACAATGTTCGTAATCTCAGCAGCCAAGTATAACCTACATGGCAAGCTATAACATACAAAGCAAATCCTGTAATGGTTCTTGAAGCCCACCTTTTTAAATGACCTTTAAATGAGTGCACTTGCAATTATCCTTTAGCTTGTCATGTTATCAGGAAAATATGATTACTTTTGATATTACCTCTCTGATGTCATAGGGTGGCTAGTAGCCTTGGTAACTGTTACTAAAGCATGGATATTTATAGATGAATGATTCTTATTACCAGAACACATGTTTGTTCATTAACCTGTTGGAGACGAGCTGATTTGGCTATAACACACATTTCCCATAGACCTCAGCCCGAATATATTCGGGCTCAGTCCCCAACGGGTTAATGAAACCTCTTTCTGATTTAACTGTTTACCTTTACCCGTACAAATGAGACATCAGTTCAGGACATATACGTACGTTCTGGGTAGATTATTAGGTAAACATAGGTTAAGTACATGTACATGTAGATGTAAGTGATATTTTTACAAGCATCGAATATTAATGTCATGCCTTCTTTGAGGCACAACGCTAAATTATCAACTCTATTTGTCAGAATAAATTTGATACATCAACACGTCAGATGATACATGTCTATATATGGCTAACTTAGCTTTGGTAGAGCAGTCAAAGCATAATGTATTCCAATCAAGTTGTTTATGCCCCTCAGAAAAAAGGAGAAAATATCGAATCCGCACAACAGTGAACGAAAATTGCTGAAAGGAATATTAGTATTTTATTTGCTAGTTCGGATTGAGAATTGATGAGTTTCACCCGCTTTCGTGAGAGTCACTTAGCGCCATGATTGAAGGCAATCTGTAGGCTGTTCAATGCAAACACATTTATTGATCCCCACAATTGAAAGATAATTGGTTGAACCACTTTCGTGCTGTAAATGTACATGATCAACATAATTACGATCAGTGAGAGTTATGGTGGAACAATCGACAAACTAAAATTGAGATTTGGGTCGGAGTTGCTTACTCTACCATCGCGATGTTATTTAGTGTTTCACAGTAAGGCATAATTAATGTTATTAAAGGTAGTGTCAGCCTTTTGCAGGCAAAAATATTAAATTTCTAGTTTTTGAGAGGATATAGTAGAATACCAATGACTATATCATCCCACAACATGATTAAGCTCAAATGTGTATGTTTGTCATTATATTGCGATTATCAAAATTCATTCCTATTTTTTGAACCTCGAAAAATATACGTTACGGTGCGAACCGCTGACGTAGCGCAGCAGAGAATATGCACGCTGATCGGCCGCGTGTGCTGTAGTAGCTTGCTGTGGTGGTCCGTGCGCAACGCGTGTAATATCAACGATGTTGATGGAAAGCTGGTCAAGATTGGTAGTCAGATTTTCTTTCGTATTACTGATCTAGGCAACCTATGACAGTAAGATTGAATAGACAGTATAGGTGGATCTAACTCTACAGTTATGCCAAGTTGCATTGTTTTCGCCAATTTGTGAAAAAGGCTGATACTACCTTTAATGTACATTGTTGAGTAACACAAAGATATTGGTTGAACCACTTTCGTGCTGTAAATGTACATGATCAACATAATTACGATCAGAAAGTTATGGTGGAACAATCGACAAACTAAAATTGATTTGGGTCGGAGTTGCTTACTCTACATCGCGATGTTATTTAGTGTTTCACAGTAAGGCATATTATATGTTATTAAAGGTAGTGTCAGCCTTTTGCAGGCAAAAATATTAAATTTCTAGTTTTGAGAGGATATAGTAGAATACCAATGACTATATCATCCCACAACTGATTAAGCTCAAATGTGTATGTTTGTCATTATATTGCGATTATCAAAATTCATTCCTATTTTTTCGAACCTCGAAAAATATACCGTACGGTGCGAACCGCTGACCGTTAGCGGCAGAGAATAATGCACGCTGATAGGCGCCGTGGTGTGTATATTGCTGTGTGCGGTCCGTGCCGCAGCGCTGTAATACAACGTGTTGATGGAAAGGCTGTCAAGTTGGGTAGTCAGATTTTCTTTTCGTATTACTGATCTAGGCACCTATGACAGTAAGATTGAATTAGACAGTATAGGTCGATCATACTCTACAGTTGTTGCAAGGTTGCATTAGTTTTCGCAATTTGTGAAAAAGGCTGATACTACCTTTAATGTACATTGTTGAGTAACACTAATGATGGCTGGAAAGGCCAAGGGTAACTAAATGTATTTACAAACTAAAAGCTTTAAATAATTTAAATAATATAGATTATTGGATGAAACCCTACAAAGATTCAACCTTCAATTATCATAAAACTTTGCATTTCATCACTGTCTGAGATTTTTAGATTGTTTGTACTTTGCTGGTGAAGGAAGATCAGTTCAAAATCTGTGTCTTTACCTAGAATGACTTGATAATCATTGATGGGTTTGTTGGGAGCTTGCATTATACAAAAATATACAAACTAGAACTACATGTTGTACGTACATGTATGCTCATTTTAAAAGCCAACTTTATCTCTCTTTCAACTAAAAAAAAAAAATAGTAAAGGAGAAAAACACAAAAAACATGTACCAATACATTTGGTTTACAATTTTACTGTTATGAAATATAAATTTGAATAAAGAAGGAAACTGACCAGAAATATAAAATGGGGTACCATCGGGATACAAACTAGACACCTTGTTACTAGTAAGGTGCTCTACCAGATGATCTATGGTAAACCCACACTGGCTTCCCTGAAACCTGTATACTCTTCAATGCTTGAGTGGTCAGAAGATATTGAAACCTGGCATAAACCAGAAGGGTAGAAATCAACTTGGAGTAAATGCTAGGGATCACGGTGAAGTGATGCAGCTTTTCGAATAACAATTTATTTTTTTAAAATTATGATTACAATTGATTTTGTAATCCTTGATTTTTCTTCTTACTTTCTGTACAGCCTCTGCTCTTCTGGATAACTTCCTGACATCCCTAACGACATGCCCCAGACCTATAGCCAAGGCTGTCTACCTTCATGTCCTAGCTGCTAATACAGGAGCTATCAGGTTCTATGAGAAACACAAGTTCCAACGTCATGAATTCCTTCCTTATTACTACTCCATCCACGGACAAGCTAAGGATGGACTCTCCTATGCGCTCTATATCAATGGTGGTCAGCCTCCTTGGACACTCATATATCCTTTGATAATCATAGACATACGATTATATTGTGATGGAGGGAATAATTTTTCTGGTATCGCATCGCAATTTGCTATGCATTGATTTCTGTTTGATTGCAACACAAAATTTCTTTTGTATGGCAACTTTTTTATGTAGGACTATACACACTTTGTTGGAAGTACTTCCCTATCGACTAAAACTGCTAATCAAATTTTAGAAGTAGAATAATTCCCTGGGATGGAATACTATACTTGGTTTGTTCTCTATGCGTGATGTCTAGGCGATAATGAATTGAGTGATTTAGCTGCCTTTGACATACTGTATAAGTGGTTATTTTCACGATGGTTTTATTGTCACAAATTTTGCAAGCCCATATTTGCAAAAATTTCCACTTCGACATAGGCTATTTATCGCAATGAAAACATCACAAAAATCATGAAATTATCCACTCGTGAATTTCCCAAACTAGTCCAAAATTACGAAAATATCTGTATGCGAAAATAATAGCTTATACAGTTTTTGCATAGTGCTATTAAAACGGTAAAGAGTGTACTAGGTAAAAGGAACAGAATTTGCACAGTGTTCTCTCAATCATGAACTCCTTGATTTCTGAATTCTGTTGAATCATTTAGGCTTCCAGGAATGATCATATAAAGCTCTAATATTTTCACAGCTTTAGCCTTGCTTCCATGATAAGACATTTAGGATTTTTGATTGGAACTTCTTCCTCCCACATATACATTTAAATCACCTGGGTGAAGTGCGGGAAATGTAGACTAATGTATTTCCAATGTTGTTCTGTTATTGCATGGATTAAGCATTTCAGTTCCAAAGTTCAGTGACTTAATACCTACAAGACTTCAAGACCTAAAAACATAGCACTGTGAAATGAACTTTATTTGCATGTTTGGGTATTTATTTTTAAAGGCATTTCAAAGACATTTTGTATGCTATGATACATGTAGCTTTATAAAGTAAGAAGTTCTTGAATATTGCATATTCTTTTTAGAAAAATGTAACCATTATTTCCTTGACAGTTCAACTCACAGATTATATGAAGCACTTTGGTTCTTACATCTCACGCATCCAACCGTGCAATCTACCCAACGCCATGGCTCGTCATACACGCAACTTCTTCTCTGCTCGACGTAGCTGGGTTCATCTACCCCACCTCCCTAGTATGCCCAGTATGCCCAACATGCCTAACATCAATATGCCCAATATTACTATGCCAAACATTCTCTCTCGCATCAGAGGTCAAGGGTCATCAGCCGGTCCTTCGGGATCATCGTCGTCATCATCGTCGGGAGCAGGAGACTGTTCAGACTCTTCATCATCTACTTCATCCGTTGAAGCAGTCGCGGTCGTTGAAGACGGTGCAGGCGCAGCTTCTGCAGGAGACGCGCCATCCCCGATTCCAGAAGTGGTGACCATTCCCATGTCGACAAGCGAGGGCGCAGAGACATCGAGCTCGAGTCGTCGTAGCTGGTTACCGAACCTGAACCGACCGCGTCCGAAGCCCAGCATGCCGAGTATGCCTAGTATGCCTAGTATGCCTAGTATGCCTAGTATGCCTAGTGGTATGAGCCTTCTGACAAGGTTCGGTGGACAATGCTATGATAGCGGTGAACAGAATGAGAAGGAAGAACCTGAGGAATACACTAATGCTGATCACAAGCTATAATCATTGACTTCACTGCAAGCATCGGTGATATATCAGGCAGACAATGAAGCTGTGGTGATGTCCGCAACAACCAGTATGTATTTGCTGTCGTGATATAGGAGTTTGGAAGGAATGGTGCTACTTCCAAATGTGCTAGAACAATCATATTGTCATGGAGTACCAAGTTAATTCAAGAGAAAGATGGCAGGAAGTGTGCTTCTGTATCTAGGTCAAAGGTCAAAGGTATAAGGATGATCTACAAAATATGAATTGAAACAGGGAAAAGTTTTTCCTGCGAAAAAGATAGCACCATGTATGCTGATTTCCTTGGGTGCATGCATGTACATGTACAATGTGGTAAGACTTGTCAAAGGTTGTTAGAGGTAGTGTGGGTCATTGCGAACATGAAAGCCATCATGTTTGAGTTCCCTTTCATGGGGAGGTTCAAACAATATGAACAAGTGGACAAATTGCAGCAGTATTGTATTTCATACTGTTTGGCAATACTGATCATGTAACACCTTCTATGTCATGGAACTACTGCTATTGAGCATTTGAACTATGATGAATAGAATGTGTATGTACAGTGGGTAATCTTTGGTATGGTGCATTGACAACTCTGCATGATTTAATTCTTGATTGGCACAGAGTATTGGATATCAGTCCCATGTAATAAAAATGCAGTTGTTCTGACGTTCACTTGATGGCACGTTTTCTGAATTCATGCAATATGCAGGACGTTTTTCCTTCTTTCTGTAACATATTATAAACAGTAAGTCATATTGTACAACAAATTTTATTGCTAGATTACGTGATCTTTTCTCTCCTGCTTTTTTTTAAATTTATAAATATATAACAATTTACTCAAGAGGTGCCCATTTTCGTTATTAGTATTATTTTACAAGCATCAGATTACACTTATTTTCTTTTAATCTAACAATGATTATTATAATCCTCTTTTCCTTGTAATATCTTGTTTAATAATTGTGCAATTGGAGTGTCATTGAGATATTATAAAATACATTAGCATATTTTGGTAGTAATAAATAAGTCTACATGTACATGATGTACTTAAAAAAAAAAATTACAGGACAATTACTATGAAATCAAGATAATTGATGCAAATGTCTCATTTTTAAAAGAAGTGGGTCTTTTGTTTGCAACTTCATTACGAGGCTGTCTAAATTCTTTTGCTTGATAGACACGATATTTACCCCTGCCGTTATTCAACTTTTTGCTTTTTTACATCTAAAGTCATTTATAAATATTCTTGCTTTAGCCAAATGACGTGGAGTATTCTGTAGACACCAATATATTGAAAGATTCTATAGGAAAAATAAACACAGAAAAACTAAACAACTCATTGTACTAGCAATCTTCATGTAAATCTTAATTCAAAATTAAGAATGTAGGTTCCTTACTCAGTTGGAGCCATTGTGCCTGTAGACGTAAGAAAGATTTTTTTTGCTCTAAGATAAAACTAAAATCTAGACTCGTATATCACTCCTGACATGCCAAATCGACATAAATACTGGTACAGTGTAGTATTTGCATACAACTTAGTGTGTCGTGAATGAAGATAAGACGTGTAAATAAAATTTGCCTATAAAAGATTATAATGGTATGTAACAGCGAATACGGTTGTATCCTGTTGTTATAAAATTTGAGGCGTATGTAAATGATGAGGATATGATACAAGATAACAAATATAAATGTAGATCTATTTCTACTGTACTAATAAGTAGTTAAATGAAGTCATTGATTTGACTGTAAGCCTTTTCTTGAAGGCATGGTTATGCTCAGTTCAATTTTTATTTAATTAAAGGAAGGATAACAACTTTTCATAAAATAAAATAATAATTGGCTGAATTACTCATAGATCTATATCACAGTAATGTATCCAAAAGTGTGCTTGGGAACGACAGTATTAACCTTTAACTTGACATTACAACACGGCACTCAAAACAAGTAAGGAATTTATCTTTGAGCCAGCTAAATTACACTAATTGTTTCATAAGACAGGAGAGCAATTCCCTTCAACGAGACATAAATAAAATTCAAGTTCAGAGGTGAAGACATACAACTTTTTCCCACATCATTGCATTGGAATCCAGACTGACAAATTTGGACAATTTGGACATTTCGTAAAGATTTCGCTATTGAGAAAACAGTAAGAGACAGACACTTCCAGTTGTAGGGAATCAATTTTTCAGAAGAATTTAACAAAAAGCTTATTGTAACATACCATGGAATATGCCAAATGTCTTCAGATTTAGATTAATTTATAAGTCAATATAAAAAAACATTGAAATTTGTCTTGTATGACATACTTATTGAATAGGTGCTCAGAATTCTAGGTTTGACAAGTTTTTTTTCTTCAAAGTAGTTTAATTTTAATTGCTTTATAGATATTGATAACATTTTTTTCTTCACATCAATTTGAGTTTATCATGAATGTGTACATGAATGACTCATTTTTAAAATATTTTAAATTTTTTGTCTGTAGAAAAAAAAAATGCAAAGTTCTACATTCAGGATTTTGAATGACTTTTAGACTATTTCTCTTCTAATAAAATTTCATTAATAAATGATAATGATAGTTAATTTGAATAAACCATTGGTATTGGTAAAGTCATTACCTGAAGATCTACAATATACATGGACATGTAGTGTTGGACCATGTACATGTATCTAGTAGGATCCATGGTTGGACACAGATATGTTGTACACATATGCATTGAAAATGTCAACTAGTGACTGCATGCATTCCTTATTTATTGTACAGGAATAATGCTGGTCCCTTAAATGCAGGTAATTTCACATAACTCCAATCTAATGGGACCACAAAAATCTGTTTGACTTCAGAGAAATTGAACTTGCAAAGGTGAAAAACACATGTGTTGCATAATCTGGTCTAAAAATGGCTATGACTTGAGTGATTATTAGACTTATAGAAGGTCGACTTATGCAGAGTTGACTACTAATTTTTAAAGAGATGTGTGTCACTGAGTGATATGAAATGTGTATATAATATTACAAATATGGATTGAAATATTAGTGCTTCGTGATTGTATTTTCAAATTTTTTATAAAGTCATTTGAAGTATATAACAGTAGAACTTCCAAAGAATGAAGTAGTATTTGTCCATGAAATAGGACATGGTAATATTAACAGTAGTAGAAGAGGAAAATATTAATATGATGATAAAATGATTTTCAAGATGAGATTATATTTGTAATTCAGAATTTGCATATGTGTTGAGCACTGATTGGTATGTATTCCTGGGAAGAGTTTGCTTTTAGAATTTAATCTTGATTATTCCTCCAGTACCTCAGGACTGAAGAAATCTGAATAATGATTTTTATTCTCCCTCTCTTTCTCTCTCTCTCTCTTCTTTCTCTCTCTCCTCTCTTTACATGTTTCTACTCAACATATCCCTCTAAGATATTCCTTCTCTCTTTACTCCCTCTCTCTGCTCTTTCTCTCTCTCTCTCTCTGTTCCTCTCTCTTTCTTTATTACCCTCTTGTTTTCTCACCATTTCTCTGTTCTTGCTCTGATTATATATCTTGTTATCTCTTTCTCCTTCATCTCTCATGCCCCCTCTCACCCATTACTCCATTCCCACTCCCCTTTCTCTCTCACCTCAATACAGAGCACTTCGCTACTTTTGTAAATGTAAAATTGATATTGTTGCTTGGTCATACATTTGAAGAAAAGTTTCATCATTGTGTCTGCACAGGGTGCTTAATTATAAAGCTACAATTTGTCCTTTTCTTCTGTGTATTTCACAGTTTATTTTAACTTATTGTTGTTTATTTTTATTGATAGCCATTAACCACTAGGCTATAGACGTCTAAGTACAGGTAATAAATCAAATAGATGTTGAAAGTTTCAGGTTGAATATAGGATGACACAAACTATCAGAATATGGCATGAATACATTGTATGACATACAATGTACGTATTTGTCTAATCAAATTTAATTGCCTATAGTCAAAGTAAAAATGAGAGAAAATATTTGGTTTATATGTATTTAAGCTAGTGTATTTCCATTTTTCTTGGTTTCTGTGATATGGATAGAGAACAGCTTGGCAATCCAGAGGTCTGGAATTTCCCATCACAAAAAATTGTGTTTTTAGTGCATTCTTTTGCTCTTTGTAAAATCATACTTTTAATGCTACACAGCAGGTCTGTATAGGCAGGGTGATTTTGGTCACTGATTTTCAGAACAACATGTAGGTTGGAATAATGCTATGTCTTTAGTCTGATTATATCCTACAGATATTGATGACTTGCACAAGGATATATGGTGTAGATTTCACACTTATCAAGAGGAATATACATTAGTTTATCTGTATCTAATCATTCCTCATGTCTATGCTTACTATTGTAATAGTATCAGCTATTTACTACCATGATGTGTTTCTACTAACTAATTTTTACCTTCTACTGGGAGATAAACAGATTTATTGTGTATATATTTACCTAGAGTTTAAAATTGTCTGTCTCTGAGCAAACTATACATTGCGCATGTACAATTTAAAAACATTTCGTTTCTTGAGCATTTTGTATCGCCATTATGCATTCTGATATTGAGAATGATTGTACAAGCCGTACTCAGAGTTTATTAGGTAAAGATGTGGTCAGAAAGATATGTATAGAAGGTATATATGATATTCATGGGTATCTTGTTTATCTATGCACTGTCAATTATTATTTATAATATCACTAATGATGTCACAGTATGAACAGCCTTCCCCTCCCCTCAAAATATAACATTTGTTAGACTGTCCTCAGATGATTATATACGTAATCCTTTTGGTAACCTGTAACATTAGATAATTGAATTTCAGTGAAAACTATCAGTGAAAACTGTATTTCATGACCAGTATGTACATCTAATACGTATGTACATGTATGTATGCTATTTTTATTAAGAAGAATGTATTTTAATTGTGATATATTGGCAGACATTGTTAATTTAGATGATAATGTGAAAATTAGACCTCGGCAGAATTCCATTTATCATTTAACACTCAAAGAATGTGTGTAAATGGGCAGCTTACTCCTCAGAGCCAACCAAAAGGATCTATTTCAGACTTTCAACCTAAAAAAACAAACAAACAAACAACAAACAAACAAACAAACAAACAGATGGATGGTTGATTTATTACAGCACACTAAAAACAGATGGATGGTTACCGACACCGACAGTGAGGGGAAGCTGAAAAGCAGCTCCAGGGAGGTGGGGGTGTTTCACAAAGAGTAATGTAGACTTTAAAAAATCGAATGTGAATCGTTAGTTTTGTACGCTATATTACGTATCACCTCATGCTCAGGGGATGTGCGCGATTGTGAAATCTATCAATTAAATTACGCGTTATAAAACAAGATGCAGAGTTAAGTGTGAATTTAAGTCTAAGTAACTCTTTGTGAAACACTCCTTGGCCGTTTATGTAGCTACTTTATACTAAGACATCAATGTTGGATTTTACTCACCATTCAAATATCTTGTGTGATAATTCACACAAGATATTTGAATGGTGAGTCATCACACAAGATATTTGAATGGTGAGTAAAATCACAAGGTTGGTTATGGACTTTTTGAGGAGTAGGCCAAAGGGTGATTGAGGGTGGTTTTAGCTGAAGCGTTTTAGCTTGTTACGATGGTTATCAAAACAATCTGTCCTTTGATCGTTGCCACAAAAGAATGGAAAGTTCAGTAATTTGATGGTTATATCAATAAGTTTCTTTTTAAAAATTGTATTCAACCTGGTTATGTGTGTCCATCATTTCCTTCTTTGTAATGTATGCCCGTTGTTTTCATATATATTCTATTTTCTTTTAGTTTGAGTTGTTGTTCATGCTTTATTTACAGCTAAACATTTGAGTGTTGATATTATAATCTTCTTTGGTTTATATAGTTGCTATATGCCTTCGTAATTTACTTGTTATCTCATTCTCATCTGATACTTATTATACTGTTGTGTAGGACTTTTATATATCCACTATAAATATTACCATATCCTCATCTCCCCTCCCCATCCCATCTCCTTCTATGTACAGCTCAGGCAAAAATTATTAGACCAAGCTCATATATATTTTTTTTCTGTTCTAAGAAAAGAGCACCATTTGCATTAGTAATGGAGGGTCTATACTCACATATCAATGATATAATTGCTGAAAATGTATAGAAGTAGAGTTAATTCTATGTTTAATACGTTTTCTTACAACTCAAAGTGAGAAACACACATAGTGAAACCCTTGTAAAAGAACTTGGTCTAATAATTTTTTGCTGAGCTGTATGTCCATGATGTTTTTTGGACATACAGTGGAAACTTTTTACAACAAGGTTCTTGGGACCATGTGAATTACGTTGTTAAAAGAGGAATCTCTTTATATCACGGTTAAAAAAATCCCTAAAAGAATATAAAGAGCTGGGACCAGTCAAAATACTTTATTATAACAGCAATCTTGTCATATCAGATCACTTTATAAAGAGTTTCCATTGCACAAGGTAGTTATGCTCAGTACGCGTTCCATTTCTAGCAATAAGGCGAGTATAAAAATGATAAAGTGAAGAGAGAAATATTCTCTGTAATAATCTTAGATATACTTCTGACCTCTTTATATGTTTATATGGTGTTCTTATAATCCTTCATTTACTCCACATCAGGTGTGCTATTTAGTGAATGTGTTTGGAATATATTTTGGTTATTTTATGAGTGAACACGTTTACTGTTTGATGGCAAATATATTTTACTTAATTGCTTTCAGTTGTCATAAGTAAAATGCAATGGAGAAATAATGTCTGCTCATGCATTTTAATAGCAATTACAAAAAAGCTTTATTTGTGGTATTAATGGAAAATTATTTTGCCAATACTCTCAATTGATTTTGACAGCGGTTTTTATGTAGGTTTAAGATATTTAAAGCGCATTATTACTACAAATATCAACCCATAATGATTTTCTTCTGGTTACTACACTTTACCTACTATTTTCTTCTTTCTGCTAAATTTTACAACTAGCTTGTTCTACTTCTGGTACTACTAATTCTGTTGTTGCATCATTATTGCTACTGCTGCTGTTCTTCTAGTACAGTCTACTCCCATTCAATGAGGTTCTTGGAGTCACGGCATACCTTGTTAAAATCAAATCTTATGGACGATGTTTGATCGGGTTGTAAGTCATCTTCTCATACAGGTGACTTTCGAGCATGGATCTAACACGATTTCTCTGGTACCAATTTAAAACATGTGAGCATGCGTGTATGTGCCTGTATGTTCAGTATAATGATATTTCATTATAATGAGGTATTTGCGTGGTCCTGACCACCTCATTATAGTGGAAGTGGACTGTACTACGTATTATACTGCTTATGCCATCATTATACTTGCTAAAAGTTTACTTGGTTGTGCAGTTCCATTTCATATACCTTTGTTTTCTCTAGGTTACAGATTATAATGTATCACAGTATAATTTTATGGCTAGCACATGGACTGTTAATTTTAATTGGTTTGTTGAGAATTCTCCTGGATTTGATTTACCTTTAATCATTTGAAAACAACATTTGTATATTTAATCATCCTTTTTCAGATCAAAAGTTTGGTAGCACTATGATTGGTTTTGAATGTTTCATTTTAAATTTTAAAAACAAAAGTAAGTTAAAACCTCCATTTGTGTTTAGACATACCCGATGCTAACAGTAAATATCCTACTGTAGTTCTTAAGTATATTTGTAATTTTAGCACCCCCACCCCCATCCCCCAAATCAGCAAGGAGATAAATTGTTACGAGTCAATCATGGTTGTTTTGACATAATGAACTGTTCTCATACAGTGTTCATACTGTAATAAACAACCATTAGTTCTCACTGCAAGATGGTTTGTTTTTTTGTTTCAAAAGCACAGCTAACCTCATATTCACATCTTGTCTAATACAATTCACATTGGCGTTGAAACACAGTTCAAGAAATATCACTGAAAATATTTTTTTTGTTCATGTGTTTCAGTGCCATACTCGAGTAAAAATGAAACCATAAAAATTAATCATTTGAATTCCCTCAAGTGGCACCAATTTGGACTTCTATTTAAAGTTAGATTTCCAATATGGTATACAAACACTGGTTTCAATTACATTTGAAACTTGATCTTTTAATCTCCCTATACCATCATTTATATAAGTACCCCCAAAATATGTTTAAATATTTTTTTTAATTTTTTTAAAAAAACTTTACAATATAAAGATATCTGTTTATATTTAAAGGTTGTACTTTAAATCACTCATTGGCTTTGAACTGTTATTTATAAAATTGTGTATTAGTGTATGGTCATGCTTTTTATTCTTGCAATGCTAGAAATTTATTGAGATAGTATAATGTTGAGGTGATATGTAATACATTATATGTACCTCAGTTTGATTATCACATGATATCTTGATGTTTGCCTATCCCCCTGTATGAAATTGATTTAAACAATGCAGTCATTGATCAAATAACCCTGTGAATATTTCATTTATGTTTTATGTATACATGTATTAAAAGTGAATGTTATTCACTCATATTTTGTATTGAATATATGGAGACAGTGTTATGTGCATATCCCATCAATTATATTCTATAGGAACAATAAAAATCTTGATGATACTCACAATCCTTAGTTTGTTGGAATTTGATTTATTTTTGTGTCATCTTATCTAAAGCTTACCACCTTCCCTCCCTTTCTCCTCCCTTTCTCCTCCCCTTTCTATTTCTGGTTCCTCATGTCTCCCTCCTCCCTCTTTTTCATCTTCCTCCTTCTCTTTCTCCTTCCTCCTCTCTCAATTCTTCCACTCTTTCTCCCCTCCTTCCACATTTTCTCCTTCCCTCTCCCTCTCTTTCTGCTTTCTGTTTCCCCCTTCACTTTCTCCTTCCTCTTCTTTCATCTTACTCCTTCCTCTCTATCTCCTTCAACCCACAAAGGACTAACATTACAAATATTTAACTTCCTTTATTTACCCCCCCCCCCTCCATACCTGGCAATGAGAGACTCACTTCCATACAACAATGTTTATTAATTGAACTGTAAATATACTTGGGGGCAATTGACAATGATCATAAGGAGAGAATTTTATATTTTTGTATAAAGGCACTTTATTCAGGCATTTAAATACAAATGTTGGTGTAAGACATCTCATAAGTCATGACCTAATTTGGTCCATGTAAGGTGAATCTGCAAGTTTTAACAAGATTCCCCTCGGGTTTGAAGGCAGCAAAATATTGAGCATAATAAATGAAGATGGATTGGTGCTATACAAATGTATTTGCTGAGCATGATAGATGCTTAAATTAACACATAAATCATAACGTTCTTATTATTTGCAGCATTATTAGTTATGAGATACTGTTGGTCAGAATTCACCAGACTTCAAACCTTCTTTACTGTTTAACCCCCCCCCCCCCAAAAAAAAGATTGCTTCTATGGCGCCTTCTCCATTCAAATGGCGTCAGTTTCCCGCGGGTTCCTGTTCTACCTGGTTAACATCTGGCTTTCAACTCTTAATATGTTCAGGGCTGTGAGAGCTCCGCTATTTAGCGGAAATCCGCTATTTTGATTTTTTCCGCAATTTTAATTTTCGCTTTTTCCCCCTCTAAATGTGGTGTTAAAATTCCGCTAATTTTATTGACAGAAACGGCTGGTAATCAGACTAATACCACAACCGCTGCTCCCCGACAAGCCCACAAAGAGCAATGCGGTTACACTGCACATGCAGCTAGTATAGCGAGGCGCAGCGAACGTGAATGCATGTGGGATTGGTTTTTTTTTCGCGATCGCGAGAATATGCATATGCACTGCGAACTGTGTGTGGTGAAATCAAAGTGTGTTGTGGCGGAGAATTTCAAAATTCAAGTGCTTTATCGGAGGAATTGGAGCTGAATTGCCATAGCATGCAGGAAGTTTGATACGACTTTATTAATCACTTCATGGACCTTCTGAATTAGCTCGGATCTACACGATATCAGTGTCAAAATGTCGGTGGAACATAAGTGTGTGATTGTTCATGCGGATCGGTTTTGGATACTGACGAGGACAAAAAGTGCAAAGACATTACAAATCCATGGAAGTGGTCATGGATTGAGTACAGCGTGAATCAAGACGGTCAGCTTCAAAGACTAGAGACACCATCAGAAAATAAAAAAGCTGGCGTTGCTATGTGTGTTTTTGTGTCATAAGGAAATCAATATGGCTCGCGTGGAAGAGTTGCCCTCGTGCAACATGTGACTAATAGTGCTCATTTAAATCTGTTTAAAAATGCCAGAAAGGAAATACTTTGCTTCCCGGTGAGAATCATTAATATTTTTTTACATGACATTTCTTTCAATCTATTTTTTTTTTTAGGTTTGATATACTTATAGGATATTGTTGGCATATGAAATACCAATGCCATGGGTCATCTAAATCCAACTGAATTTTAATCTTCACACGCCCTAAAATATTTTTTACATCAAAGTTAAACTTGAGATTTCTTGCCCAACGCAGGCTCAATGTATCACGAAATTCCTCCATGTCAACATACTCTCAGTTCGTGTCCAGGACATATACAAGAAGTACAAAGTGATGAAGGAACACAGGATGCTATCAAGAAAATTCACCGCAAGATGAAAGAAAAAATGAAAAGAATGACAAAGGACGGCTTGGAAAGAGTGAAGCACATAGTGCAAAAAGTCTTTCATAAAGGACCAAGGACAAAAGTCATCATCCATCTGTTTGTCTCCATTCTTCCTCTACTGAAGAAATATGTCATGCTCTTTCAGAATGAGACTGTCATGATTCACCTTCTCAATGACAAACAGATAGAACTGCTGACAGACTTCTTGGCATGCTTCATCAAGTCAGAAAGAACTGAAAATGCACCCAAGGAAACTCACTGAGCTCAAAGTAGATGACCCCAAATCACACCTCCAAGATGAGACAATCTTTCTTGTTAAGTATGTGAAGAAAATGTTGCCAGCTACACTTGCCCAAGAGATAAATGGGAAACTGAAAAAAGCTTATGTCAAGTGTGCACAATGTCTGCAAAGGAAAATGCCTGTGAACAATACATTGCTGAGATCCATTGCTGCTATAGACCCAAGATGCAGAGGACATTCTCTAACACTGAAGTACCTTCTGAAGTTGCCAACACTTGTGCAAAATGTACTGAAGGATGATACAAGCAAGGAACAGTTTGATTTGGAGGCACGTAAATACATGCACCAGCCAGATAGTGATGTGAAAGATGCTACACATGATGTTAATGACATTGTGAAGTTCTGGGATGGATACTCAGATAAATTCCCACAATTAACCAAGATGGTGTGTGCTTTGTTAAGCTGTTTCCATGGACCTTCAGTTGAATCATCATTTAGTATCATGCAAACAGTTATGAACAAACAAAGATCAAGCCTCCAGATAGAAAACTTTTCAGCAATACAGACTGTCAAGTATGAGTTGCATGCAAGTGGGAAATCAGCCCTAAAGTACTTCAGTGACAAGCGTGTGAATCCAAAGTATAACAAAAAACATGAGAAGTGCATACCATTCATATTGCAGCATGAAAGAGGCAACCAAGAAGGGTATCACAGAACAAAAACAGAGCATGGGTCTCAAACAGTTACCTATCCTCTCATCCAAGACAAAAAAGAAACTAGAATCCTTCAAAAGGGCTCATGATAAAATCAAAGAGCACCATGAAGAGGAACAAAAGCACAAGAGGAGTAAATAGGTGGGTATGCATAGATATGCAAACTCTCTAATTCAACATTTATTGATCAGTGTTTTACCCATTGAATAAAATCCAAAACATTTTTTGTTTTGGATATCCACTCAGACAAAACCTTACAATAATGGACTTTAAATGAATCACATGTACACAAGGCTTTGTTTTTTTTTTTCATCTTCTAGGGTATAAAATCAGTGTTAAAATTGCTTGTAAACTAAAGTAAAAGGGCCTAAATGTAGATGTAAAGTTTAAAAAAGTCCCTACCGTGGGAGGGGGGATACCCCCCTCCCACACCTACCCCCCCCCCCTCGGTCGCTTCGCTCCCTCGCAGGATTTCAGCTATTTTTTCAAAACCCCACTCACAGGCCTGTATGTTGAAGCCGTATTAAGATTTCGGGATTCTATTCAAAAGCTCATAAATTTGGAACAAAGGATGCTGGAAACTGACACCTTTTGAATGGAGAAGGCGCCTAAATAGTGAGAGGTCTAAAAAGAGTACTGTTATCATAAACTAATTGTGCTGCACACTATGAAGACTTAACCAATATATTACCAAGGTGGTATCAAAGTGTTCATGTGAAAGTGTGACAACTTTTAAGTAACAAAAACCAATCAGAAGCATGATTTATGGGCTTTCAGGGCTCTTTTGGTACATAGATGGGAAACTCAAGAGGCTACTCTCTTTAAATAAAACTGAAATAATTAATAAAAGGTAACATAGAAATCGCTTCAAATGCCTTAGCTCTTTCAAATTTAAATTTTTGTCACTAGAAATTTCTAGACCTGGGACACTCTTGTTGTCTGTCTCGTTGATCATTTACATGTAGTTTCATGAGGATGAAAGTGTCAAAATCTGCTTCTTGGAGAAGATGTATGTATCCATTTTTTGTTGTTTATTTCAAAGATATCCATGGAGTGACCAACTCCTTTACCGTCTTGGCATATTTCTCATTTACGGAAGATATTCGCTCTAAAAACTAGTACCATTTGGTGCAATGTCCAAAGCACATGTGCTTTCATCGATACAGTCAATGCTACCTATTCTCTGGATATGTGATCTCCTCTAGTTTGAGACCAATGATGCATCGCCCGTGTCTCATCTTATAATCACCTCTCTTTGGATCTTTAACCTCTCTCATCTCCGTAGCGCCTGGCATCAGTACAACATGGAGGGAGTTATGAGGAAGGGCTTCTATTACTGTACCTACTCGCTCATCCATTAGGGAAAGAGTTGCCTGAAAGAAAGATACATGGAGCATGATTATAGTGTACATTTAAGTGGACGTATAAAGATAACTCCAGACAAACATGAGGAGTAGGTTTTCATTATGTGCAGGTATAGTATGTGTAGTCATATATGAATACTTTTCTAGTGATGTTGAGATGCAGGTAATTTTTTGATACCATCCACTCCTCTAAAACAAGATGCTTAACCCTATTCAGACTGGCATTTTCAAGAGGAGATTTTGACTGGGGGGGGGGGGTCAATTTGACCCCCTCCCCGAGATGCTCGGCCGCGGATGGTCCGATCACACCGCGAATTTTGCGCGAACGTCGCTGCAGCATGTAAAGGGTGTCGCTGGTATGTTTTTTTGAAAAAAATTTCACGTATTTAATTTATGCTAATTTTATGCATATCATGTATGCAAATTAGATGCTTTTTTATGAAAATCGTGTAAGATTTCATTAAAATATATGTTATGAAGCCCAAATTTTTTCTAAAAGTTGCTGAGTAGCAAAGAAACAGGTATTGAATTGACAAATTCAGAAATTTCAAATAATTCTTTTTTATTCTATTGTTTTATGAATTTCTTATGTATTCTATTGTTTTTATTTCTTATGTATTTCTTTGTTTTTGTAATTTTTTATGCTTCAGAAATGTGTTTTGATCAATATAAAGACATATTTAATCAATCAAAAGGCTCAAAAGGCACAATAATCAGTGTTATAAAGAAATTTAGAAAAAAAGCAGTATTTTGTACACAAACGCATGCAAAATGATGATTTTCGTTCAATTTTGGCCTGACATGCGATTACATAATGTTGCGTAACGCGTCAACAGAGTGTCCGATTTTTTCGAACTTGGTGTCAAAATTTGCGAGACACTTGAAAGAAAAAAGTCATAAAGCGCCGGGTTGCGATTCGCAGCGGTTGCGCGGCAGTCGCAGATTTCGTACAGGGGGGGTCAAATTGACCCCCCCCCCCAGTCTGAATAGGGTTAAAGCCAAGGAAATTATCTTTTTATAACAAAATCTCATTATACTGAAGACATACCTTGGTTGCGCATAAATGACATTAAAATTAGGAGAACTGTCTTGCTATAACATAGACATGTATCAGTGCTCTTTATAATGGACTGTACATTTGTTTTAGAAATATTTGTTTTGAGAACTTACAAGTTAATTACAAATAGTTGCGTTTACACTTGTGCCCTATAACAAAATACTTATGACCTTCTTTAATTGCAAATTTGAGAAAGAAAAAAATTCTGATTGTTAAGACTTTTATGCTAGAAATCTATGCAACAAGGATCCTGATTGATTACTATCAATTGGTTGTAACTCTTTATGTTACAAGTCCCTAGTGGTTTAACAGAAAAGTTCAGGGGGGTGTTTCACAAAGAGTTAAGTAGACTTAAAAAATGCACTTAAATGCCTAGTTGCGTGCGGTATATTACGCATCACTTCATTGGTCAGAACATCCCCAGGCTATGCGCGCGATTGAGAAGTCTATCAATTAAATTGCGCGTTATGAAACAGGATACACATAGAAGTTAAGTGCGACTTTAAGTCTATTTAACTCTTTGTGAAACTCCCCCCTGATCCTCACCTCTACATCTGCATCATCCATTGTGTTTCCTTGAGTGAGATTATTGTAACCATGGAGCTGCATACAAACAAAGTCTGAGTTGGAGAGGGCGCTACATGCTTTCTTGCATATCTGGAATAGCAAAATTCAGATGCACAAGCAATTGTAAATATATAGGATCATAATTATTCTTTTTAAATAAATCATACATCAATCACAAGCAGGACAAATAAAACAAAGTCAGTAGTCTAGACACATTACGGTTGAGACACTAGGGACTGTCTTTCCTTTTTTTTTTCAATTTACCCATATTTCCTTCTACAATATTGAGATACCTGAATAATCATTACAATTTGCCAATTAATAATTTGGCAATCAGCATGACCAACATAGATTGCAATTCACAATAAAATTGCAGAGTATTATAAATATTATGTGTCATTTTCAAATTTTTCTTAAAGAATGAAGTGAAATCACATTAGAAGCGTTAAATAATTTGCAACATGAGATACAAAGCACCTTGTACATACTTCTTTATCATTTGAGCAGACAACACAGCTGACTGGTTCTTTCTTGAATTTCTTGAGTGTAAATCGGGTGTCAATGGCAGTAGCCGTCTTTCCCTGTTCTTGAGCTAACTCAAATATACTGGAAGAGAATCAACACAGACAAATAAACTAATATTAGCTGAGGCACTGAACTGGTAACGGTACATTAATATATGATTCTAGTTTTACAGTCAATAATGTCACATAAATAAAAAACATTTTACACAAATACAGTTGCATAAAAAGTTTAAATAACATTTTTTTTTAAAAGGTTAAAATATATTGATATACATAATCAGTAAGTTTAATTATTCTACCAGTAAATCAGTTCTCTAGTAATTTTAACATAGGCATCGATTCCTTATTACTTCAGTGGAAACTTGTTATAACGAGGTCCTAGGAAACATGGAAAATACCTTGTTATAATATCAGACATCTCTTTATATCAGGGGAAAATATACAAAGAGCTGGGAACATTGAAATTACCTTCATATCAAGAATCTTGTTATATCTGACCTCCTAATAATATCCTAATATACAAGTATACATGTACGCACTACTCCGTGCATCCCATCAATGGCATAAATTGATACTGACCTCTCTCTTGCAGCGAAGACTGGACCAGTGCTGTATTCTCTGTAGTAGTTTCTGAGCTTCTCACCCTTAGCTAGCTTGAGTTTGAAGAGATCCATAGCAGCTATAGCGTCTTCTACAGAGTCATGACCAGATGTGCCACACTGTATGTCACGACTAGGGAGAAATATTAATGATAGGTTAGTTAGAGTACAGAGTCATGCCCAGAAGTACCACACTGTATGTCACGACTAGGAAGAAACATTAATGATAGTAGTTGAGTACACGAGTCATGCCCAGAAGTACCACACTGTATGTCACGACTAGGAAGAAACATTAATGATAGGTTAGTTAGAGTATAGAGTCATGCCCAGAAGTACCACACTGTATGTCACGACTAGGAAGAAACATTATGATGGAGGTCAAGGTCGAGTACAGAGTCATGACTGGAGGTACCACACTGTATGCCATGACTAGGAAGAAACATTGATGATATGTTAGTCAGAGTACAGAATCATGACTACAGGTACAACACTGTACATGTACGTCACCTCTAGGGAGGTACATTAATGATAGGTTAGTCAGAGTACAGAGTCAGGACCAGCAATACCACACTGTACAGTGTATGTCAAAACTAGAAAGAAACATTAATGATGGGTTAGTCAGAGGTACCACACTGTATGTCACGACTAGGGAAATACATTAATGATGGGTTAGTCAGTGTACAGAGTCATGTCCTAAAGTAACACACTGTATGACATGACTAGGGAGAAACATTAATGACAGATTTTCACTTGAAGAATGACTTAGAATACTAATGTGCAATTTTTTTCCTTTTGTTTTGTTTGTTTGGTTTGGTTTTGTTTTGTCTTGTTTTGTATTACAAACCATTTTTAGTAATGTAGATCATGAAAGATGAAACACTTACTTGAGATATTCCTTGGCTAGTAGTTTTAGTTTAACTCTTCTTCCTGATGCAGTAAACATATTACTAGTATCCACACAATGAGGGTGATAGATCTATACAAGACAAAACACATTTCTCTTTATTTATGTTTAGATAACTGTTAAAGAAAATGCTTGTTAGACAGATATCACACAGTTTAAAAGGAAATAAGTTAAATGAATTATGTAAATTATGTGGTATATCTGATAAACAGTGTTTTTGTTGAAACTTTTGCTCCATGCATACACAATTGAATCAAATCCAAACTATTACACTAAGAGGGCATCTGGGCCGCAGAGAGACCCAACAGGTTTAAGTTTGGGGACATTTTATAGAAACATGTGTTATAAAATAAGCATATGTTTCCATAGAATGTAAAATGTTTCTATGAGATAACTTGAGTGCTCTGAGGTCATTCTCTAGACCCTGTCCAACCAGTATAGCAACGGCTGGTAAGAGATCAATCACAGTCTTCTGAACATGAGCTGGACGCACCTCAACGGGATTGGTAACCACGTTTGTAGCCAGTGTAAAAGTATCTCTTGCCTATCAACTCTAGCCCTTATCATTTCATTGGATGCTGCCCTGTATTTTACCTTTAGAGCTCTGAGATCATTCTCCAGTCCCTGTCCCACCAGTATAGCATCAGCTGGTAATAGATCAATTACAGCCTTCTGAGCGTCAGATAGACGAGTTTCAACAGGATCAAGTAACTTCTTGGTGATTCCACTGTACCTGTAGGGGTAAAGATGTGATAAAACGAGGAATAAGAACTAGTAATACTTTGATACAGCCAACTTTCAAAATGCTTTCAAATTAATACATGTTGGCCCAGTAACAAACTTTTTCATTCTCCTTTTACATTCTAAGTAATGTACATTAATTGGACAGATCTTAAGTTGTACACACATTTTGACTTGTTCCACTTGACCCAAAAAGCAAGCAATGTATGCACGTGAAACTCCTGCAAGCAACAGTCTTTATTCACAACAGAGCACTTTGTTAATAATGTTACAAAACTTCATCAAAGTATTTACATTTCATTATTAAAAGCATACTAATTCAGAAGATCCCTTAAGAGAAAGAGCCAAACTTCGCTTATCCACCAGCACATGATAAAGTTCTTGCATGATATTCTATTATAGTAAATAGTGCTAGAAAAATATGCATTAATTTGTCATTGGGTAGGTCCATATCACGTGACCTACCTTCTGTTACAAGGTTTTGTACGGTAAAGCCTGTGTTAAATGAATGGAGAGAGATTGATTCTATCGTTTGCCTTATTGCCCTCTCGCGTAATAACACTAAAATGTTGCGCACTAAAGCTCATAACAATGGATACGCGGAGCAACAAAAATACGTCACAATAGTTAACACCAAAAATTTGGCAAAGATAAAACCAGATTAGGAAAAGTCAAAGATTTAGGGGTCTATTTACTATAATAAATAGTAAACGCTCCCTCATGCAGATATATTTCACCTTGGCCTCCGGCCTCGGAGAAAGTGTGCACTCGGGATAATTTTGTATTTGACGTTCTTATGATCCAGTATATTGCGCGATAGATTGTACACTATTTATATATTACAGTCTAGACTTACTTGGTTACATAATCCTTGACAGGATTCATAGGTTTGACCAAAGAGTTATAAAGCATCTTTCCCTTGTCATCAGTAAGAGACACCCTGGCTAGCTCAGTACCCGCTGATGTCAGCACCTTCAAGAATGAATTTAAGATATCATAAACATACAATGTACAGATTATTTTGGGTATATAATATGCACAAAAAAATAATAAATAAATAACTTAAAGCCCAACTTGAATCGTTGCAGTTAAAATAATTTAGAATGAATCTGTTAAATAGGTCCTCATATTGTTCCATTTACCGGAAAATATCCCTACACAAAACAATCATATTCGGTAAAGGATTTTAGATAAAATTTGAGAAAATACCGGAACAGTCGGTCAAATAGGGAGTAACAGTATACAACATTTGCTCTGGCGACAATTGCCCTGCTATTAATTCCATACACTAATCGAATGGCTAATTTGAACCCTAAACTTTACACTATACCCTAACTTAAACTTAACATAAAACCCTATCACAACTCTAACCCTAACCCCATATCTTAGACGAAGTAAAGCCTGGAGCAATTGTTGCAGGATAAAATGATGTGTCACCACCTTGCAAATGACCCTTTCACATGAATACACTACTGGCCATGCGTTTTAAGTTGGGCCCATGTTGTGTGACACACTCAAAATTTGTACTAATCGTGCGCATTTCCATGAAAGTGGCTGTAACTTTTTAAAAATTTGTATTAACCCCACAAAAGTATACATTTTCTGGAAGCTGAATGTCTGAGGAATTCAGAAATGCGCTTAAAATTAACATAGGTGGCGCTCTTGAAAGGTTATGAATCTTAAAGCCTGAAAAATTCATGAAAAAAGATGGCTTTAGAAAAAAATTGCAAAAAAAATACTGCTTACCCTACAACATTATTTACTGCAGATTTGAACTCGTCATGTTTAACCCTATTCAGACTGGGCTTTTCAAGAGGAGATTTTGACTGGGGGGGGGGGGGGGGGGGGGGGGTCAATTTGACCCCCCCTCTGAGATCTCGGCCGCGGATGGTCTGCTCGCCGCAAAATTTTGCGCGAACGTCGCTGCACATGTAAAGGGTGTCTCTGGTATGTTTTTTTTTGAAAAAAAATTTCACGTATTTAATTTATGCTAATTTATGCATACTGATGTATGCAAATTAGATGCTTTTTTATGGAAATCGTTAATATTTCATTAATAAATATAGTTATGAAGCCCAAATTTTTTCTAAAAGTTGCTGAGTAGCAAAGAAAACAGTATTGAATTGACAAATTCAGAAATTTCAAATTAATTCTTTTGTATTATATTGTTTTATGAATTTCTTATGTATTCTATTGTTTTTATTTCTTATGTATTTCTTTGTTTTTGTGATTTTTTATGCTTGAGAAATGTATTTTGATCAATATCAAGACAAATTTAATCAATCAAAAGGCTCAGAAGGCAAAATTATCAGTGTTATAAAGAAATTTAGAAAAAAAGCAGTAATTTGTACACAAACGCATGCAACATGACGATTTTCGTTCAATTTAGGCCTGACATGCGATTACGTAATGTTGCGTAACACGACAACGGAGTATTCTATTTTTTCTAACTTGGTGTCAAAATTTGCGAGACACTTGAAAAAAAAAAGTCATAAAGCGCTGGGTTGCGATTCGCAGCGGTTGCGCGGCAGTCGCGGATTTCGTACAGGGGGGGGGGTCAAATGACCCCCCCCCCCCCCAGTCTGAATAGGGTTAAAGCTTTCCAAACATGTATAACTTTCTATACCCTGGGAGGGTTTACCGATTTTGCTCCAGGCTGGAAATTTGACTTCGAAAATTTCAATTTTTTAAAGAAAATGTACCTTGTTGCCATGTTCTAAGTATTGTAACTCACTGTTTAAGATACTAGACATGTAATGAAGGATGCTATACAGTGCGTCCCAAAAAGAACTATACACTTTTGAAATGGCTACCAAATAAAGATAATAAGATTCTTGGGTAAAATGTTTATTATGTATATAAAAGCTCATATCCTCAACTATCATTATGACACCAAATTCAAAAATAACGCATGCTTCAGTGAGTACTGCCCACTTTTGTTAAAGGACAAAAAATTACCCTGCGCAGGAATTCACTATTCATTTTGCACCTGTTTATGGAACGCCATGAAGGAGTCAAAATTAATGATGGAATAAATCAGCAAACAGATTAAAAAATAAACCAAAGGTTAGAAAAACAATCAATATTATGCAAAAATGTACTGTTTCACTGTTTTGTTTTCATATCATTAAATTTTGCTTGACTTCAGTTTATTTTTGTCTTTGTTGGCTGATTGATTCCATCATTAATTTGACTTATTCATGGTGTTCCATAACCAGGTGCACAATGAATAGTGAATTCCTGCGCAGGGTAATTTTTGTGTCATTTACAAAAGTGGGCATTAATCACTGAAGCATGCGTTATTTCCGGAATTTTTTGTATCATAATGATAGTTGAGGATATGAGCTTTAAATATTTATAAACCTTTTCCCCAATAATCATATATTTTTCTATTTGGTAGCTATTTAAAAAGTGTATAGTTCTTTTTGGGACGCACTGTATAAGTTGGTAAGGCAGATAGAAGTAGCAAAGTAGTACAGACATTAGAAAGTCCCTTTGTCTTGGTAAACATCATTAACCATAATGTCAAGAGCCCTTATTAAGCTGTAATGAAATTGTCATTCATATAGTACAGTCACAATGTACTACAGTGTACAACACTAAACTGTTTATAACTACTTTTATGGATCATAAACAAGCTAAATTACATGTTGAAAGTGTTTCAAAAGGGTGAATGCATTTCAATTTAAAAAAAAAATCCATCTCTGAACATGATTTAACTCTGTTTTACCATGTTTACAGCAAATGCACCAAATTTGCTGCGCGGCTCCTCCTCCACCCCTGACTCTCGTTAATTAACAGTTAATTAACAGACAATGATGAAATTGTAACATTTTTTTAAAACATGTATTTTGTTGCCCTACATGAGAGCTTTAATTTAAGACCAAATTCAGCTATATAGCTTGTATAGATTTTAAGTAAATCAATGAACAAAATCATATTTGAGGAGCAGATGTCACAACTCCACCTTTTTAAGGGCCCAACTCAAAACGCATGGCCAGTACTGTCACCTTACCATTTCACAATCGATGCCTATGATGGGGCTCTGATCTGTCACACTCTCAGCATGCCTAGTATGAACGCATCCCTGGTCCTCTGGGTTAGGGTATCCTCTTCTCTCTATCTCCTCTTTACTCACTAGATAATGAGTCTTGCCTGGCTGAGGTGCTCCATCCTCCTCTTCCTTTCCATTCTCTTCTATCAATTTCAGTTCTTCATTCACCTCGTTCTCTTTCTTTGCTTTCTCATATTTCATAGCTGTATATAAGATGCACAAATATACACACAGAACAATTGGTATTAACATATATTATATTTATACAAAACCAAGATAATAGATTTCTTTGTAGTTTTGAAGAGAAATATTTTAAGATTAACAGCTTTAATATGACTTGTGCCTCTTTGTAATTAACCATTTGTTTGCAGCATAATCTTTATTACAATGAATTCCAAAGGATATATGTATGTGAATGAGTATGAATCAATCATATTTTCAAACAGCTTTTTTAAAGTTACTGTTGAATTATATATCTTTATGCTTGCATTCACAAAATTATTGAACAGTGGTGGGTTCTGCAATAACCCAATTGTATTAAGCTTCATTTTGATCAAGAATTGCCAGGAAAGAACCATATTATTGTATTTCCCATTTTCAGATCCAACTTAACTCACTGCCATTAAAAAATAGCACTCATACAATCTCACCTGCTATTACTCTATGCTTGTGAAGACTGAATCTTGTGTTGCTTTTTAGAGTTGATAAAACATCTTGAAGCATTGCAAAGTAGCTAAGAGCTGGTATAACCTTGGCAGACTAAGGGTTAGAGAGAAAAACAAACAACAAATTTGAATAAAATGTGATATCAAGTACACAGAATACCAATCCAGCAACAAGCACAGAATTCACCAGAAAAAATTAGAACGACAAACGACCCCAATTGACATCCTAACACTTCTGAAAACGAGTAGAACAGAAATGACTAGATAGTTACATAATTTTCTCTTTTAAGAAACAACATGTAAACATCATTTTAATTTAGATGATTAGTTATTAATAGTGTGCTTATTCAAGACTACTTAGTAGTTTATAGGCCTACAGGGTGGTCACTGTTAACATGATTCATCTGTCAATCTTTCAAAGGGAGTGTACCCTGCTGCCCCCTTTTTTTTTATTACATCACATCAATAGTATAAACCATTACTCACCAATGAATTTGACGCTATGTTAGGAAAGCAGTGTCTCTTTCTTCTGTACACTCTACTGGTAACACCATTCAATATAATGAAGACAACCTTCTGAACCTTAGCAACCCTTAACATCTTACACCAGCTGTAATAAAGAATCAATCAAAAATAAATTACAAATCATATCAATGTTGACATCTTTTACTAAATTTCTTTTAATCAATACAGCTTGTAAAAGCTTCATTATTGACAAATTAAATGGCATTTTCCCACTTAATTTAATCAGTTCTTGTAATATTTATGTGAAATACTTGCGCGTAATTGGTTTCAGTTTCTATGTTTGCATAAAATGATGACCATAATATGAAAAAGGCCATGGACTTATCCAAAATGTAGATGAGTGCTCAATTTTACCATACAAATTTCTGTTAAAAAAAAGAAAAAAAAGAAGGAATATTAGGAAGTTTAGAATACTGATTCTAAACTCCTGCTCCATATACTGTCTCTACCACACACATAACCTAAGCCATTTATCACACCACCCGCCCCCTCCTTCTCTCTCTCTCTCTCTCTCTCTCTCTCTCTCTCTCTCGATAATTGGACTGAAGATACTTGAAATTAAAATCCAAAGTTCTACTCATTTTTGCATTGCTCTAAAAATGTTGGTTCTCAAAATCATTATTTTGTGTCCACCTGACTTTCCTCTATTCACTCTCTTTCATTATCTCTATCTATGCATCATAGTAAAATACCTTGGTTGAAAGCTTGCAGTGTTCCCTAGTAATCCATACTGAAGAAGATATAAGACTTCAGAGAGTGGTACTGGAACTTTTCTTTTAATTATAGACGGTCCTCTCATCTTAGGTGAATCAACACTATTTTCTCCACTGCTTCCTTTGTCCGAGATATTGTTACCATTCATTGTTGGTGTACTCTGAAGTAGAAATAACTTTGGTTGTTGCTTTTAAAAAAGGGGGGAGAATAAAATAACGTTATAAACAAAAGCTTAGTTGTTCATAAAAATTATGTTGTTGTTTTTTTTTAATATAAAACCAATTTTGGGACACAGTAAAGCATTACTGATTTGGCTGTTTAAGAAAGAAATACAATTTGTTCAGTTCAGGTTTAAATCTCATTTGAATGAATTCACATTTTGCAACTCTAACTCTATTTTGAATAGAGTTAGAAAGAAAAGTTATAGAATTGCCTACATGTACATATAGAAGTGATTAAAAGGTAAATGATAAATATATAAGAAATAGAAGAATATACTATAATTTGGATGTGTCTTACCATTTTCTTCTTCTGAATATACATTTTTCTCTTCTTCCATTTGGCAGCTTCTTCTGCTGAGTGTTTATATTTGATAACTGGTGATGAAACTGATCCATTGGTTTCTGCATGATTAGATATCTGTTGTGGTATTAGACGTAAACAAAAATAATTATAGGAACAGTGGAAGACACCTCACAGGAGTTGTGAGTGATTTAGTTCTAATAATAATTCTCTGAAAGGCATCTGGCAATATAAAAATCTTGAACAATAATAAAAAAAAGTTTACTTTTATGATGGCAAATAAACAAGAGACCTAAACTTGTTTTTGTTTTGTTTTGTTTTTTTGTTGTCAAAACACTGTTAAAATCTGAAGTTGCATGAATTCACAAAGACTAATTTTACATTTCCAGTGATTTTTCCCCCTCCCTTCAGTTTTATATTGAATGCTTATTAGGATAATTATGCCTCACAGCACATTAGCATGTGCCCTGTTGCCCGGGGCAACCAGATTTGACCCTCGAGCAACCAAATTTGGAGGAAATGATCAAACAAGTTGCCCGATTTGGGCAACCATATTTTTTCATGACTAATGTAAGGGCCTACATGACAAACTAAATGTACTGGACTTTTCTTGTTTTCTGCCCTTTAAACTAGGTTACATTAGGATTTCATTGTAATTAAATTTTGACATGAAAATTAAATCTTCAATGTTGTTTTTGTTTTTAATTTTTTTTGGCAGGGCAACTAGATTTTTCATTTGGGCCAAAATTTCAGAGGCAACACCTAAAAAAAATTAGTGTTGAGCATTGCATTAGAAATACGATATTGGACTTGAAATTCCATTCAGATTAATCATAACTTTTTTGCACAATAGGACCCAGCCTCTCACATCAAAAAGTTGTGATTTATCCAAAAGTAAAATGGAACTTGCATTCAATCACAACTCTCTGCAGATGATGCCGATCTCTTTTTGTAGTCCACACAAAATTTGATTGAAAACTAAGCCTTTCTGCATGAGGATAAATGAACCATATTTAGAAGTAAGTTAATATCAAACAAGAATGGATGTCTAGGGGCAGTTCCAAGGTAACGGAGTGACATTCAGAAGCAACATTTCAACATTCAAACAAATTTATCATCCATACTTAAATCTTTATTTACAAAGAAATAGTTCATGACAATAGCTGATGGTACCCTCTTTTCAAAATGATAACATTTGTTGTAGTGATCTGCATAATTAATGAGATATGAATATTCATAATCATGGTTAGGGAGTGACGCAAAATGGACATGCATATTTGAGCAAAAAACATTTTACCTAAACTCTGTGAACTTAAAATGGCTATCACAATTTTGAGTAATTGATTGGATTCTATGTTATATTAGGTATTATATGCTGCCTTGCATAAGAAAATTGGTTGAATATTTTGTTAATTATGACTTAAAACTTAGACCCACGTCTGGTTACGGAGTGACCTCTGAATCATCCACTCAATGGCAATGTAAAAAGACTAGTCTCCCTTGCTAAATTAAAAAAAAACACTCTTGATTGTTTCATTTTAAATTCTGTTTGCTCGGTATGATAGCTCTAGGTGGGGGATTCAAAACTTCTACACACAACTTTGAAACTCATTAAGTATGCTTATTTATGCGCATGTTTTAAGATTCACAAATAATAGATCTTCTTTATTTGTCAACTGATTTCGATTTTTTTTTTTTTTGGGGGGGGGGGGGGTTCCAACTTACTGTTAGTGGAGCTACATGAGGTTTACCAAACTTCTACACAGAATTTCGAAATTTTTATTTGAAAATTGTCTACATGTATGCTAATTTATGCAAATTTGTTCAAAAATAACAATAAATGCTTCTTCTCCTTCATTTTTCGATGATCTTCAATTCCATTTGCTTTATATGATGACACTAGGTGGTGGATATAAAAAATTTACACAGAATTTTGAAACTCATTAAGTATGCTAATTTATGCAAATTTTTTCAAAATTCTCAAACAATTTATTTGTTCATTTTTTTTTTTGGACATATTTTTTTTTTTTTCTAATTGGTAGCTCCATGATTTCCACTATATTTCTACGCAAAATTTTGAAAGACTAGAAAATAATCTATGGGCAGTTCCAGCGTTACGGACATACATTTCAGACCAATTTTTGCTACTTCAAAAGGTCATTACGATAACATAACTTCTATTCTGAACTTATAACATGGAATCATAAACCAAAACTATAGACTATAAACTGTGCAAGTTTCAATCCATTCCCGTACATGTTGTGGGAGTTACGCCATATATCGTAACCGTTACGGACATTACATTTTTTGGACAAGACTTTTTACATACCTTTACATTCATTGAAAAGTCTGTGAGTTTAGGTACACAGTAAGTCCAATCTCCACATAAATTTAAAGGTAATAGAATGTTTCATTGGATTAAAGTTGAATTTAATGAAACAAATGAGGCATGTACCCGCTAGAGCCACAATTGTGGCGTTACGGACATTACATTTTAAGCGTTACGGACATTACAGATTTGTCCACTTTTATTAAATGAAGGGGTCATGTGTTAGTGGTAATTTTGTATTCTTTCACCTGGATGGTAATTAATACACATTCTAAAATGTTGCAAAAGCATTTTCATGAATTTTTTATTTCATTGGTTGCCAATTTGAGACTATTTGTTTGGTTTAATCTGGAACTTTATTAGCTTGTTGATTTTTGCTATTTTATGGGAATCAAAAAGAATTATCATATGTCTACAATGGATAAATGATCCATAAAATGACATGTAGCTTACCTTTTGACTTTGTATAATAATATTTTAACTCATAACAATTAACATCTTAAAATGTAATATTGAAGAAGCGTTACGGACATTACACTTTTCATACACTTAATGTACCCAAAGCTGAGCCTAACTCTATGCGAATAAACAACTTTTATTCTTATTGAAAATAATGTATATTGTTCATCTAACATTCAATATGTTTTTGGATCTTGAAGGATGCTTTTCCATTCTCCTTTTTCACAATTTGTTGTATTTACAAAGTCTTGTAAATGTTAATGTAGTCTTCACAAGTGTCAAAAAAGTCTTTTTCAGACATATCATTCATTCATTCTGCTTCCATGTCAGTTTGGAGGTAGATATGGTTACTTCTACCCACAGCAGAAGTAGGTAGCAATACTATGATTTTCCCTGTTCCACAAATGACTCCTCTTCTTCACTGTATAAAAAGAAATTTGTGAATCTTTGTCTTACAAAAACTTCATTGTGTACCCATCAGTATAGATCCTTCTTATTTGTGCGACAAAGTACTTTGCAAATTTTGTTTTTCTCTGAAACCCCACATGAACAAAATATCCTATAGGAGCAGTTGTCAAAGAAGTATGCATGTGGTTAAACCTTTTCCTCATCCTCCTCTTGTCTCCAGTGTCACTTTAAATGTGTCCACCAAGCTTGCTCTATTTTGCTTCTGAGTACAGCTTGTAGTGAATGCATGCAGTGTTTACAGGTTTTAATTAATTGACTAAAAAAATGTTCAAAAATCACCTGTAATGTCACAAAAATGTTACTATTAAGGGCCAGCATCTATTTATTGATAGATTTCCATATGAAGTATAAAATCAAACAATATCCTGCATCGTATGCATTCTCATCTTTGCTACAAAGTGTAATGTGAGTCGTGTATGCCGTAACGCATGATGATGTAATGTCCGTAAAGCTTTTTTTCCATGAATTATGAAATAATTATAAAAAAACCTTTTGATATGTTGTGAGATACATATTTTAGCTTTGCATTTGAATTTGCAACAAAATTGGACAAAACACAGGGTGCTATAAAAACTATGTATCTAAAACGTTACGGACATTACACTTGAAACGCGCATAGAAATCAAAATTTTGAAAAGGCTATTTTTCAGAAAATATTTCATTCTTCCAACATCGTTGCATGATTTATAAATGGTCCTAGCTTTTATAAAATAAAAATAACATGAAAGTCATTTTATGTAGATTTTACTTGAGAACAAAATATGCAAAACACACTTAATTTTATGGCAATTTTTTTGAAGAAACACCTTTTTTCAACAGCTGAAAAATATGTTTCCGACTTGGAAACAATTTGTTTTATTATATCTTGTTGATATAACCCTTCCTGAATACTTTCCAGATTAAAACAAATTTTTTCTCTATTTTCATTTTTTCACCCTTGGGTTTCATTTTCATGGAATTGCCCCTATGCTAATTATGCTAAATTAATCCCCCTATCCCCTAAAAAATGCTTCTTCCCTCATTTGTTGAGCAATTTTCAATTTGTGTGTGCTTTATATTATAGGACTAGGTAGGGTAATTTTCAAACCCATTGTTTTACTTTTATGCATATGTACAGGTCAGTGTCTTCTTTGAACTACTATTAAACTATATAAAATTGTACATCATACACATAACCAATTGATTAGGTTCACAGCCTCATCCAGTTCTTTCAAATAATTTATGCTACAAAGTCCTCAAAGGAGCTCATAATCAGACCTCACATAAATGCCCTAGTTGTGCACCTAATTGCTGACAAAGGGCTCATTTGCATAATTATGATCTCATACCCTCACAGCATGACACCCAATGTCTCTCTTGGCACTTCACTAAAGAATTCTGAACTTAAATTTTTTTAGTGTAAGTGAGCTTTGATCAAATTTGTACATGTACATTGTACATGCAATTCAATGGGATGTCACTCCGTAACCATAATGGTTACGGGAGTGACACATTTATGAAGCCTTATTTCTCAAACAAAATCCATTCAAATATAAAAAGTGTAAAATTGATAGGTATGGGTGTTCCAGATTTGCAAATAAATTTTTGTGCATTAAACCCAATTACTCTAAAATAATTTCAAAAATATGTCTTTTTGTGATACGGAGTGACATTTAAGTAACTTCATGTTTGCTGCCACTGATGTGAAACAAAGATCGCAAGCAAAAATATTGTGGTTAAATTTACTTTTGATATATCCGCTTTCATAATAAAATAAATCAAAGTATATTTCATTTTCTAGGTACATTTCTCTTCATGAATTTTAATAAAAAATGCAATTTGACAATTTAGTAAAATTGAATATTAATGCCATTTTTAAACCCAAAATGCCCTAAAAAGGCCAAATTATCCACAGATATTGAAAATTTGGACTTTCAGCTCTCATATGATACCAAATTCGTCATGGAACCATGAATTTGAAATTTGGGGGGTCATGTCCTGTTTTGCTTGGAACTGCCCCTAGATACCTCAGCAATAGTTGTTGCATCTTTCTTCTTCTGCTTCTTTCCTTGAGGTTGTCCTTCATCTTTCTTGGTTGTAATGTCAGCAGATTTACGTTTTCTATGTGTTTTGGTTGGATTTGTTGCAGCACCCATGTTGCTTGATGATGTCACCTTAGAAAAAAAATGACAAAAATTTCACATTAAAAAATTTAAATTGTTATTTTTCCTTCTTGAACTTTTATCCACTCATGATCATGAATGGTAATTATTATGGCACTCATGCAGTTTCATATCCCCTACACACCATCCTACCCTCCTACGCTATTCTGCAGGGATCACCGTCAATCCAATCTTCAGAATTGAAGGGGGCTGTACATTCGAAGAAGAACCCTATCCCCTTTCACGTCACACAACTCCACAATTATGCATCACGCTCGAACGATCTCGTTTGCATACCAAAGGCACTACCATTGTGCCTTCGAATGAACTTTATTTGCATACGTGAAATGATTTCGTCACTTATTCTTTGGTAAGTCCTCATTTTTGCTACGTTTTATTTCCAAACGTCGGACTGCACTATGTGATTTGTTGAAGTTAATGTTG
>CALNVZ010003430.1:1018617-1036803 GCA_940671915.1 Paracentrotus lividus
TTATCTAGGTTAAATGTCCTACCACTGTCAGAAACGCGTGTTGTTGTAAAAATTTCGCTGTTTACAAAATGATTGGTTTAAAAATTAATCATTTTAATAACATTGCTGTTTTAAAAACAGAAAAGGCGCGGTTTTATAGCCTTCAAAGGGAGATTAATTTTAGTAAAATAATGTAGCTTTTTCGGGGTTAACAATTTATTATAGTGTGACTCGATAAAAACTATCTACATGAAATGTAACAATCCCCCTATTGCTAAGTTTGCAAGCCATTCTCGAATCTACGACCTTCAGGCCCAGAAAATAAAATCATAATATTCTTTTCCACCATAATATAGCTTAATGACATTCTATAGTATGAGTTTACAATGAACTATCAGTTTATATTAAAGGCCATGATCATATATTAAAAATTAACACAAGTTTGTGAATGCATAATCCTATATTTCATTAAGCTGAATCTTATCTTTTACAATTTTTACACTCAAGTTCCCTGCCGGTTGTGGTATATTAGCTTATAAACTGGGTAGTGGTTTCTTCTGAAATGTAGACATTAGCTCTGTAACATTTACATAATGAACAACTGTTTTAGAAATTATTCCTGCGACACGTTCGGCTGCACATGACGGGTAGCCACCAAAAAAAAAAAAAAAAAAAAAAAATATCACATCTTCACATATTACATTTATGTTAATTTATGAAAACATATGTATGCAAATATGATGTTTTATTGAAATCGTAAATATTTCATTACTAAATATAGTTATGAAACCCAAATTTTTTCTAAACGTTGCTGAGTAGCATATACAACATTATTGAATTGACAAATTCAGAAATTTCAAATGAATTCTTTGGTATTCTATTGTTTTATGAATTTATTTTTGTATTGTGTTGTATTTATGGTAAAAACACACAATCAGCCAAACAGACTACGTTTCAGCGAATCCGTGCTGGTACAAATATACAGGTGTAAAATAAACAATATTACCGAAAATTAAGCTACTTAAGTTAACATTCAAATAAATTACATACATATTCAAATTAACCACAAAAAAAAACAAGAAAAATGAAACATACCGAAATGCGATTAAAAAACTACTGATTACAGAGAGAGAGAATGAGAGGAGAGAGAGTAGAAAAAGTAATCATCATGAGGCCCCCAAATTTAGTTCTTTGAAAAGAAAATGCCTTCCACCGCTTCCCCCCCAGTCCACCCTCCAGCCGACCTCCCCACTGTAGACGAGCCGCGCAATTAAAAATCATACAGTGCAATTGTAACGTAAAAATATACGTAACAAGTCATAATCATATCTGCGCACACGATCACGCAAATTTCGACCCATGGTTGACTAGGTGGGATAGGATATGGGTTTTTTTTTTTTCATGCTTGAATTAAAATTACTGAGCCATGACCGGGAACAATGATTGTACACGGGCGAATTCGTAACATCATGAGTAGAGCTTCCCACTATACTCCTAAGGCAGATAACTATTGGCCTTCATTAGGTATCTTATTGAAAGTGAGAAAAATCTAGAGATTCGTGAGTTTAACTGGTAAAAGATAAAATTGGTAGAGTAATTAAAATAAATCTACTCAATACGTATTATTTGAACAAAGATAGTGCGACAATAATACATTGGAATAATAAGAAAAAAAGTTGAATTATTTATGTAATTATCGTGTTGAATATCGCAATCCACCCAGCTTGCTATGCTTAATTCCAGCGTGATTCTAGTTTGTCGTATTTTAAGAGGAGGCAATGATATTTAAGCGTTGTGCTTATCTTATATGAGTGTAGACTAAATCCTTTATTGTTTTTAATGTTAATCGGAGAGCTTGTTCTGCTGGAGAATACTAACTGCTTAACTAAGAATTGGCCTGTTCAAATTGAAAACAAGAGTACACATAATTTCTTGATCTCATAAGCAAACGCAATATTACTTCGGACTTTGGTTTTTTAATTCAAAATGAATATCGTGATGAAAGGATCCATCATCAAATAATGCCCTTCTTTCAACGCAGTCGTTCACGAATGGGTCCATCAATTTTGTGACAATGACACATGGATCTAAATTTTTAACAGAAATAAACTCATATTCCTGTGATCCGTAATAAAGAGCTTTTGTTGGTTCGACAAATTAATACCCAGGTACGAATTAAGTAATTATATTGAATAATAATGATATGGTTAATATTGTAATGTGTTAGTGAAGTATATAATTATAATAATTCTTTCAATTACAACACTTTTGATAATACTATGCAGCTATAAGCAGAAATAAAAAAGGTATATATAAAACATGTATAATCAGAATATTATGCTGCGAGTTATACACTCTCTTCTCAAAACTCCCACTTCGTATTTTTATTACAGTGTTGCGTGTGACTTTTGCCAGCACCCTCCATGAGGGGGACTTTGGCTTTCAGTTAAGTGAAGATCAAGATTATTAAGAAGATAATAGTGTCGGATGTATGTTTTCGTGTTATTAATTATTTTTTAACTTGAATTTTTTAAAGTTTGCCCGTTAGGATATCCATCTAGATCCATGATTTTTTTAGTGAGTTCTTTTTGGAGTGACTTTTCCTGATACTTTATCACATCATGTAGGACTTATCTTGATTGAATGGAATGATCGAGGATACACGATCGAGTACTACTGTCTTATTGTAAAATTGTTGTTAATATTGCAGAGAGGGAGGTGGTAGGAAGGTCTTTTATCAAGAATTGGACAAGATTTATTCATGGTACGTTTACTTACGCTGGGCAAGTGGAGAAACAATGGAGGATTCCCATAACTTTACTTCATGAACACCACAGTAGCATCTTTAAACCGTCACCTTCTGGACCTGTTTGCATGGCACATGCTGGAAAAGATGATTTGTGAGCTTCAGATATTACACTACAAATGAGCCGTTTATGTATCTTTTCTGCCTGAAAGTACTATTGTGCCCATGTTATATTGATCTTCATGTCTTTTAAACTTTCTCTATTATCATTCTTTCGCTCCTCTCTTCTCTTAGTTATTTTATTTAATTATATTATCAACCTTGAATTTCTCTCTCTCTGCATCTCCTCTTTCTTCTCCTCTTCTTCCCACTCCTTCTCTTCTATCTTTCTCTTCTCTTCTCTCTTCTTTATTTTCTTCTTCCTGTTTCTTCGTCGTCTCTATCGTCTCTTTTTTCCTGCTCATCCCCTTTCCTCTTCTCTTATTGCCTTATCTTTTTGTTTATTTTTTTTTCTTTGTTTTTTTCATTGCTTGCTTTTTGGTTTTTTTGTTTTTTGTTCTTCTTCTATATTAGTCTCTGAATTTCATCTTTGTTTAATTTCCTCTCTCTCTCTACTCCTCTCTGTTATGTTTTAGTTTTCGTATTGGCACTTTTCTTTTCTGTGTCTCTCTGATGTATACACAGTTATTACACCGCTATTTACATTTGTTAAATTTATGTCATCAGGAGAGGTAGACTGATGTCTTTCTCTTTTCACTTTTTTGGTTTAACTGTAAATATGTCAATTCGGCATGTTTTTTTTATTGTTTTTTGTTGTTATGTTGTCTGAGTGTGTATTATTTGTGTGAGTGTTTTTTTTTGTTTTGCTGAATGTCTGTTTATGTGAATATGCCATGTCTGTTTGTTTGTCTGAAAGGTCCACGTTTAGTACTCATCATACAAGGTATGTATGTGTTGATTGTCTTTTCACCATTACTAATGGATACGATTGTGATGAAGAATATATAACATAATATTAAGAGATTGTGATTATATTGAATTATGGGGTATTTGATCAGAACCACGAGCAGGGGAACTTTGATCTTATGCATTTAAATGCCAGGAGTTTATGTAAAAATTTTGATGATTTTGCTACAATGACTGTCATGCTTAAAACATAGTTTTTCAGTGATAAGTGTCTCAGAAGCTTGGTTTAAAAATACGACAAGATATCCAAATATTTCAAATAACAGGTTATTTTTTGTATTCAATAAATGCAGGGCAGAAAGGAACGGTGGTTAGGGTTAGTGTTCAGGGCATGAAGTTGTCTTTATTTGAAAAATAACAATCCTTACCAACTACTACCAACTACCTGTTGGTTGTGTGTATAGGGCACCAAACTATGATAGCAATCTTTTATTAACAATTTTTGCACATCAGCTAAAGGTTTTGAGCAGAGAAAACAAGGAGATCTATTTGATGGGCGATTTTTAACATAAACTTGTTAATTATGATAATAGATAACTGTGCGAAAGGTTTTTATAGACTTTATTTACTCTCTTTGGACTGTTCTCTCTTATCACTAAACCTACCCGTATAACCGAAACTAGTGCAACTCTTATTTGACACTATTTTCACTACTTGCATTCAAAATGAGTTTTGCTCTGTTATAATGTACTCAGACACTCTAATATTATGCCCATATTTTGTGTTAAAAGGGTTCTGTAGTAACTTCTGTTAAGGAGGATAGGAAGGTTATGAAACGGTATAAATGATGTAAGGCTATTAAGGTTCAAAACACACTTGGCTGAATTTGATGGGCAGGCTCTGCTTTTACTGGAAGGCGTTTATGATTTCTATGAAAAATGTTTACAAATGTTCTTGACATATACAATGTATGTTTCCATCAGTTGAAGTAGCAACAAGAAAAAAATGTAAAAAGCCCTTGGTAACAACATGGTTTATTGAAATCAATCAATCGCAAAACAAAAGCTTTACAGTAACTATGTCAAAAGACTAACAGCTGATAACAAAAAGAAGTATGTTGATTATAAGAATGTCTTGATTAGTAATAGTACCCTTCGTCAAGTCAAGAAAGATTATACATGAATTTGTTCAATGGGGTTAAGGGTGATATTCGGAAGACTTGGTCTCACATCAATGAATTGCTAGGACGATCAAATAGGCAGTCTATTTTGACCTTAAATATTCAGGTTTATGTATCGCTGTTTACATTGTTTTGTGTAGATTGGTATCTTCTATATTATCATGTTATTATGTAATTTACTTCGAGGGCCCGCTAACAAGCCTAGCTTCCAAGGGGTCCTAAAATCATTTCATCTGTGATGTACTCTAATTTGATAAGTACTAATGTACTCATTATATATTTTATATACACATACGTATATCAATATGATTGTATTGTGATGATTTTGGTATTAAAATAAACTAGAACTTGAAACTTGAACTTGAACAGTCATTATTTGAAAACTGAGAGTCTTCTTTTAGATTTTTAATTACATCAACGCAATAATCATTCATAAAATGAACCCGATACCTCTCCACCGTTTGCCTAAAGCGATTTTAATGGAATACGCCTATTTGTTTTATTTGGCATGAGTTTGCCAAGAACTTTCCAAATCTCAGCGCTATTTCCCTTGTTCTCAGCAATCCTTTGAGCAGGGAGAACTTTAGCTTTACGTCGCATTGCAGTCGCCCGATTACGTAATCGTCTGTATTCACACCAATCGGCTAGTCTGCAGGCACAAACCCATGTTGTTCGCCTACTAGGGTATGCAGTTAAGAACTAGGTTCACTCGTGTACTGTAGTTTCTCCCAACAAGGGTTTGTACAATCTTTGAGCAATGAGCGGGGAGCGAGCGGGGAGCTTATCATTCGAGTAGATAGTCATGGCAACCATGGTTGACGGTCTGACCATGAGGCTCAATGAATGACCTACCAGGGAGAAGGGTCAAGACCTGACCCTTTGTTTGGTAATCCAATGGAATTTGAATGCACTCTCTTGCTGTATGCACAATGCATGCATGCTATGTATTGTAGCATATATTATGTAGGCCTACATGCTTACGTCATGGTTATACATGAAGTATATAGAAGATGAAAGGACAATAAACATAGGAATACATGAGAAATTAAATAACGGAAGTGAGAATGGAGAGAAAGTAACGAAATAAGATATAGAAGATATAATTAAAGGGTTAGGGTTAACATAATGAAATATTGAAAGAAGATTCTAGATGAAAGTATTACACCAAAACAATGAAATACATAAGATTTCAAAGAAGAGATTTGAGATGAAAGAAGAGAAATAAAAAATACAGAGGAGCCTATTAATTGAGGATTAGATAACAGGAACATGTAGGCCTATACACATAAAAATACAAGATAAATTAAATATTGAAGAGGGAAGAACATGAAGGAGAAAACGAAGAAGATAAGATGAAAGAATTAAGAATTAAATAATTGACATAATAAGTGAAGATGTGAAGGATCAAAAGAAAATAAATATTCAAGAAATGATAGAAGATAAATGAACAAAGGATCATGTCAAATAAATACAATTTAAAGAAGAAATGAGAATTAAAGCAAAGAAATAATAGATAGAAGAGAAGATGAAAGGCCAAACAAACATCGAAATACATGAGGTATATTATGGAAGGAAATAGGGAAGAAGGAGAAAACAAAGAAATAGTAGATGAATGTAATAACAGATGGAAGAGTCAGGCCCGTAACTAGGAGGTTTCGTGGGGGTTGGGGGAGGTGGTCGAATGACCCCCCCCCCGCTTGCAGTCGAACATGGTCCGCATGACCCCCCCCCCCACACACACACACACACACTTCCCCCCCCCCAAAAAAAAAAAAAAAAAAAAAAAAAAAAAGAATCTTAAAAAAAAATTTAAAAAATAATTAAAGAATTAAAATTAATAGAATAATAAATAAAGAAGAAAACAAAAAGAAACAAAATGAAACAATAAATTAATGAAAAAATAAACTCTATTGGATATAGATAGTGAGTTTGGAGGCATCGTATGCAAAAATAAATGTCATTTTCATTTTCTACGTCGAATTCTATTATAGAAACTATTTGTTTTGAAAACAAAGTTGAGATTCGCCCAACCCTAGTATAAGCGTGTCTAATTTAAGGTGAGAAGAAATGGCGTTCAATGTTCAAACCCCCTTTCAACCCCCATCTCATCATTATAAGGTTAACAGCTACGGCTTTTTAATAATCACATTCCTTGGGACTATATACATCCTTTAGATCATCGATTTATGTTTGGGCTTCTTTCTCAAAAGCTAATTTTATCACCAATTCCATTCCAAGCACGGAGCTGGCTTCGTTTATATCTACTTGTAATGACGGACGGATTTGATTGGCCGGATGTTTCCGCATCCGACATGAGTGAGTGAGAGAGAGAGAGTGAGAGAGAGAGAGGGCGAAAACGTGAAACATGACAGGTCAATACAGAACGCTTGCATGGATGATTGTAGCGCGGAAACAGTTCTTCCTCCATATTACAGTACAACCAGGGAAAGTAGAGATGATTAGTATCGTTCACACGCACGACTGACATCCAGGTAAACTCCAAATTTATCCTAAAGTCTTTGAAGATAACTCTGATTAATTTTGGAGCTAAGTCCTGTGATCTTTCGTGGCCTACGTTCTCACCTACAAGTTGGGGTTTTATGTTCTCGAGATATCTTTCGGGTAAAGGTTCGAAACTCCAAGCGTTGGGCGGTATCTGATCAATTACAGCCAGTGTGGTTATGGTTAACGAGGATATTATCTTCTGTTTTTTCATTGTTTGATATTTCTTTCAGTTCCTCTGAGTCTGTCTCGGAATGTAATGTATTATACAATATTAAATAACACTCGCTTTACGAAAATTAATGCTCTCTGATCACGAATCTAATTGTTTCAATTTACTTTATTTTTTATTTTGTAAATGTAATTTATGTTTATTTTAATAAATTGTTCATTTTAGTTAATGATAATCTATTTTACAGAAAAAAAAATCATACAGACAACGTATAATAATTGAATGGAAGAGTTGAAAATCTGCATCGTCATATTTCATGTTGATTTAATATTTGATAATATTATATTTAGAAGTAATTTCTTGACCAATAATTATATTCTCATTATTACGAATCTCCAAGTCTTGCCTTTCTCTATCTTTATATCCACCTCTCCTTACTTCTGTCTCTCCCACGAATATTGGGGAAAGTAAAAAGTAAGATTTTATTAATTTTATTATAAATTGAATTGCCGCAACTCCACTTTAGGGCTTTATAATTTTTGACTTTCTTTTCTCATTGTGTATGTTGTCATGTTTACTTATTCCGCTTTTAAATATTATCATAATTGTAACAAAGATGTTGTTCGTTGAGCACCGTTGATTAGCGGAAGTGTTTGAGAGGGGTTCACAGACTTTTCATGTATCATTCTTTCATATGTGGGGATCACGGTTTCTGAACAAATAAAGTTAAAATCTATCATAAAACAATATATAACAATTAACATGCATTGCATCGTACATATACTCATAACTGTCTTACATATACCGATTATCTTCAAACTTAGAATTTTTTTTTTTTTTTTTTTGCTAAGTTATTCTGTATTTATTTATAAGAACAACTTATGAGATCGGGCATATGCCTGCTCTTTAAAGGGAAACTTCAACCCGGGATTAAATTGGGTTTAAAAAAAACTGCATAAAATTGAAATAAAAATATGAGTGAAGGTTTGGAGAAAATCTACCCCCCCCAAAAAAAAAAGAAATAAAGAAATTATGAATATTTAAAATTTCCGATTTTGTGACGTCACATGCGAGCAGTTCTCCCATGTAGTGTAAATTCCATAAAGTGTCATTTTTTCAGAAGAATTAAGTATTTCACCCATGCGGTCGCTACATCATCAAACATATGTGGAGATACATGTCTCTATCAAATTGACCCATTCCTTTATCAAGAACTATGAAAAAAAATACAAATTTATGGAATTTACATACACAGCACATGGGAGAGCTGCTCGCTCGTGACGTCATAGAATCTTAACTTTAAATATTCATAACTTTGCTATTTTGGGGTCGATTTTCTTCAAACTTTCATTCATATTTGTTAATTCATTTTCCTGCAATCTTTAAAACTAATAAAATTCGAGGGTGAACTTTCCCTTCACGTTGAGGGCAGAACTGAGCCAAACTCCCAATAGCTAGTATTAAATTATACCTTTTCTGAAATTTTTTTAATAAAGAATTGTAAAAATTGGAATATGGTTTCATCTATTTGTTTCCGTCAATAATAGTACCATCGTATTTTCAAATACATTGGCTTTTTAATGACAATGTATAAGCAACAGAAAAAGGGTATATAACAAGAGACAAGAAAACAAGTAGGTTAAAGGATAAACACAGGAAACATGATTGTTTTTTCCCCTTATTATTTACATGACTTTGTTATGGTTTTTGTTTTGTTGATTTAAACAAAAATATTTTTTCTCAGTTCTATGCATTTTTTGTTCAGAATCCAGATATCAAAATAGTTGCTACTCATCGGTAATCATATTTACTTTTGTAATCATTCATCATTGTCATCACTCTCGTAAATCTTAATTCTGAAACTTTTATTTCATTTCATATTATAAAAGTAATTTTGCATCTGTGTTATACGAAATGTAGCCTATCCGATATGTTGTGGGCAAGTTAGTGGTCGCGCGTAGGAGACTAACTGACGGGCGAGGGCGTCAGTAGTTTGCCCACTAGCCCGACGCATATGGGATAGGCTATACGAAATGCAATATTGTGATTGTGTTGCTTTTGGTTTTCAACATATATGTTTTTAATTACTTTTTTATTTTTATTTTTAAATTCATTTTATTTATTGTTTTTTATAACTTTTTTTTTCACATTTATAACCATTATCCTCATGAAATGTATGCTCGCAGAAATGATTACACTTTCCTCTCCCACGCATGGCATTTCGATCAATTCACATCGGCAATATCACACCGTTGAAAGCAAGCAGTTGTTAGTCTACAAGGTTTGTTGTGCCAGCAATATTTAAAGTTTATTAAAACATCATTATGGATGACCATTTTCGCATACGAATGAATAACCATGCTATTGATGAAAAATAAGCGTCACTACTAACATAATAAATGAATACACATGTCATACACATAATGCTTCAGATTAAAATAACAAAACAAACGAAGGATTTGACACTTCCATTCCAGCGTGCTACAGTTACACAAACAATTACGACTCGTTTTTTTTATCTCTGTATACTTTTCTTACTTTTTTTTTTTTTTTTTTTTTTGCTATTACTCACAAAAATTACCTAAATTTTTACTCTAATCGATACGTGGATTATTAAACATCCACCATTTACCCCATTTCTACGTGGGCAGGGGAGGCGGTCATGCACACAACACCCATCCCTTTCCAATTGTCATCGATATGGAATAAGTCCATCCTCCCCAACCCCATCCCCCCCCCCCCCCCCCTCCCCCCCCCCTTCCACTTCATTCGAAAATAAGAGCTAAATGATCAAGATCTACTATGATAGGTTTCACACTACTGTTCAGGATTGTTAACTCCCTCTTCCCCTCCCCATAAACAGTAAATATACTTCACACATTATTTACCATGTTTGCAATAGGAATATTGAATTAAAGAAAATAGTTCATCCTTACACATCATTCAACGTGTTTACAGAGGCAATGCCGAATGCTACAACCAATTTAAGGTAACACAATGAAGGTTTTCCCGGTTACTTTGCAGCTCTTTCCAATTGAATTCTTTATCGTTACTTCAATTGACACGATACCTCATGGGGGCGGAGCTATGAAATTCTTGAAGTAAGCTGTGTTTTTCTTAATCAAAATCATATTTCAGACATAAGTGCTTGAAGGCAATGTCAAATTTATCCATTGGCGGTTCTAGCTTTTTCGCAAAAGTGTGGTTTGACCTTTGAACTTGTGCCCACAAACCGAGAAGGATCCCCCTGCCTCCCGTCCATCCGCCCCACCCGCCTCCATCCCCTTTGGTCAAAGATTGATAATAACCTCTTCTTTTTCTTCTTTGCATTTTCTCTTCTTCTTAAATATTATTTCCTATTTCTATTTTATACATTTTATTTTTTAAATTCTTTAATTATTTATTTATTTATTATTATATTTTTTTCAGCTCTATAGAGGGGATTTAACCCCCTAAACCCATCCCTTCGATCTGCCACTGTTATCGGAGATAGATTATACTTGACCCGGAAAAGGGTTAGGGTTAGCAAACATTAAGTAGAATAATTTTTTAATAACTGCTTTAAAAAAACCTAATGATTAAAAACAGAAACAAAAATCCTCGCTTTACAATCGATGTACATTTGTTATGAAGCATATTACACGACAAAGCCAAGCGATTTACTTATTAACTCTAAACTGTGTGAAAAAAGAACACGCATGTGTTGTTCATGCTTGTAAATCACTCAACCAATTTACTTATAGGGGTGATGTCAACAATAGCAAATTAACGCATTATATCATACCTTAGGTATACTTTGACATGTAATGAAATGAACCAACAACCACATAAAAAAAAAATAATATAAGACCAAAAAAAATTACTGATGTTACTGCACTGCAGCAAATGAACAACGCTGTTACAACACGTCATGTATCGACTACAAATGAATTGAATATCTGTTTTAGATGGTAACATGCATTATTTACGTAGTCAATAACCACGTTACAAAAAACCTGGAAAAATCCTCCCACAAACAACAAAAGCACATTATAAATTCAAGAAGCACCAAAAACAACAACAAACAAACAAACAAACACATGTACACTTCAACTACTAGTATAAGGCATTACGACATACATTTCAATATTTGTTTTCTGAACTGCCGTTGGAAGAAAGAATACCCAACGAAATACCCTAGATATTATGATACCGTGTGCATATTGCCACCCCCAGTTCATGCTTGTATTGAATGTATGTTTATGGAATACTGATTTCGGATTTCAAACAAATATGCCAGTTCAGTTATTGGACTTATCGGGGTTTTTTTTTTTTCTTTTTTTAATAATTATTAGTGATTTTTGCATACATCAACTTTGTGTGTATATACCTAACTTGGTTTGAAGTTTCACGCAATGACATAAAAAATTACATGTCTCAAACCTCCTTGCGGACACAGCGAAATGTGGCCAATAATGAGGAAGAAGGATAGTACTGAGAGCGAAATTGAAAGTCTATCACATTAGTCAAAACTTGAAGCAAAGTTTGTGAGATGTTGGGTGGGTTAGGGTTAGGCTAGAAAAATTGCTAGATCGTGGGTCCGAGGTCGCGTGAACCCCAGGTGGCAACAAATGTCTTCTAAAAAAAAATAAAAAATAATATAAGAAAAGCAGGAACAAAATTAATTGTTTCTTCAGATAACAGTAATGTTAACTGAGCTATTATAAGTCAGAATATTGGGTTATACCAATACAATTCAGATTAGTGGATAGTAACACTGCATGTTTGTTCATTTTTTGCAAGGGGCGACAATACTTATTGCACAGGTATATATGAGATGGAGTTAACATTATAAACGTGGCCAGTGAAGTTGGTTTTTACCTTCATAGAGACTGAATAATGATCTCACTTTCGCATGAGACATATTGGTTATGTTTGTATATCACCCAATCAAGTAAAGCGCTTATGAGATTAACACATTACCTGTCTCTATCAGGTAAAGCGCAACTATTAACATTACTGATCACAACTTACCATACCTTTAGTATTTCTTGATTGACAACTCATTACATTGCTCACAAACATAGGCCCACTAAATAAAGTAGCAGTCCACGTACAGTATGCATGCCCTAACCTTAAAGCCCACGTATGCATGCACCTGCTTCGATGGACGCCATTGCCCCTCCCCTCCCCCCCCCCCCCACCGTCACATGTCCAACCACAATAATAACATTGAATATTGTTGATGGTTATCCCATAGGGGGCACTGGGTCACTCACCACATGATGTGCTACGCATGCGTGTCCCCAAAAAGCGTCGAAAAGGGTCTGTTTTCAGCCTTTCGGTGGCGTCGACGCTTTCCTTAAAATAGGGGTGTTTTTTTAATTTCAATCGCCATTTTTACAAAAATAGGGTGTTTTCAGCGGAAATCACTGTTTTGGGGTCACGCATGCACGGTGTTTACGCAAATTAGGGCATGCAAATTTGACTTCATGCAATGAGACGTTTAAGGTCCATTTTCAGTATGACGTCGAAAAGGGGTGCAAATTTGGATTCATGCTATGAGACGTTTAGGGTCCATTTTCAGGGTGTGGGAACACGCATGGGTAGCACTTTTTTGTTTGAGTGACCCCCCCCCCCCTCCCGGGATGGCTATACGCCAATATCCTCATGAACATTGTGAAATATTTCAAATCTTCTTACATTCACAACGGGAACTGTTGCTTGGATGTCAATCGACCAACTCTCTTCTTTGTCCACAATATCTGGTTTGAAATGTTTCAGTATATTGCCCGATTTATCTTTAAGCATAATTACAAATCACTGACTGCATTCCTCAGAGAACAAGGGTAAAAAACATGTACATATGCCAGTGTACAAGTAATTTAGTGATGCAAAAACACAACATTAATTATACATTCCCAAATTAATATCATTGTTCAAGATTTCTTCAGAGCAAACTTTTACTGTGTAATTTGACATTTCCTGTGAATGAGGATCGAACACCAATTAAAAAAAATGGTTATTCTTTTACAAATTGATCTTATCAAAGTGATATTTGATAATGTACACGCAAAACAATCAAATTGGATGGTCCCTCCCTATTGGCTATTTGGTGGCTTCATTCACCAAACTGCATGTTTCGATTGCTCATTGTATGCGTATATTTGGAAATGTTGAGTCATGAATAAATGCAAAAGTGTCAACAGCGTCAAATTACGATCGCTTCCAGTCATTGTCTTTCATTTCTCTGTCCCACTAGCCGAGTATTTCCCACGACTCCTCGGTCCCACGAGGCCGATATTTTTTTCCCACGAGTCCTCGGTCCCACGAGGGTCCCATGAGTCCTCGGTCCCACGAGGCCGAGTATTTCCTGATTTATGATGGAAAAGTCTGAAATGAATAGTATAACATTGGATTGCTGCAGCATTGGTAAATAGGGGCAATGTTGTGATTTATACTTGGTAGACATCATGCTATCTAGTCTGAGGGGTCCCACGCGGCACTTGCCCGGATAGGGGAAAGGGCTGCGCAAAATGAAAGGAAATAGAAGAGAGAGAGAAGAGAGAGAAAGAAAAAGAGGGAAAGAGAGAAAGGGAGAAGGGGGTTGGTAAGAAGACAAAGAGGAAAAGGGCAAAAGACAAATACCCAAAAAAATAAATAAACATAAAAAAAAGGAGAAAAGAAAAAAAGAACGAAAAGGGAGAACGAGAGAAAGAGAGAAATTAAAAAAAAAATATATAATAAATAGGGGGGGGGGTTAATAACTGACATCGTCATAGATATAATTAATATACATGCATCCGCCAATGTGGTATCTCATTTCCGCGGAGATGGATTTGAGATGGAATTGGGACTACTTAGAAACATGTTAGACGAGTTGTGAGAAGGTTTTGACACTTGTCGCGGGACATCTCCGATATTCTTTCGGCATTTTTTGTGTTTGTTTTTATTGTCGCGGCGACGTCTCTCAGACGCAGATCTAGGGGTGGGAGGGGAGGGACGCAACCCCCTATAATTTGAAAACGACTCATTGACCGTACATATAAACCCAAGTTTCTTTTGACGCTTCCCTTCCCCCCCCCCCCCCCCTCCCCAAGATCCTGTAATCCTGGACCCGCCATTGCTGAGAAGAATTAGGATCGACTTAGGTCGACTTTAGTTCTCAAATCAATCTCAAACCCGTCTCCGCATAATGAGATGCCACCATTATTCGCCATGCTAGTGCCTATTGTATTAACCACAACTAATTATTTATGTAGTATGAGTCAGTTTACAATGACGAATAAACTGTTCAAGATGTTTCATCGATGTTGAAAAACATCCTGATTTGAGAGAATATGGTATGAGAAAATACTCGGCCTCGTGGGACCAAGGACTCGTTGGATCGAGGCCTCGTGGGACCGAGGACTCGTGGGGCTGAGGACTCTTCGACCCTCCCCGAGATATACATTGACCGCCATAAAGATTGTTCATTTAAATTGATGTTCTCGTAATCACTGTCTACATATTATACCTTTCGGGATCATGGCTATATCAATCCTTTCAGGGAATTTCCCAATCCATTAATTTTTTAAGGCTATCATAGCCGCATGGGTTCCGTTTCGTTAACATAAAAATTCTATCTTTCCATAACAGATTTTAAAAAACTCTCTTGATGGAACAAACTCTTTTTAAGCGTTATGTATTCACCATTTTTTTATTATTTTTTTTTAATGCTGAACAAAAGGAGTAAATAAAGAAATATGATACATGATGGTTTTCAGGGTTTCTTTTCCAACCCGAAGGTGGCCTTACCTTCTTTTTTTTTTATTACTTATCAATTTTAATACTTTGTTTTGTTCTCAAACCCATCCCCTGGCGATGTACTTAGTTATATCATCGGAAGCGCAAAGAAAACAGAAGTAACACATCACACTCTTTTCCTGTGGTATTGGACTGCGTGGGTTTGTTCAGCAGGATAACAAAAAGGGGCCCTAATTAACAATTAGAAACACTTTTTTTAGGAAAGCAACTCTTTCGGGAAAGGATGCGTGAACGTTGAATCTATACTAGACGCATGCCCTGAAAATGAAAAGCAGATTAAACATACTCCTGATAATTACAAGCTGATTATAATTATACCGCTAAAGCGAAAAGATAAGACATCAATAAATGAAATTATACATACTAAAAAAAATTAAAAAAATAATAGTAAATCAATATTACACCATTGACGGATTGTGTACTTCCAGTGCATATTATGATAATTAATCATTGGATTGGTATCTTTACAATGTTTAGAATACTAAAAAAAAGTGCACAACGTTAAGGTCTTTCACCAATGAATTTAAGACAGAACCTGTTTACTGTTCTCTAATAAAAACACCACTCCATGTATACCTCCCATAATATCGAACCTAAAGGAAGATATACACAATGATATACCATTGCATACTGCAAAACTCAATGCATTCTGTTTTTTGTGTAACAAAAAATCTAATTGCTACTAATGTGGGAGGGAAATGATGGTCCACGAACAATGGCTATTGGTTGCGCTGAGGAAAAACTTAAGTAAAAAGTTGACAAACATTCCTTCATTTCATGGACCTGTAATCTTCTAGATTACCTACGGATGTTTGCTGTGTAGGCAGTGAACTCCTTCTATTTCCAGTGACGTTATGGACGTGGGATTGGTACTCATAACATGCGACAGACAATATTCTATTCGATGGATTTTCGGTGCATCTCCTTTATACGGTTTCGTCTAGCATGGGTCTTGAGTTTTTCGAGGAGGTAAGAATGAAAATCACCTTTAATGTCTCGCGGACCTCTCCATCCCTTTGGCCAGATGCCTTGTTTTATGCCGTCCCGGATCAGACGAGTCACTTGGTCGCCTCGACCTGTGAAGGTTGAACATAACAAAAAACAAAACACTGTATTATTTGTCAATGATACGCTAAATCTCTACTCAAAACATGAGTCTCGGAGTGGTTTCACCTTTTTAAAAGGCACTTCCTGGTACTTGATTAACCAATATTTGTAATATGAATACTCAATCCCATTAAAAAGCCTGATAAGCAAACCAAACACCAGGTAATATCTTCAAATGATTTATCGTTGTCTCTATCTCGGCACAACTTGCGATTTGCTTAACATGCAAGCACATTTTCCCCCAATGTTGACCATACTTGATAGCGAGAATTAAAAATACCCTCTTGTAATACTGAACGTTTTTAGTCTAATGCTAGATATAATTCGTAATGGTTTCCATTATTAGATACGCGATGAATTATTTGTATTCCATTATATTTTTAATTTCCTTTTGTTTTTATTGATTACTTTTAAATTTTGCTCCTTCTAGAATAACACATCAAAAATCCCGGTCTGTACATTTCTCATCATTATGGCCTACAACAAATTGGCAATTATGCAAAGTTTACTTAGGGAAATAGTGATTTGTTTCGTGCTTTTACTGGCTTTACATGTACAAGAATTAACACGTGCCTCAGCTTTTTCACTCTCTTTAAGGAAAAAAAACAAAAAAAAAAATCCGAATCTGGACTCAAAATTTCCTTGCATTTCCTGGAATCTTCACATTTGTTTGAAATATAAACTTCAGACAATGATATCATAAGCTTGAAGTATGCCTACATGCCAGAAATCACTGATTTGTAAGACTTTTTTTTTGCCTGCGCACCTCCTGAAATAGGGACAAATAATTTATTGAACGCGAAGCGCGAGGCGAATTTTGTAGCTTTAAAATGAGGCAATTAATGCAAAATTCATGAATATATCAACTTTGTACACTCAGACGTGGGTACATCTTGATTTTCAGATTTCCCGAAAATTTTCTGCAATTATTTATTTCATGAAAATTTCCTTGAAGATACCAAAGTTTCCTTAAATTTGCCGAATTTGGGGATATATGGAAACAACTGATGATTTTTTAAATATTATTATATTAGTTTTCTTGAATAAATAAAATATACAATATTCACATGTACATTACGAAAGATTATACAATTAAAAGCAAAATCCGAATTAAATTACGGGTAAAAATATAAATGAATAAATAAAAAAAAAGCAATCATACGATGTAGTGCACGTTTACGGTTATTAATTATGAAATAGTAACTAAACGACCAAACTTCTACATGAAATGAAAACAATCCCCTATTGATAAGTTGGCGGTCATCTTGAACTCTACGACCTTCAGCCCAGAAATTAAGTCATAATATTATCACCAAATAACTTACAACATAGCTCGACATTCTTAGCAGTATCATGGAAAATGAACATCAGTTATATTAAGCAGTGTCATGATATTAATAGATCTGAATGCCGAACCTCCATTTTTTTAAATGAATGGGTACAGTAGTTTATTATTTTTTTTGCAATTCTATACTCACGTTCCTTATTGGTAGTAATATAACTTTTAATAACTTCGAACTCTGGTGGTTTGATTTGAAATTACACACATAGCTATAATATTTGCGTAATAGGAACAAATATGTAATAATTATCTGAGTCAAGACGGAATCTTTTCAAAAGTGGATACATAGAGAGGTTTACCTGTTTTCTACATATTATTTTTGACAGTTTTTCCATATGGGTTTAATCGACCGACATTCACAAGAGGTGAATGTTAGGTCTCAGGGTCAATGTTCAGTGTTACACAAATAAGCAATATTGGGGAGTCTTTTTCTTTTGCATTTTATGCACAAACGGATTTATCTCTCT
>CALNVZ010003430.1:1045720-1062249 GCA_940671915.1 Paracentrotus lividus
CTTGGTATCCATATATGATGCTACTTCATACCGGTTTTGAGCTTCTATATTCGTGCGTTTAGTCTAAGTTACAGACCCTTATTTAATTTGTAGTTTCAAATTTCATATCACTGATGGACATGATCAGACTTTTTATCCTGTTTATGTTTCATGCTGAGATCAACAACGTAGTCTTAGTTAATCAGACTTTCTTTTATCCCTTTTTTTTTTAACTTCCTTCTGTTTTTCAGTTGCTGAAATAAAAGCCATTCGTATTTCTCCAAACACTAATTAAAAAATAATACTAATAATAAAATAGCATATCCATTTGATATCATTGATGCCCTAAGTCTAAATCTGTATTAGTCTAATTTACAGGACCTTTTTAAATTTGTAGTTCAAAATTCATATCATTAATGGAATGATTTTGTGCAACCATAGTCTAGTTTAAACGACTTTGTTATCCTGTTTATTTGTTTCTATTTGCTGAGAAGATTCTAACGTTAGACTCTAACTTACTCTGTTTAACGTAACTCCAAAGGAAGAATTATAACCCATTACTATTACAAGATAAACCGAGGGTGATCTTTTAGTACCTCATTCTAGATCCTGGCACTTATTAATCATATTAATGGATGATATAATTTCAGTAGGAGTAAGGACCAGTCTAACATCATATGATCTAGCTCATGAAAAACGAAAGGTGATATCTGATAATGAGTAATACATTGATAGACCTAGAGAGGATTGGGAATGTTGACGATGATATTATGATGATGATGATGTTGATGTATATGTTCTGATTATGATATGATGATGGTAGTGATTGATGACGTGATGTTTGACGATGGTGATGATGATGGTGAGGATGAGGATAGTTATGCCGATGATGATTAATAATGTGATCCTGATGATGTAAATGATTGTTTGATATGAATGATGTTTTGATGTGATAAATTGTGATAATGTCAATGTGATATTTTACTGTGTGATTTGGTGATGTATAATGATTTTAAATTCAATTTGTTCATATGGTCCTGTGTTCACGGATAGGTACACTTTAGGGTTACACCTGGGGGTCAAATTTTCAACCCAATGAATATATTGCATTTTCTGTTTTCCTGAAACTTCAGAATGTACCATTTTTATGAAAACTTTATATAAAAGACCAGAAAGTAGACTATAAAGGCCTGTTAAAAAAAATACCCTCCACATTGCAAACTAACACTGAATATAGCTTAAATCTCGTACTCTATTGAACAATGAGATATGTGGTGCTTTTCATAGGCAGGATGTGACATATCATTGTGAACGTAATCTATAATAGTGTGTATTCTTTAAAAAAATTGAATGAACTTATTTGGCTGGTTTTATGATACTACAAGATTATTCAACATATTCACAAAGCTGTAAGCCCTATTTGCAGTAAAATGACTTCCGTATTAATTTTTTGTTCTTGTTTTGTATGTTCTTGTTAATGAGGGAGTATAATGCCCTATAGAAATGCAGGAGAGAAGTTTATGGAACATATATTAGATTGAAAGGTTTTATAGAATGTGAAACAAATTGATTTCAGCCCATGAAAGTGAAAATAATCCTACCTTTTGAATAAGGTAAGAAACCACGTTCGCGTTGACTTTGCACACAAGTATCACGTTTTTGAGTCTTTTTATGCATGACGGATATTTTTTGAAAAACCGTGCAGCGTCATAACAGTTCAACATATTTTGCGAAATGGTTTTAAAAAAAAAATAAAAAATTGTCGCGCCGGAATGGTCGTGGAAACTGTAGAGGGGGGAGGCGCATGATGGCCCCACCCCAGTCTTTTGAGGTTAATACAAATGTGTTATGCACGTGCATGCTTTTAACGATCTATGTAAAAAAAAAATCAATTCTGATTTCCCATTTACAATGATAAAAATGTCATAGAGCATAAGAACTAATTTCATGCTGTTTCACTGATACAGATGAGCCTGAAAACTAGTGAACGGTATCCTCTCTGCATCTGAAGTCAGATCTGAAAGGCCAGCTTTAGAGTATGGCGCACCAGCATTGTGAAGGAAGAGATTAAGAGCAAAAAGGATCTCGATAGGCAAGTCCAGAATGAAATGGCTGAGAAGAGAAGATGAAGAAGAACAAACTACAGGGAACGCATGATAAGAAGCTCGAGAAGGTTGTAAGAGGAGGAGAATTGTTATGGTGATCGTCATCATGATCATTTGAAATGGTACGTTAACTTTTTGAATCGATGTTGGTTTGAAATTTAATTACTTTTTATATCAAATGGTAGGTAATGTATCTATCACCTAAAACCATAAATCTCAAATGTTCCGTCAGTCTCGGAAGTTCTATGCTGCCATTTCAATTTTCATGGCCAAAATTAATTGTATACTTCAGAACGTGGGTTTTTAAAGGAGTGTATAGAGATTTTTGGTGGTCTCTTGGGCTTCCAGGCCAGTCATTAACCTTCTTGTTATACTGTCGACCAATTTAGCACTCATTTCACGGCAATAACACTCCAAGTTCGCCTGGAGCGTGTCCTGGAGCTGATGGATGTTGGGTGGTCAGTCTAGAGGGTTCAGATCACCTCTCATGTTCTTATTGGAATTAGATCGTGGCTGTGAGGTGCCTTTTCTTGCAGCTTAACATGTTTTTGTTGCAATTTTGCTACTGTGTACCCGTGGGTCATTGTTATGTTGGACCGTAAATTGACGACCCTTCATTCTTGAAGCAGATGGGAGCATCTTAGACACTCTCAGGGGCAAGGATATCCTCATGGCTTCAGCATTCATGATGCCATGTTATGAAATTTATCTCTCCAACTCTACTGGTTGCCATAAAACTCCAAATCATGAAACATGGCTCTAAGCATGACTGACCAAATGCTGACTGAAAGCTTCCTACAAGACACACATTGTCCTGGGCATCCTGTCCAATCACTTTTTGCACTAATTAGGTCTTAGGACAGAGTGCTAGAACTCTGCAGACTTGTTCACATGTAGTTTTGCTAAGCCGTGACGCGTCTTTGTTACTGTCCCTTACATTTGGCTTCTTTCTTGTCAATTATTCCACTTATAGTCATGTAGCCATTTAGCCTGTCGCAGACACTCTTGATGGTACCCAGCCATTCCTCAGCCTATGTGGCCTTGGATGCAATTTTCTTTGGTCGCAAATTGCAATATTTAACTGCTTACAGTCTGTTTATCAATATCATCTTGAAATCTGATGTCCATGAGACTATGTGTGCCTCTTACAGGTTCCCATTTGCGTAAAGGCTGATTGGTCTTCAAGTTGTGTTTCAACATGACAGGTACCCCAAGCATGCATCGAAGCATATTTAAGCATTATTTTAGTAGAACCTTGTTAAGAAGCTATAAAAGGCACCTCACATACCAAATTTAATCCCCATTTAGCACATGAGAGGTTATCTGAAGCAACAGCGCCCTCAAGACACACCATCCAACCTCCAGCAGCTCCAGGACACGCTCCAGCGAACTTGGAATGGTATTGCCGGTGAAATGAGTGCTAAATTGGTCGACAGTATGCTAATGAGGTTGATGACTTCCCTGGAAGCCCAAGAAGTCCCCCTAAAAGCTGCTGGATAGTTCTTATCAACGTGAAGAGTTTAAAACTTTTCGATTTTGTATTTAATTTCGTTCTCAAGGGCCATTTTATATGCCTCATCATGTGCCTTTTTAGCAGTTTTAAGATTCTTTTTACTACATTGAGTAGTCCTTGCGTGGAATTTAATTGAAGCCTTCCTTAATATATCCCTAGTGAGAGCTACATATTCGAAGATTCTGTATAATCGAGCATTGCATCAGCATTACTAATAGATTTTCAGAAGGAGAGGAATCAATAAAATCTTAATTGATAAAATCTTGTCTTGATAGTTATCATATCATGTTGCAGAACTTTTCGAGGGATTTAATTTAGTGTTAATGTTTTTTTGAACTGCATAAAAAATCCAATATTCATTTTTACTCATTGTCAATTGTTTTCTCGGGCCCAATCAGAATAGATCTCGTTATAGATGTACAGTAGTTGACCTGATTCTGGACAAAGAGGGCAGTCATTTCAGTACAAATCTGACAAACTTTGAGCCGTCTCTCGTCGGTTTGTTTGAAAAAGACATAGGAGCTACACAGAGTGTCCCTCAGCTGGAAAAGGTATGTAGTGTTATTCTTTAGTGTAAACAAGATGCCAAAAGTTTTTTTCTCATAAAAACAAGTTCATTTGAATGAATTTATTTGGTCAATAAGTTGGTTTCATAGCCATAGATTAGTGTTAACTTCTTCATCGACATCATCATTGTCATCTTTTCATTAATCATACATTTTCCTCTGAAGGGTTTATGAGTTTGAAGAAATAGAGACTGAAGTTTATTCACGTTTGCATGTTATTATTGCATAACTTTGAGACACGATGTAAGCACACCAACACACATACATGTGGTAGATCCAGGTTAACAGTAACGTTACTTCGTTCATAAGAAACACTATATATAGTTGAGTCTTGGCTTCAGGGACTGTATCTCAAATGCTTTTTATGATTCCTCAGGCCAAATTTACTGTAGCTAATCCAATTCTACATGAAATTCTCTCTTAAAGATGATTGACACAATTTTGTTCTTGCAAGGCATAATGATATATTCATTAGTCATCACTGAATGTGACATGAATTGGAAGAAGGCTATTGCCATGCTGGTAATGCTTTCTTTTCCCTATTTGACAGTATGTTCTTGAGGACGTATCATGGGCAGACACACCTCTATTGGAATCTGTTGGTGAACATGAACCTCGTGTTGAAGACTTGAGAGAAACCATCCGTACTGCAATTCGCAAGTCATTGATACCTCTCAGGGCGTATGCTAGAGCGTCTGAGCAGTTCCTTGAGGTCAACAATCTAGAACTCAATGCCTACATGAAGTAAGTGAGACAGCATAGATAATAGTGCATATAGGGATGTTCTCACATGAAGACTTTAGACAATTAGTAACTTAGTCACGCCAAGTGACATCAGAATGTCCTTGGACTAACTAAAAAAAAAAATTTTATTATAGTGATAATGATGACAATGATGAATAACTGTATTAAGAGCTGATTATGTCACATATGGGGAGCATATTTGACATGTTGATTATATGGATCATGTGATCATGGAATAGTACCGAACACACAGCAACTGATGTGTAGAAGGAGAGAAGTGAGATCCGCTTAAATCCTAAGGATCAGTTTTATCCATACAAAAAAAAAATAATACCCAAAAAATAATGTTAGTTGATGTATAATTTTTATATTCACCAGGGAATATGATGCTAATGATCTCACAAAACTGAGGTAAAGATAGAGATTGAGATGCACATAGATCATAAAGGATCAGTTATATCAATACACAAAATATAATCATAATATACCATTACAATATCGGTTGATATGTCATATTCACCAGGGAATATGATGCGACTGAACACACAGCAGCTGAGGTGAAGAAGGAGATTGAGATGCACTTGGATCGTAAGGAGTTCTTTGAGAATACCATCCCCTCCAACATCATGATTGGTCCATTCTTTATCAGTACAGAGAATGTCAGACAGGGGCTATATAAGAAGCGTAAGGCCGTAACCAATGCTCTGCTTGAACTACTGGCCAAGAAGCTACGTACCCAGGCTGAAGATAATAAGGTTCTTTTCTTTTCTTATTTTTTTTTTAGCACAGAGTAGTTTAGTGATGGAAGTAAACATTCTCCAGCTCTGAAAGTGTTGGGAAATTTTGATTATTCCTGAAAAGACAAAACTCATCCTATATTTAGATGGGTGGTATTGACTGAGAAGATATTTAAGTCCTTGTGGACTTGAGGTCTGAGCTAATTTGTCAATGAACAGCAATGTTGTCATTTAGTCAAGCATTTGTATTGAATGTTTTACGCATTTTTATTTTTTTGCAGTTTGAATAGCAAAATATAATTTTCCTTTGTGACAATTGGCAATATCAGGCACATTTATTACCAATCAGTATTATTGTTTTTTCTGGTTCTTTATTATTCTTCCATTCAGTTAAACCTTTTGTATGAAGTACCTTGTCAATGTAACAAATTCCTGAAATCATGCTTTCATTCAGCTGTATTGTATGCATCCAATATAATTCTTTTATTTTCTAGCACTATGTGAAGAGTTCACATACATATCTAGGAAGCTTATGAGAAACTTAACTGCATTGAGGTATCTATTTCTGAACAGAATTGATATGGATTAAATCTATTCCTGAAAACTCAAAAGAACACCATGGACTGGATTGTATAATGCTTTATATCTTGACAGAAATGTTAGAGAAATAGGATACATATACTTTATAAATAGTACTAATAAAACGATAAATACAAGAGGGTATACAATGACTTATTAAAAAGACATTCTAATGTACGAGTGTAATCACCCCACGTGAAAGGAAACTGGTTGATAGTTATAAATAGACTGGTATGATGAGCATAAATCATTGTTATTGAAATATCAACATGTTGCCTTCTCCACTGTTATCATAACTTACTAGGTAGTAAATGCCTATTGTCACGTTGTCATGCGGTAAGCGTAATAATAAGATCCATAATGTTGTGCTTTCACTCTCACATAGATTTAATATGTCCTACTTGTCATATAGTATGGATAATTAATATTGTATCGCCTCATAAATCTTAATAGTTTAATTGTCTATACCTAGATGCGTATGCTATTGGGCTGGTCCTCAATTGAAATTTAGCACAACAAATGGAATGAGATTGACATTTCATAATTTATTCATCAGTAGATTTAGTTTTCAGAAGTTCAGAAGACAAATCACACCCCCTGATCAGTAAGTACATTTCCCAATATCGTCGTCGGATGCGTCATTCAGGTATAGTCATCATTACGTTATTTCAAAACTGTAGTTGTGTGATGTTCTTGTTTACATTATTCATGAAATCTTGTTATTGCTCGCAGTGTTAAGTATGGAATAAATTGTTCCATCTATCAATGATAATAGAAAAATAGGCACATGTAGGACCTGAGAGTTATTATACAAGCCACTATATAATATATGAAAGCACCTAAAGACGTACATATAAAAATTAGGAGACATAATAAATGGACTATTAGTACAGATTTGAATAGAATTTCAAGAGAAGTGGACTGTAATGTGATATTTTGCAAGAAGTTGCTCCAAGATTTGATAACGCATTGAATTTCTTCATCATGCCTCTTTTCATAGAGATGCTTGAGTTGCTTTTATACAAACATCAAGGCATTAAGAATTCCTCTTAATCTTTTTCCTACAGGTGTTGCTGGTTTTACTGACCCCATTGACTGATATTGGCAAGGCCCATGAAGTAAGCCAATGAAGTATCGTAGAGTGAACAAGCGACTCAAATGAGTGCAACAACTTCTCCAATGTTTCAACAACAGAGAACATCTGTTGAGATGCCAGTCAGTCACTAACGATAAGTCAAGGGGCAAGTTGACCTTCCATGAGGGATTAATTTAAGTAACCTGGATTCATATACTCAGTATTGTTCGTTTGACAGAACATTAGCCGTCCTCTAGACGTATTATCCACCCACCCATATGTAAAGCATTCAGATCTCAAAGATGTATTTTTATGTAAAACAATGAAAGGAATGTATCCCGCCTTAAAAAGGACTTTCATTCCTGAAAGCGTAAATAATTAAATTCTATAATATCATCGAAATGACATATATTTCCTTTCACTATTAATCATAAATTGTTTTAACAAGTTTTGCCTCCTACCCTGAAACAGGTTTGTCACAGAGTTTTTTTTAGCAATGAATTTCGTAATACACATTGAAAAAAAGAGAAAAGTATAACAAATAGAGAAAAACATATAATATAAAATTATACTTATTTGTAAACTCACGTTTCAGTATGACAAGCTGAGGAGACTAGTGGGGACTTTGAGCCATTCAAGAACGTCTGGATCACATGCTGTATACACGTTTTTGAGCAATTTGGTGTCTGACGCACGTATACAAAATTATGCGTACTCGCGAACCAGGTACCGGACGTCGCAATTGGTCTTAAAAGATGCTTGACACTTAGGAGGAAAAAGTCATGCCACGTCGCAGCAAGAGCTTTTCGCGTCAAGAACATTTGCCTCCAGCACCCCCCCCGCCCCCCCCCCGGCCTGGTTAGGGTTAAACTGACTCTTCGATACAAAACAAAAAGGACAAAAATATAAAAAATAAATTACACTAAACTTCAAATTAAAATTTTCATCAGCAAAAAGTAATAATGGGAGTTCCCTGAATATTATTCATGTCTCATTATGTTCTAACAAAGACCTTAATGTACTGAAAAATGTCATTAACATGTTTCATTGCATTCTCCTGGACCTTTTGTACTGAGAGCCATCGTATGTGAATGTGCCCAAGTTTCTCCAGGATTATCTGAAACTCTTCAATGGTCTCGTCTCTGATTCTCCCGAAAATCAAGTAAGGACACTTTTGATAGCATCATGATTTGTTTGTACTAACTTTAATGTTATTATGGTCAACTACTTTGTTCAATGAGGTTTTAATTTGTCTACATTAATTGGATAGAAGAGTAAATAAGTTTAGTTGGGTATAGATAATTCACTTCTATGTAATTTTGAATTCTGTTTTGTTACATTGCATTTCTTTTGATTAGTTTTTTGACGTATTACCCACAGCATGATTATAGCAGTGGTCAAATGAGACTGAATGATGGAGTTTGTAAAAGAACAAGACAGTCGATTTTCTTGTGAATGATCTAAACATGAGTACCTCTGCTTGTTTGTCAATTGAGAAGTCTATTAATGTGAATACCAAGGTGTTTACAAGAGCGTTACGTCTTCATGAATTATGCTTCATCAATTTTCATTTTTTTTGTTGAGGAGTTATTTATTTTATTTATTTAGTTCCATTATTTAGTATTACACTCTAATTCCTAGGTGTATGATATATCTATACTTTGTCTCAATTCTTGATATTGAAATGAGTATGTATTTACTTCAAGTTAGTAATATGAATGAATGTTTACTAAACAGGGAGGAACCCATAGTACTTAATGGTGAATTTAGATGCATCCATTAGAAAGACTGTGCTAAATCAGCTTGAAGATGTAGATGGTTTCATTACAAAGTGCATTCAACTCACAGTGGTGCATTCATGGTCTTATGTTTGGTGGGACCTGCTGGATCAGGGAAGACTATGGTAAGCTAATATAGTTAGAATAGATACTTCACGCCAGAGTAAAAAAAAAACAAACAAAAGAAGATGACATATCAACGGAAGACGTTAGCGAATTAATACTAAAGTGGAAAGGCAAAAGGAATGTTGAAAGCACATGTACTATGTTGCAATTTGATAAACATTTTTTTTGTTTGTTTTTCTTTTACAGTTTTCGTATAACAATAAAAGGAATGGTGGCTACATGACATTGGTTAGTGATTTGGCTCATGCACTATTTTATGATAACATTTTGGTACTTTACCAAATTCCTATTCTCTGTGTTGGTTATTCCTAGTGCTATTAGGTGTTGAAGCTCTTAATGTGTATCTCTGTGTTGTATTCCTAGTGCTATTGATAGGGGTGTGTTGTGAAGTCTTTTCTTTAATGTGTATCTCTGTGCTTGTATTCTAGTGTATGAGGTGTTGAAGCTCTTAATGTGTATCTTGTGTTTGTATTTCTAGTGCTATGAGGTGTTTTGAAGCTCTATAATGGTATATTTTGTTTGTATTTCTGGTGTAGTGCTTCGTGTAGTGAGGTGTTGAAGCTCTTAATGTGTATCTCTGTGTTGTATTTCTAGTGCTATGAGGTGTTGAAGCTCTTAATGTGTATCTCTGTGTTGTACGCGCTGTAATATCAACGATGTTGATGGAGAACGGGTCAAGATTGGTAGTCAGATTTTCGTTTCATATTACTGATCTAGGCAAATAATATACAAAATACAAACCAATGCAACATATAGTCAAAGTATATACTGAAGGGTCTTATAATTTCAAATGATTATCTTAAAGTTAATTTCAACATTTTAAGCAAATTCCAGACATGGTAGAGTCATTGTAGTTTTTAAAACATACATAAATACATGTGGCCATATTACCCGCACATAATATGGGCACTTTGGGTATGACGTCAAGATTTGAATATTGCAGACAGTGGGGTTGGTGATAATTGTTTTTATTCACAATAAAAGTTAGAGCAGTAGTTATTGATTCATATAAGCAAAGATTAGACTGTGTGTCATTTGTAATTTTATGCAAATTAGGCAAATAGCTTAGGGGGCCCATATTACCTGCATGTACTCTACATACATGTAGCACTAAATCCAATGCAATGTAAGCAATGAAAAGGTATACACTCTTGTTTTATCAAAGATAGTTTCCATCTAATTCTCACTATTCTCACTATTTTTTTTTCTTCATTTTACTGTCTTACTAGTCAAATGATTTAAGTGGATGTAATTCTTACTATTTTCCCTTTTAAAGTATCTTTCTTCTCAAAGAACAGTCAATGATATGTTATTCCTTCCAGGTTTCACTTAGTAATTTATACACTCCATGCTGTAATAAGATCTACGTGTTCATACTTTCTAACTACTAGATGATATCATGCTTTAAAATGAATTAATCAGTAAATTTTACCAACCTATTATAGTTTAAAATAATAGTTAGTTTCTATAAATTAGTCTCTTTGAATAACTCATCTATCCATTCTGATACTAACATCTTCTCTCGATAATCCTTCACATGGCTTTCTAACTCTAAGGGATTTGCCTTCTATCTTTTGGATGATGAACAATGTTCTACAGACCCGGTAATCAATACACAGACCTCTCCAATGCATGATGTATTTGAGGTCTCAACTTGACCAAGACAGAGTTAAATCTTCCACATTTTTTTTTTTTTTTAACTGACCCCAACACAGAGACCATAAACTGACATGTTTATTTAAAACTTATCAATACCAAGAGACTAAATTTACTCCTAAGTCTCAACAAGGATCTTAGCAAATTAAACCGCGGCCCTGACAAAGCGGTTCAAAGATTCTTTATTGTAGGATATCAAGATCTATGAATATATCTTGACAAGAGGAATAACTTGACATTGTGAATAGACATATAATTCATTCACAGATCAAGTGACCTATTCTAATTAAGAAAGTAAATAAATACATTGCTCCATTGTCCCAACTATCATTTTATAACAGACATGGACTTACTTTATATAGATCACAAGCCTTTCTTGTATTTTAGATTTCAAGAATTTAGTCCTCAATCACACCCAGAGAATAATCTACACTGTCTCCAAACTGACTATAAAAATGACTTTAACTTGTCTTTAAGCATGTTTATAACAATAGTCACCCTCACAAAGACATTTGATTTATTGTTTAACAAACCTATGGTCGGAATTAGTTCCTGATGCATGAAATATTTTTGACAGTTGTCTTTAATTATCCTTGGTGTAGGGGGAAAATACAGGATAGTTGTGGCTACTGGTGAAATATGTGTTGTGTTGATAAATGCCAACAAAGGCAACCGTAGAAACTGAAGGTTTAATACCTGTTTTGATATATACTCGGTAATATTAACGGTTTTGTAATATTGAATAATGTTTGTTGGTTGTAGATCTGTTGGAAGGTATGGATGAGTGGTATTGCTGAGGTTCAAATCTCGCCTGAGATGCAATATTCTGACATCATAGTTCCAAACAGTGACACTGTGAGGGGGGCTCATCTACTTGATATGCTACCCACTAACAAGAAACAGGTCAGTGCAGTTCGAAACATCATTGGGAAGTGGCGAAGTGGATCATTGTGTGTATAGTGAAAAGAATATGTAAGAAATAATACATAGAGAAAGAGGAAGACAACATGGGGTGGGGGGGGGGGCAAGGAAGACAGATAGACAAGGAGAGTTAAAGGGAAAAAGATATAGGCATCATAAAAAGAAGATATAACTTAATGAATGTTGAATGTGCTAGATAGAGATAGATTAGGCAAACAACGAAGAGTATCTTGAATTTCATCTGTACACTTTAGAAGAACTTAAACACCTCTTGCATTTCTTGCACTCTCTATTCCGGTAATGACCCCCAATCCTTCTTCTAAAACCTTGTACCTTAGATCACATGCTTCGGTGACACCGGTACAGGCAAGACCATGACAATCTCTGATATAGACCCCTAATGCAACTCTTCTCTGTTACCCTTTGACCTTTAGGTCATCTGTGTAGGTGACACGGTAAAGGCAAGACAATCACAATCTCAGAATATGACCCCTAATGCAATCCTCTCCCTTAACCTTTGACCCAGGTCATCTGTGTAGGTGATACGGGTACAGGGAAGACCATGACAATCTCTGACAAGCTTCATAGTATTTTGTATTGTTAGAGCACCATTTGTAACTATTCCATTATTGAAAGAAAATACAAACTAGTGGTTCAATCTGCTAGGTGCCTGATTATTTCAGATTTTATGGATTTTTTTCAGGTACAAGATTGTTGTTTGTTACACCATTTCATTCCTTGTTTATATCATTGATTAAAGGAAAGTGTTAAGTAAGAATATCTTCCTTTATGTCTCTGTCATGCATTTGGATGAGTCATTTTGCAGATTAATGCGGCATGAAAACAATAAATCTCTTAGAGTAGTTTTTTTATTTCTCAGGGTTTGTTCATTTAGTTTATTTCATTTACATCATCGGTGTCATTATTTTATAGCGCAACATATCCATCTCAAAGAGATAAAGATGATGATTGCGATAGGGATTTTAGATGTTTAAAATCATTATGATGATAGAACAGTATTCCATTGATAGACTACTATCTTTTGGTTCAATAGGAGGCTTCAGGGAGCTCTGTTGATATTGGATTCGTTGTCCATGGATCCACCTGTGTGGTCGTAACCTGAGCCAGCCCGTTTTTGATGCGTCACTTCAACTATATCTCATTCATTGAGATGCAGAGGAAGAGTAAGATCCGTATTTTCTCCACAATTCTCAACAGCTGGCTTGGTAATAGCTGGGGTTCTTGGCTCTCTCATCAACTGTTTTAAGAGGATCTACATTGGGAAATGTCAGGTGCGAAGAGATATTGCATAATCAAAAAGTGTTCAAACATGAATGGTAAAATTATTTAAAATAGTATACTTTAATATAATAGAAGGAGTAATGGTGATCGATTATGACATGTGACTATTCTTTTTTTATGGAATAAACAGTTTATTTAAAAATTCATCCTGCTAAAGAAGAATATCTTAGTTAATTTAACTGATAGATCTTTTCCCAAGGACTGAACTCTAGATCTTCATTAAACTGGGTTTCTACTCACTCACACTAATCATTACTTTTTGAATTATGATCTGTCTGTAGCAATTCGATCCCCTCTTAAAACTAGCAAAGACCAATATTCCTTGATGATTTGTTTACAACCCATATGATAATTTAAATAAGCAAATGTATAAGAGTTATTTGTGCAATGACCTATTGTGATTAACAAATGGCATGAGCCCCAAAACGGTAACATTTTCTATGTTTATCTACCACTCTCTATACAGCTAGCAAACCCATCTATGAAAGAGCATGCCCTAGCAGTATTGAATGCAGGCGTTGATGTGTACGAGACTATTATACATGTACCAGAGAGTCAAGTCTAACATCCATACTGTACTCTGTATGAGGTAAGGATCAAAGTAATACCAAGAGAGTCAAGTCTACACATTCATACTGTGCTCTGTATGAGTTCTAGAACCAGTATTAGGGGCACTGCTCTACCCCTCCTTTCATTTCTGAAGGAGTTTAACAATCAGAATTGGGGAATTTGCCCCTCGACCATTTAACTTGTGAACCTTTTTAAAAAGGTACTTTCTCCTTTATAAACATTTCTTAGCTGTGATATTGTACTTATATAAGTATTAAATTCTTTTAGTTCTTTTTTTTCCACATGTGTCATATACATACAGCACTTGATTTCTAGTGGATTTAGTACCTTAAGTATGATATATTATCATTATTATTAAATACATTCCTATTGAAAACCCACTCAATGCATATTCAATTCTTCGTGTTTTAATCCCCACAGTCCTATTGTGAAGTATTCTGAGCTCGCTTACGTCAATTCCCATCCCTGGTCAACTGTTTAGTGAATGGCCAGATGAAGCTCTGCTCTCTGATCTAGGAACTTCCTCAATGATATCCCTGACCTAGAAGAGGACCAGAAATCGTTGATGGTCTGGTAGGTAACCCTATGCAGTTAATACATGAAGGACTGTCCTTAAGGTGGCCTCTGTTATGAATAATAATACATATTTCTTTAAGGTGATGCTCATGAATCTTGCACATTGGTCTTATGATGAAGATGTGCAAGATATATATTTTTTTGTATTGGATAACCGTACAGTAAAGACATATTTTTTCAGATCAAACTTTTTACTCATTTTCAAACAATGCACGTGAAATCTGAAATACACAGTTTTAGGAAGATGTGTAATGTATACATTTTAATATGTCGAATACTGAGTTGAGCACTCCATAGAGTGGATTTTGCACCGTACAAATTGCATTATTATCGTTATTATTATTGTAATAATGGCATATTATTGCAATAAACATGGGTTAATCTTGCCAATCAAATTGTCTTTTGGAGCAATTAGATGTAGTAAACATACTGGGGAGAAGTTAGTTTCTGTTTTTAACAAAGAAATTCACCTCACTTTTATTTGTCCTTTTGATAAATGCCTTGGATGTTTTGCTACCTACAGGTCAAGATGTGTGTGGTGGTACATCAGTCTGTAGCTACCAAGTCAATCCAGTTCTTAGCAGAGCTTTGTCGTCATAACTATGTGACACCTACCAGCTATCTGGAGTTACTGGGTATATATATGGCAAGCTGCTAGGATTGAAGAATAATGAACTGAAGACTGCTAGAAACCGAATCAAGACTGGATTGGATAAAGTAAGTTGTAAACACATGTCAAGATTCTGTTTTTAGCTGCCACACTTAACGTTATGAGGAATAATATTGCTTGCAGAAAAATTTATGTTGTGTTTCTTTTTATTTTTTTCATGCTCAAAATGCAATATGCCTTCATCAATATTCATGTACCTTGTGGAATAATTGTTAATGCTACCTTTATTCATGTTATAAATCACTTACCAATTTAGATTCAGTTGCATTTTTGTCAACATTTGATTATGAAGAATAATTATACAATTCACTTTGAGTTGTCATCTATTTCTTTTATTTTCATTTCTTTGTACACTGTATATGCTTTATAAATATGAAAATGACCTGATTTGGAAGTTAAATATCTTGTCTCTTTGTAGTTGTTGAGAACAGCTGATGATGTCGCTGCTATGCAGGAAGAGCCTGAGACAATGCAGCCCATGTTAGAAGAAGCTTCTAAGGAGACATTGGTTACCATGAAGAAAATTAAAGTTCATATGGTATGTCATGTGATCCCAACAAAAATGAGAAAATCTGCCTTTTAGAACTTTCAGAATTGCAGTTACGTACTTGTTCATTACATGTACTGTGTAACTACATTTCTTACATATATTTTTTGAAAAAAAAAAATCATTAAAACAATTGCTATTGCTTAAAGTCAATAGGTTTTGCAATATGTGGGCTCATAATCATCTTTGAGTATTTATGTATTAGATTATTTCCAGAATTACACATCATTCGATTGATTTACATCTGTTTAACTCAAGAAACAAACAAACTGATTTATCATTGTGTAATTTAATATTGAATGGATTATCCATGAACTGTTATTGCTCACATTGGCATTCATTGAGTATTAAACAAAAGTGTGCAAATGCTAATTATAAATGCTTTCTCATATTTCAATGCCGTTTGAAATGTTTTTGAGAACAAATAACAGAATTTTAGAAAAACTACCCAATTGTATGTAATATTATTTGCCCATGCAGTTTTGATGTTTGATGCTTGTCAATCTTCAGTTCAAAACCAGAAATGAAATTAATTCACCTGCTGTTCTTATTCAACCATTTAGACAACTGTTGTTATATTCCCAGGTCATCGTACTTGTCAACATAATACCGGTTTTCTTTAAATTATAAAAAAGTGTCATCACCAATATATTTGTGTTATTTTAACGGGTTCTTTGTAGGCGAAAGCCAATGAGACGATGGAGTTTGTACAGAAGGAAGAGACAGCAAGCTATGGCTAAAGCAAAAGAAACACAAGATATTGCAGCTGATGCTCAGAGAGATCTAGATGAGGCTTTGCCAGGCTCAGATGCTGCTCTAGCATCACTTAAATCACTCAACCGTAATGATGTTGTTGAGGTTATTTTGCTACCTACATTTACATAGTATGATTGACTAAGCTTTATGGATCAATGCACAAAACTATATAAATAAATATTGTAGGACATTATTTTGTACACCTAAATGACTCTTAGTTTCTTGTCATCAGATGACTCGTTACTTGTCCTCAGAGTGACCTTATCCTCATTGTCTCTAGATCTTCATTCATAGACTTTCTCTTTGTTATCACCTCTCCCTATTACCTG
>CALNVZ010003430.1:1071833-1089325 GCA_940671915.1 Paracentrotus lividus
GTGCTGTATATCCTTAACCTTTCTCCTCCGTCTCCCTACAAATTCTTAGTACTTCTTGAGTTTGTCTTTCTTCTGTTCGTCTATAATAATTTTTATGTATTATTTGATATTGTCGTTCTTCCTTTCTCTCCTATAAATCATTATTATGTGCTTTTTATCTACTTTCATCTCCTCGTCTCCTACAAATTCTAGTATGTCTTTTTTGTCTCTTTCCTCTTGGGTCCTAAAATTTAGTATTCAATAGTTTTGCTTCTTACCCTTGCGGTCCTATAAATTTACGATTTCATGTTAATTTCTTCTTCCTTTTCTCTCCTATAAATTCTATTATTTCTTGAATTATCTCTTTTCCTCTCTTCCTATAAAATCCTATCGTCTATTTTTTTGTTTTATATCTTCCTCTCCTCGTCTCTTCATAATTCTACATGCCTATTTATTTGTTGCTGTCTTTTTTCTCGTCCCTTAATATCTTATATTTGGTATTTATCGTTCGTCTTCTTCCTGTCTTCCTCTAACATTCGAGTATTTCTTGCAATTGTCTTTCTTTCCCTCTTCTCTCCTATTGAAATCCTTATTGCGTATGTTCTTTTTTGATTCATTACATGTACCCTCTCGTTTCTCATATTTTTAAATTCTTATGATCTTTGTTCTTCTCCTCTCGATTGTCCTACTCAATTCTATAAATTGCTTGAAAGTACATTTCTCATTTCTCTTCTCTCCTTAATTCTCTATAGACTGTCTTTTTTATCTCTTCTCTCTCTCTTCCAATGAATAATTAGATTCATTTTTTGTCTCTTTTCCGTTTTCCTCGTCTCCCTAAACTCATATTCTAGTATCTACTAACATTCATTCCTTTTCCTCTTTGCTCCTACCAAATAACAGCTCATTCTTGGTTTGTGACTTTCTTCTGTCTTCTTCCTATAAATCGTACATCTATTGTCTTGTTTCAATTCTCTTCCAAAATAAATCCTTATCGTATTATGATTGCATTTGTATTATCTCCTTTAATGCACTTACGTTTTTTTCTTTTTCTTTTAGCTTGGATTTCATGCTCTCGTCCAACCTTTATATTTATTTCTTTGTTGTTTATCTTCTCTTCACCTTATGTGTTACCATTATCAAAGGTTTTTCCTTCTTAAAATCCTTTTCTACTCGAGTATTTAATATCATTAATGTCGTTCATTGTATTGTATTTCTGCCATGACACATATACCTTGGGGGTAAGATTAACTCTATCCCATTCATCTTCTCTTCAGTTATTCATTGATGCTATTTCAATACGAGGTTAAGTAGCCTTATTAATATCCAAAAATATATATGATATCAAGTTAATTCCAAATGACACATTTATTGGCTTGTTATCGAGTGGAGGAGAATATGATTGCATGTTATACGAACTAGCTGCTCCCTGAACGTCTGGTCCGGTCCCCAATAACAAACCCATTTCACCCTCTGCTGATTTAAGCCTGTTCATATCTTCACCATATCACATCAATATTTTTCTGTAGGTAGTCTGTAAAAACCTATGTATTCACTGTTTTGTCTAACTTCGCTCTTCTTTGTAAAAACTTTTATATCATTCTTTATTGTTCTCCTTCTTTCTTTAATCATTTGTTATCTTTAATCCTCTTGGCTACTGTATGTATTCTTTATCACTCCTTGTATGAATTCTAGGAAATTTCTTGTATAATCCTTTATCGTACTCCTCCCAAACTATTATTCATATTCATGTAATTGTTTTCCTTCTTCTTCTATCTCCAATAGACATGGTTATCTTATTTATTAGTTTTGTGTTTCTTCCTATCTTCTCTCAATAAGTTTCACTACATTATTGTATATCCTTCTGTTGTCACAACCAATTCTTCCCTCTCACAACTTCTAATGAAGAAATATTCATGTATTCTTTGATGTTGTCGACATAATTATATCAGGGTGACATAAACATAATCTGTGGCCTAACATAATTGTATTGAAGTGTACTAACTAGTGATAATGGATCTGCCTAGAAAACTACGGTTGAAGTTTGCTATACGTGGCGCCGTTTCGTAGTCTCGTGTAGATCGGGCCTCTGGACTACATCTAGCATTGTCGAATGTGGATCTCTTCACATGTCATGATCTGCATAATTATACATGTTATTATTCTTCGGAGTGACTGGATGGAGTAGTTTATCACCCGGGTCTGGTTTTTTCATAGAATCGGTGCCACACAAAATCAAAAATAATTTAAATCTTCTGCCGGCAAGACATACATCTGGCATAATTATAATGCGGGTAATGAGTGAGTGTATTGAATTGGTTTCTTAACAAACAAACAGCCTTGTCCATATCCAAAAATTAGAATAGGGAAAACTGTTATAATTCATTCAATATTGAACTTGGAATGTACGGCGCAATTGTATGTGATTATAAGAAGGGGTCCGTTATCCTAACTCTGTGTGGGACCTTCGATACCACAACTTGATGAATAGTGGAGTCTCTTGATATACAGGCGGAGGAGAGTTATTTTTCATTACATCACTTTGTGGTGACGACCAGAGATTAGAGCTTTTATGAACGGTGCCACACACAATCCAAGAATTATCCTAAATGCTTGATTGTGCCCCGCAACAAGTTGACAAGCTTAGCGCATAAACTTTCAATGGTAATAAGTATCATTTAAAAATTTTTCCTACAAAACAAACAGCTGTCATTATTCTAACAAACAAAAAATTTAAAATGTAAGTAAACTAAATCTATGACAAAATATATTACAAAAGAGGTATTAGGCCAAATGAGTGTTACCTATACAAGGGTCCAGGTTTCTAATGCTCATTGTTTAGTTGGAGGAGCTCCCTCTGACTACATACACTGGATGGATGTGCGACTCTCTTCACATATCTTAAAACTTTATCTTTGACGTAGATGATTAGAGTGTAGTCGTGAGTAAAGTCACAAAAAGGCCATTAACTTTAGTCATGTCCATTTAATAATTATAGAATATGAGATTGCACACTATGAGTAGCACCGTTATATTACATCTTTTGATTTGTCAGTTTTATCTCGCCACTTAGGGCTATCGTTCACCATTACATAATTTAATATGGTTAACAAAATAATCTTAGCGTTATTGCTCTAGTTTGAAAAGTCTTCAATGGCAAATATAATAGCTAATTAGTTCACTAACTATATAATCTCTAAGCTCAGCTCAATACATATTTTTTCCTCTTTTCTAGCATAAGTTTAAGGGAAAACCAGCTGGGAAAGTTTCCCACGTCATCGTCGATTCCAATGTCTCATGCAAGGCCTTACAAAGCCAACTGCGAGATGTCTTATTCTACTTATTGAAAGAAAATATTAAATGATAAAACAAAAAGCCATGAATGAAAACAGAGTAAATCAAAGAACAATAATTCAACATTAAAGAAACGCCAAGTAAGTGATAAACACAGATACAAAACCAATCTATCTTTGTAGTTATAAAAATGAAATACAGTTGAAAATTAAAATATGTTTGAAAAAGAGAACACATTCCAAAGTAATGAGATCATGAGCGTCCCACACAGAGCAAGGAAACCACCCTATATTGCAAAAGATAAGTTATTCCCCTATTTTAATTGCAAAGATTAAAGTAGTCCTCTTATTAACAACAATTATTTTATAGATAATAAGGTAACCCTCTAAACCCCTGCCAAAACATACCCCTGCCACTATTATTATTCATATAAATAAACAACTTTATTTAGCGCTAAGTTTCTTTGCTCAATTTTTCAACCGCCTGATCTCCTAACCCATCGTAACTAGGGATGAACAGCCTGATATACCAATATCTCCTGCGTGATATTACCCCTGTAACATACCTGAACCCTAACCTCCATTACCCTAAAACTCCAGCCCTGATAGATAAAAAACATTCCCTAACGCCTAACACCTAACTCCTAACACAAATCCCTAACCCTAATGACCAACCTATCATACCACCCATCTAAACACCCCAATAACCCTTAAACAGCCATTAAGCCGCCTAGGCAGACTGCCCCGAAAAACCCTTTAAACCCATAATACCCGATACAAACCTAAACCCCTAACCCCTAAACCCTACCTAACCCAAACCACCTAAACCCATAACCACTACCTCTCAAACCACCTAGAACTATCCAAGTTACATTAATTACACATGTACAATGAGATCCAGAATGTAATAAATGAATTTTTTGTATATAAGAAGGAGAGTGTGATATTGTGACAGAAGTATGACAAAGGCCTCCAAATCCACAGTGTCAAGGTTTTGTTACAATCGGAACGGTTTGTTGTGGGACTGGCAGACGTTCAGGCAAACTGTTTCATAAAACAGTCCCATCTTAATTTTCACTTCGAATGAATCGTACAAAAGGAGATGTTATCTTCAAATTCATGTACTTCACAAAGTATACTTCAATATAAATACACCACTCCGTCTCTAAAATATCACTAACGACAAATGAGTCACTGGAGAACATCAGAGAAGAATACATGAAAAACAGCATAATAAGCAACAAACAACACAAAACAAACAGAAAAACAGTGGAACAGATAATACCAAACATATGAACGACATGAAGAATTAGACAAGAGGAAATGATGTGACAATCAAGAATAAATAACATAAAGAATTATATTAGTAAAGAAGAGAAAAAGAAAGATTTAAAAACATATAGAAAGATACACATACGATAGCGTCATTGGTACTAGAAACGTCATCTTAGGGGTGGGTTGCCGATGCCCGGAGAGAAATAAATAAAACAAAAAATACTAAAAAATCGAAGCTGAGTTTCTGAGAAAAGGAAAGAAATACAAAACAATGAACTATCATACATTTATCAATTGGAAGAGAAGAGGAAATATAATTATAACAAAAGACATAGCATCAACGATTTATAGAAATAGGATGAGAGAGGAAAAAAACAAGTCTTCAAAAGAAATACATAATAATTATATCCATTACGTAAGCCACCCCGCCCCAAACCCCTCTCTGCCGCACTGGTAATCCATACATGCCAGGCACTAATATTCCCGACTGCCAAGTCTTTACCCCACCTAGCCAAATGTTACACTGCAAGATGACAGTTCGATTACTACTTTCTCAAAACACTTTCTAAAAGATAACTGTCGATATCAACAATTTGTGACTAAAAAACTGGCATTCATTATTTGTCTTATAAGTCACACCATAACAATTCTCGGTTGTACAAAACAAAAGGCACCAGTTTTTCATTACACTTGCATTAAGCTTCCAAGGCATGATTTTGTTTTTTATTGCTGTGCGATGTTTTGCACTAAGTCCTCATATCAAAAGTTGACAAAACGCTTGATAAATTACTCAAAAACAATTTAATTTAAACTGTGTAAAGACGAACTATTGGCCAATTAACAACCCGGGAGTGCCGCAGCAAGAATAAAAGCGAATTAACCTGTGAGGTGCAGGCGCAGAACATAGAATCGGCACGTAACAAATCAATCGTGGTATTCCGAATGGCGCAATCGATGCACGCAAGCAGGGAGAGTAGGAACAAGAGTCATTGCGGATTTTATAGCAGTCACATCGGTAGCTACAACACTGAGTATGGCACTGAACAGAGGCTACGTACCTAGCAGCATCCGAACACGTAAAGAGTTATAAGACAGAAGAGCAAAGGAAAGACACAACAAAGAAATTCATAGAATTTGATAAGGGATGAGGATAAAACAGAAGATAAAAGCTAAAAAGAAAAATCACATGAGGTATTATTAGAGAGAAGAGGAAAGAAAGACAATTCAAAGAAATACATAAGAATTTATAGGAGATAAAAGGAAAGTAAGACAAAACAATGAAATACATAATAATTTATAGGACAGAAGAGGAAAGAAAGACACAACAAAGAAATTCATAAGAATTTATAGGGGATGAGGAGAGAAAGAAGATAAAACAAAGAAATACATGAGGATTTATAGGAGAGAAGAGGAAAGAAAGACAATTCAAAGAAATACATAAGAATTTATAGGAGATAAAAGGAAAGTAAGACAAAACAATGAAATACATAAAAATTTATAGGACAGAAGAGGAATAAAGACCAAAAAAAAAGAAGGATAAAACAAAGAAATACATCAGAATTTATAGAAGAGAAGAGGAAAGAAAGACAAAATAAAGAAATACATAACAATTTAGAGGACAAAAGAGGAAAGAAAGATTAAACAAAGGAATACATCAGAATTTGTAGGAGACGAGGAGAGAAAGATGATAAAACAAAGAAATATATAAGAATATATAGGAGGGAAGGGGAAAGAAGGGCAATTCAAAGAAATACATCGGAATTTGTAGGAGACGAGGAAAGAAAGAAGATAAATCAAAGAAATATATAAGAATATAATAGGAGAGAAGAGGAAAGAAAGACAATTCAAAGAAATTCATTAAAATTTGTAGGAGACGAGGAGAGAAAGAAGATAAAACAAAGACATACATAAAGATTTACAGGAGAGAAGGGGAAAGAAGGGTAAAACAAAGAAATAGATTAGAATTTGTAGGAGACGAGGAGAGAAAGAAGATAAACATCAGAAATATATGATAATATATAGGAGAGAAGAGGAAAGAAAGACAATTCAAAGAAATACATCAGAATTTGTAGGAGACGAGGAGAGAAATAAGATAAAACAAAGAAATACATCAGAATATATAGGAGAGAAGAAGAAGAAAGAAAGACAATTTAAAGAGATACATAAGAATTTATAGCAATTAAACGGAAAGTAAGACAAAACAATGAAATACATAACAAATTATAGGACAGAAGAGTAAATAAAGATGAAAGAAAGAAATACATAAAAATTTGTAGGAGAGAAGATGAAAGAAAAACAATTCAAAGAAATACATAAGAATTTTTAGGATAGGAAATGAACGAAAAACAAAAGAATGAAATACAAAAATATTTTTAGGAAAGAAGAAATAAACATCAGAAATAATAAGGAATATAATAGGAGAGAAAGAGGAAAAGAACAGTACATTCAAAGGCAATACATTAGATTTGTGGGAAGACGAGGAGAGAAAGAAGATAAATCAAAGAAATGTAGTAAGGAATATATTAGGAGAGAAGGGAAAGAAACACAATCAAAGAAATACATCGAATTTGTAAAGAGACGAAGAGAGGCAGGAAGAATAAAACAAAGTAAATATATCAGATTATATAGGAGAGAAGGAGGAAAGAAACACAATTCAAAGAATACATCAGAATATGTAAGAGACGAGGAGAGGAAGAAGATAAAACAAAGAAATATATAAGAATTATATAGGAGAGAAGAGGAAGAAAGACAAAAAATGAAATACATAATTATTCATTGGAAAGGAGGGAGGAATAAGATAAAACAAGCGCATACATAAGGATTTATGAGGAGAGAAGAGGAAAAGAAAGACAATTTCAAAGAAATACATCAGAATTTGTAGGAGACGGGAGAGAGAAAGAACATAAAACAATGAAAATATATAGGAAGGATCTAGAGAAGAGAAAGAAAGACAATTCAAAGAAGTACATGAGAATTTGTAGGAACGAGGAGAAGAAAAGAAGATAAAAGCAAAGAAATATACAGAATTGTAGGAGACGAGGAGAGAAAGAAAGATAAAATAAAGAAATATGAGGATTTTATAGGAGAGTAGAGGAAAGAAAGACAATTCATAGAAATACATAAGAATTTATAGAGATAAAAGGAAAGTAAGACAAAAGCAAATGAATATATAACATTTATAGGACAGAAGAGGAGAGAGTAGAGCAAAAAAGAAGGATAAAACAAAGAATACATAAGAATTTATTTGAAGAGAATAGGAAAGAAAAGACAAACACAGAAATACATAACAATTTAGAGGACAAAAGAGGGAAAGAAAGATTAAACAAAGGCAATACATGCAAATTTGTTAGGAGACGAGGAGAGAAAGAAGATAAACAAAGAAAATATAAGAATATATAGGAGAGAAGAGGAAAGAAAGATTAAACAAAGGAATACATCAGAATTTGTAGGAGACGAGGAGAGAAAGAAAATAAAACAAAGAAATATATAAGAATATATAGGAGTAGAAGAGAAAAGAATATTAAACAAAGGAATACAATCAGAATTTGTAGGAGACGAGGAGAGAAAGAAGTAAAACAATGAAATATATATAGAAAATAATAGGAAGAAGAGGAAAGAAGAGAATTAAAGAAATACATCAGAATTTGTAGGAGACGAGAGAAGAAAGAAGATAAAACAATGAAATATATAAGAAATAATATAGGGGAGAAGAGGAAAGAAAGAAATTCAAAGAAATACATCAGAATTTGTAGTGAAATAAAGAAATATACAAGAGTTTATAGGAGAGAAAGGAAAGAAAGATTAACAAAGGAATACATCAGAATTTTGTAGGAGAGCGAGGAGAGTAAAGAAGATAAAACAAAGAAGATATATAAGAATATATAGGAGAGAAGGGAAAGAAGGTAAAACAAAGAAATAGATTAGAATTTGTAGGAGACGAGGAGAGAAAGAAGATAAACATCAGAAATATAATAGAATTAATCAGGAGAGAAGAGGAAAGAAAGACAATCAAAGAAATACATTAGAATTTGTAGGGACGAGAGAGAAAGAAGATGAAACAACGAAATAACATAAGAATATATAGGAGAGAAAGAAGAAGATGAAAGACAATTTAAAGAGATACATAAGAATTTATAGGAATTAAACGGAAAGTAAGACAAACAATGAAATACATAACAAATAACAGGACAGAAAGTAAATAAAGATGAAAGAAAGAAATACATAAGAATTTGTAGGAGAGAAGATGAAAGAAAACAATTCAAAGAAATACATAATAATTTTAGGATAGGAAATGAACGAAAAAAAAGATTGAAATACAAAAATATTTTTAGGAAAGAAGACAAAAGAAGGATAAACAAATAAATACATAAGAATTTATAGAAGAAAAGAGAAAAAAAAGACAAAAAACAAAGGAATACATTACATTTTATAGAAAGAAGAGAACGAAAGAAAAACAAAGAATCATAAAATAATTAATAGGAAAGAAGGACAAAACAAAGAAATACTTAACAATTTATAGGAGACGAGGAGAGAAAGTAGATGAAACAAAGAAATACACAACAATTTATAGAAGAGAAGAATTAACCGATAAAACAAAGAATACATAAGGATTTATAGGAGAGAAAGAGGAAAGAAAGACAATTCAAAGAAATACATCAAAATTTGTGGGAGACGAGGAGAGAAAGAAGATAAATCAAAGAAATATATAAGAATATATTAGGAGAGAAGAGGAAAAAAACACATCAGAATTTGTAAGAGACGAGGAGAGGAAGAAGATAAAACAAAGAAATATATAAGATTATATAGGAGAGAAGAGGAAAGAAAGACAATTCAAAGAAATACATCAGAATTTGTAGGAGACGAGGAGAGAAAAGAACATAAAAACAATGAAATATATAAGAATATATTAGAGAGAGGAGGAAAGAAAGACAAACAATGAATACATAATTATTCATTGGAAAGAGAAGAGGAAATAAGATAAAACAAAGACATACATAAGGATTTATAGGAGAGAAGAGGAAAGAAAGACAATTCAAAGAAAATACATAAAATTTAAGGACAAAGAGAAAGAAAGAATAAACAAGAATACATCAGAATTTGTATAGAGACGAGGAGAGAAAGAAGATAACAAAGAAATAATATAAGAATATTATAGGAGAGAAGAGGAAAGAAAGAGAATTCAAAGAAATACATCAGAATTTGTAGGAGACGAGGAGAGAAAGAACATAAACAATGAAATATATAGGAATGATTAGAGACAGAAAGAGGAAAGAAAGACAATTCAAAAGAATACATACAATTTTGTAGGAGACGAGGAGAGAAAGAAGATAAAACAAAGAGAATATATAAGAATATTTAAGGAGAGAAGAGGAAAGAAAGTCAAAACAAAAAATAAATAAAATTATTGGGAAGAGAAAGAGAAGAGAAGAAATAAAACAAAGTAATACATAAGGATTTATAGGAGAGAAGAGGAAAGAAAGACAATTCAAAGAATACATAAAATTTTATAGGACAGAAGAGGAAAGAAAGACAAAACAAAGGAAATTCATAAGAATTTATAGGACAAAAGAGGAAAGAAAGATTAAAACAAAGGAATACATCAGAATTTGTAGGAGACGAGGAGAGAAAGATGATAAAACAAAGAAATATATATAAGAATATAAAGGAGAGAAGAGGAAGAAAGACATTCAAAGAATACATCAAAATTTGTGGAGACGAGGAGAGAAAGAAGATAAATCAAAGAAATATATAAGAATATATAGGAGAGAAGAGGAAAAAACCACATCAGAATTTGTAAGAGACGAGGAGAGGAAGAAGATAAACAAAGAAATATATAAGATTATATAGGAGAGAAAGAGGAAAGAAATACAATTCAAGAGAAATAGCATAAGAATTTATAGGAGAGAAGAGGAAAGAAAGACAATTCAAAGAAATACATAAAATTTATAGGAAGAAAAGGGAAAGAAAGAAAACAAAAGAATTCAATAAGAATTATTAGCAGAAAGAGGGAAAGAAAGAATAAAACAAAGAAATACATCAAGAATTTGAGGAGACGAGGAGAGAAAGAGATAAAACAAAGAAATATATATAAGAATAAGGAGAGAGAAGGAAAGAAAGACAATTCAAAGAAATACAGAATAAACATTTGTGGGAGAAACGAGGAGAGAAAGAAGATAAACAAAGAATATATAAGAAAATTTAGGAGAGAAGAGGAAATAAACAATCAGAAATTTGTAAGAGAGCGAGGAGAGAAGAAGATAAAACAAAGAATATATAAGAATTATATAGGAGAGAAGAGAGAAAGAAAGACATTCAAAGAAATACATCAGATTTGTAGAGACGAGAGAGAGAAAGAACATAAAACAATGAAATATATAAGAATATATTAGAGAGAGGAGGAAAGAAAGACAAAACAATGAAAATACATAATTAATTCATTGAAAGAAGAGGAAATAAGATAAAACAAAGAATACATAAGATTTATAGGAGAGAAGAGGAAAGAAGAATTCAAAGAAATAGCTAAATTTAGAGGACAAAAGAAGAAAGAAAATAAACAAGGAATACATCAGAATGTTGTAGGAGACGAGGAGAGAAAGAAGAGATAAAACAAAGAAATATATAGAATATTTAGGAGAGAAGAGGAAAGAAAAGAGATTCAAGAGAAATACATCAGAATTTGTAGGAGACGAGGAGAGAAAGAAATAAAACAATGAAAATATATAGGAATATTAGAGAGAAGAGGAAAGAAAGACAATTCAAAGAAATACATCAGAATTTGTAGGAGACGAGGAGAGAAAGAAGATAAAACAAAGAAATATATAAGAATATTTAGGAGAAGAAGAGGAAAGACAGAGAATCAAAGAAATACATCAGAATTTGTAGGAGACGAGGAAGAGAAAGAAAGATAAAACAAAGAAATATATAAGAATTTAAAGGAGAGAAAAAGGAAAGAAAGTCAAACAAAAAATACATAACAATTTATTAGGACAGAAGAAGAAGAAAGAAGAAAGATAAAACAAAAGAAATCATAAGATTTATAGGAGAGAAGAGGAAAGAAAGACAAAACAAAGAAATACATAACAATTTAGAGGACAAAAAAAGAAAAGAAATAAAGATTAACAAAGGAAATACATCAGAATTTGTAGGAGACGAGGAGAGAAAGAAATAAAACAAAGAAATATATAAGAATATTTAGGAGAGAAGAGGAAAGAAAGAGAATTCAAAGAAATACATCAGAATTTTGTAGAGACGAGGAGAGAAAGAACATAAAACAATGAAATATATAAGAATATATTAGAGAGAGGAGGAAAGAAAGACAAAACAATGAAATACATAATTATTCATGGAAGAGAGGAGGAAATAAGATAAAACAAAGACATAATAAGATTTAGAGAGAAGAGGAAAGAAAGACAAATTCAAAGAAATACATCAAATTGTAGGAGACGAGGAGAGAAAGAAATAAAACAATGAATATATATAGGAATTATTAGAGAGAAGAGGAAAGAAACGACAATTCAAAGAAATACATCAGAATTTTGTAGGAGACGAGGAGAGAAAGAAGATAAAAACAAGAAAATATATAAGAATATTTAGGAGAGAAGAGGAAGACAAGAATTCAAAGAAATACATCAGAATTTGTAGGAGACGAGAGAGAAAGAAATAAAACAAAGAAATATATAAGAATTTAAAGGAGAAAAGGAAAGAAAGTCAAACAATAAAGATACATAATTATTCATTGGAAGAGAGAGGAAAGAAGATAAAAACAAAGTCATACATAAGGATTTTATAGGAGAGAAGAGGAAAGAAAGACAATTCAAAGAATACATAATAAGTTATAGGACAGAAGAGGAAAGAAAGACAAAACAAAAGAAATTCATTAAGAATGTTTATAGGACAATAAAGAGGAAAGAAAGATTTAAACAAAAGGAATACATCAAGAATTTGTAGAGGACGAGGAGAGAAAGAGATAAAACAAAGAAATATATATAAGAATTAAAGGAAAGAAGAGGAAAGAAAGACAATTCAAGAAATACATCGGAATTTGTAGGAGAGAGGAAAGAAAGAAGATTAATCAGAAATATTATAGAGGAAGGTATAATAGGAGAGAAGAGGAAAAGAAAGACGATTCAAAGAAATACATCAGAATATGTAAGAGACGAGGAGAGAAGAAGATAAAACAAAGAATATATAAGATTATATAGGAGAGAAGAGGAAAGAAAGACAATTCACAGGAAATTACATCAAGAATTTGTAGAGACGAGGAGAGAAAGACATAAAACAATAAATATATAGGAATATTAGAGAGAAGAGGAAAGAAAGACAATTCAAAGAAATACATAGAATTTGTAGGAAACGATGGCAGAGTAATAGAGAATAAACTAAATGAGATATATAAGAATAGTTTAGGAGAGAAGAGGAAGCAGAGAATTCAAAGAAATACATCAAGAATTTGTAGGAGACGAGGAGAGAAAGAAAATAAACAAAGATATAGTAAGAATTTAAGGAGAGAAAAAGGAAATGAAATCAAAACATATAAAATACATAATTATTCATCGTGAAGAGAAGAGAAAGAAGATAAACAAAGTCATACATAAGGATTTATAGGGAGAAGAGGAAAGAAAGACAATAATTCAAAGAAATACATCGGAATTTGTAGAGACGAGGAAAGAAAGAAGATAAATCAAAGAAATATATAAGAATAATAGAGAAAGAGGAAAGAAAGACAATTAAAGAAATACATCAGAATTTGTAAGGGGAACGAGGAGAGAAAGAGATAATACAAAGAAATATATAAGAATATATAGGAGAGAAGAGGAAAGAAAGACAATTCTCGAGAATACATTATCACCCACATTAACATAGAAATGAAGAAACGAAGTTGCAAATATACACATGCGTTTCTTCACTAGATTATTTATGGCGTTTTGCAATATGCCGAGACAAGAAAAGATGCATGTTTCTATTAACTTGTTTTATATTCAAAATTTGCATCTCGCTGAGCTATTATACAATATTGAATTGTCTGATTCAAACTTTATACAGGTGTTGGTATTTAGAAGGGTTATCTAATTTTTGAGGTAATGATTTGACATCTATTTTGTTATTCTGTAATTTATGTCTGGAATTGCATAGTACACAATGTGAGAACTTGTCAAAAGAGGGCTTTTTTAACTAAGATTAATTTCCCGAATTGACCAACTGCTATCGGTTGGAAAGACGTGAGCATGAGCAGGGACCCCTCACTTCCAAGATAACCAAAATATATGATTTGGACCTTGGAGGGAGGGGGGGGGGGGGGGGGCCTCTGATATCATTGGGCCCTCCCAATATTTTTGATGCTGTACAGATATCAACGATCGCTTTATGTTATAATCTCATTTGACTCCGTTGATGTTAACCACCCATATTTTTATAATCAGTTTTAGTTTGTGGATGGGGAGAGAACTCAGACAACATTAAGCACATTTTTTTTTTAACGTGGCTTGGATAACATCGAGCTCCCCACCAATTGTGTGTTTACAAATAAACCCCTCACAAAAAGTTTCGCAAGTCGAATTTGGGTCATGATAACTTGTCAGGTACGCTTTAGTTATTCCTGATTTTCCTACCATTGGAAAGGTAATTTTTTCCCATTTTTATTAATATCCTACTTGTAATGATTTTGTCATGCTTCAATGCACAGAATATCAGAATATGGAGACAGGCATGACATCACCCTGACAAATAAGGTATGAATCAAGAGAGGAATAAATTAACTTGACAATGGTATAAAATTCAATAAAAATTAGAAAATATCCCCAAAGTTATCAGGACCTAAAGTGAAGTTGCGGAACTTCAATGTGATCAATAAAAATGCATTTACAACATTTGATTTTTTACTTTTCTCCATATTCTGATATTCTGTGCATTGAAGCATGATACAATCATTACAAATAGGATATCAATCAAAATGGGAATAAATCATCTTTCCATTGGTATGAAAATCAGGAGTAACTAAAGCGTACCTGAAAAGTTATCATGACCCAAAGTCGACTTGCGAAACTTTTTGTGAGGGGTTTATATATTTCATCTTTCAGGTCGTTTTTGACAAATCTTTTTGCTCGCGCTGCGCGCTCAAACATTTTGTTAAAACATAGTTCATAGTACATAGGAACTGGTATAAAAGATGGGGCTCAGCCATTTACCAACCCACCCTCCCCTTCCCTGCCCCCATTACCCGTATTAAATGGGGGCGGCCTGGTTCACCCCCTCCCTAATATTCATAATTCATATTACTTGATGGACAAATTTCACATGAATTTTTATTGCCTTATTTTCTAATTTATCTACTAATCAACTTTAAAATAACGAGGCGGTCAATGAAAGGTTTAAAGTTGGTAACTTGTTTGACGACATATATGCGCTAAATTGGTTTTAAACCCATTGGCGCCCAAATGATCTGATCTGATCAGATCTTTATTTCACTCAGCTAATATTGAACCCCACATTCATATTATTTTTTAATATTTTGGTGGGGGTGGGAACTCACACAGAACATCAACGTGGCTGGGATAACATCTTCAGTTTTCCAAAGACCTAAGAACTAAATAAAAAAAATATATATCCGTTTTAGACGAGTTGTGAGACGGTTTTGAAACTTGTCTTGGAGACGTTTCCGATACTCTTTTCCGTCGCGGACAAGCTTTCCATATTTGTTTGTTGTTGTCGCGGAGACGTCTCTGAGACACAGTGGCTGATCTAGGCCGAGGGGAGGGGGTGGGGGCTGATGGAGACGCGCCCCCTTGTACTTGAAAACCATTTGTTGACCGTACATGTTAAAAACCGATAATTTGATTGCGTTTTGCAACAAATAGCTTTAAAATGTAAATGAGAATGCAAATAAATACCAATGAGCTCTTGTTTACATTAAATTTGAAATTGAATTACCATATTGTAAAACAAATGAATTTTGTACGTGTTTGATTGACTAAAGTACATATTCGGTCGCTATTCGCATTAAGTTAAATTTCTAAAGTGTGAAATTAAAATGGCAGTATAATCACAGGCGGAAAAATAAATTGAATGCTCCGCACATGTGATCGAGTGAATGGAGGATGAAAATGGTCTGAAAAACCTATATTATTTCACATGTGCAACTTAGCGTGTGTATTAGTAGGGACCCCTCAGATACCTGATGACCAAACATAGGCTGCGGGGGGGGGGGGGGGGAGTCTTGGGGGTTCTGATATCATTAGGCCCTCCCACTATGTTTGATGATGTACAGACAGCATTGATCGCTCAAATATTTTAATTTTATTTGATTCAGCCATTACTGAACTCCACTATTTTCTCAAAACTTGTATTATGTTTGTTTTTTTTTGCGGGCGAGGGAACTCAGACATCATTAAATCCCTTTGATAATTTTAACGTGGCTGGCGGATAACATTGTGGTCCGCAGCATTCATTGGGGTTTTCTTTTTTTTGTATACACATAAATGTTGCATATTCCAGGTTGTCATTGATACAATTTTCAGTTCGTGCTTCAGGCTCTAACACAAACAGTCTTTAAAAGAAGATAGGAAGTACAATTCGGGCCTCTGCCTTTTAACAACCCAGCTCCCTCCCCCCCCCCCCCCCCCCCACCCCTCTTGTTAAAAGAAGGGTGTCTGTTTCTAATTATTAAGTTGATCCCCCTCCCTATTGCTCATAATTTGTTTTGAAACCTTATATTTTACTATCTTTGTTGAGGCTCTGCCATTGAGTCCCCTCCCTCCCCGCTTCCCCGCTATCGCTCCCGCTCCCGTTTGTAAGGGAGGAGGGGGAGCTGGATTCGTTGTTTTTTTTTTAGTTTTTTTTTTGATTATTTTTTTAAATTCCATACCATCCATAACTCTCGTGATTTGTTATGAAATTATCTATCAAGTTTGAGCTCAGCCATTGAGCCCCCTCCCCTCCCATGTTTTAAAGTAGCTTCCTGCTCATAATTTTCATTGAAACCTCACATTTCATGCGGCTTTTTTGGATAACTTTTTAAACTCGTGATGTGCGCTTAAATGTCTTTCTGTTCCAAACATCTTTTATAGGAATTAGGGTTCCTTCCCGGTGTCTGAAGATGTTTAAAAAAAAACCTAGACTGGGAGGGGGGAGGGGAAGGGGATATCAATGTGGGGTTGCCAAAATTTATGATGCCGTACAGATACCACAGATCGCACCAATATTTTTACTCTTGTTGGACTCAACCATGATTGAACTCCAATATGTTATCAGTACTTTAATTTTTTTTTGTTGGGGGAGGGAGCTCAGACATTAAGCCCCACTGTTAATTTTTAACGTCACTGGGATAACTTTGAGTTCCCCACCAATTTTTTTTTTTACACCAAAAATATTGCATTTTATAATAAGGCCGTTGTTATTGATACAATTTTTAGGGTTAGGCTTCGCGCTCGGGCTCTCTCATTCTGTTACAGAAGAAAGGAACTATAATTCGGGCCTCTGCCATTAGCGAACCATACCCCCTCCCCGGCCCATCGACTGTTTTATAATGTGGAGGGGGGACTGGTTTCGATATACTGGGATAATATTGAGCTCGCCACCATTTTTTTTGCACATTAAACTTTGGCAAATTTCAGGTTTAGCTCGCGTTCCGTGCTCTAACATCATTTAAAAGAAGAAGGGAATGAGTCTATAATTTTGGCCTCTGCCATTTAACAACCCACCTTCCCTTTCCCTCATCCCCGTGTAAAAAGAGGGCTTCTGCCATTTAACAACCACTATCTCCTTCCGCTCATCACGCTGTAAAAAAGCGGTTGAGGGAGGGGGGGCTTGATTTGATATTCTTAAGTTGATCCTTCCTGCCAGCCCATTATTTGTTTTGAAACCTCACATTTCAATATCTATGTTTCGTTATGCCATTTGGTTTTTTTTTTTTTTATATAATACCTGTTATCTGTAGATATTTTTTATAGTTTT
>CALNVZ010003430.1:1089350-1104958 GCA_940671915.1 Paracentrotus lividus
CTATTTTAAACAGAATTTATGTTATCGGACTAACTGTTCCTGTGGTGAAAGTGTATAAGGTCTTGTTTAGACTTACGTTACTTTTTGTGTGATCGTTTCTCTCTTGATACCTAACTACCTTTGCGTTTAACCCGACCTAGTGCCACTCTTATTTGACACTATTTTCCATAATTGCATTTCAAATGAGTTTGTTTTGGTATTATTTACCCGACCTCGTATGTAGCCTATTTAATGTGGTTAAAAAGGGTTCTATGTGTTGAAGTAACTTCGTTAAGAAAATGAATGGGAGAAAGGTTTGAGCAAAAGGTTATTTGAAAACCGGTCTATATAAATGAACTGTTAAGGGATATTAAGGATTCAAAAACACTTGGCTGAAATTGATTGGCAAGGCTCTGCCTTTACTGGGAAGGATGTTTAATGATTTTCTATGAAAATTTTTTTTGCACAAATTGTTTCTTGACATATACAATTTGTATTGTCACCATAGGGTTGAGTAGCCAACAAGGAAAAAAAAAATGTTAAAAAGCCTGACGCCGGTAACAACAGCCCTCCTTGGCCCCCACCTCTTATTGAATCAATCAATCGAAACCATATACAGTGTGTGTTACTAAACCTAAAGCGAAGATAACTATTGATCAAAAAAAGACCAAACAGCTAGTAACAAAAAAGAGAAGTTAATATGTTGATTAGAATATGTATCTTGATTAGTGTACCCTTCAAAGAGTCGAGTCAAGAAAGATAATCGATTAGCCAAATTTTGATTTGTGTTCAATGGGAGAGTTCCTTGCCTTCGTCCTGTTGTGGTTAAAAGGGTGATGTTCGGAAGAGCTTGTCTCACATCAATTAATTGCAGGACCCGGTTAAGACTAGGCATTCTTATCTCCAAAAGGAGATGGATTTATGGGTTATTACGTTTCTTCATCTTGCCAAGGGAAATAAGTGGCCGAAAGTGTTAACAAATTTTTATTGGATTTGCCCAAAATAATATCTACCAGATATCCTAGGGTCCACCCAATTTGACTGTGTCTTGTCTCTTCTATTATTTAAGTGACTATCCCCTCCCTTATATCTGAATCGCATATAATTGAACCGATCTGTTTGAAGATAAGGCTTCTCTCCATAATTTGTTTTTTTGTAACTTAATAAATCTATCCTTTCTTAGTCAATATCTTGTGTGCCTGAAATTTGTATAATATTACTGTAGTCGCTCCTTCCTCAATTACCCTTGCTCCCTAAATATCGAAGTTGGTTTGAATGATATTCCATCCTCGAGTTTTTCGTGGATTAAAGGATGGAGCCCATTTTCCACCTTTTGTTGTAAAACAGTCCTTATGTAACATTCCCCCTCACTCTTCAACTATCCCCGTGTCCTTTTCTTGTCCTCCCACGCCGCCCGCTAAAGTAGGCTCAACCCCGCTCTGTTCCGGCATTTACAACACCCTTAGTAAAGAGATCTGTAAGCAAAACCCATGTCACATGGCGGCCTGTACCCCGGTTTGTGTTAGAGTGGACGCACGGCGCAGGTGAGCATGGATACCGGTTTGTTAGTGTCTGTTGATTTTTTTTTTTTTTTGTTTAATTTTATTTTTGCTTTTTTTTTTTTTTTTAAATTCCATACCATACCATCATAACTCTCGTGATTTGTTATGTGAAACTATCTATCAAGTTTGAGCTCAGCCATTGAGCCCTCCCCTCCCATGTTTTAAAGTAGCTTCCTGCTCATAATTTTCAATTTGAAACCTCACATCGATTATGCGGCTTTTTTGGATAACTTTTTTTAAACTCTTATGTGCGTCTTTAAATGTCTTCTTTCTAGTTCCAAACATCTTTATAGGATATTAGGCGTTCCCTCTTCCCGGTGTTTGAAGTATGTTTTAAAAAAAACCTTAATGGAGGGCGGGGAAGGTAAGTAGGGTTGTACGGGTAGAGGGAATATGTAAAAAATACTGATGCGTGAGATAAACGTCTGTTAGTTAGTAAGGCCTGGATAGCATTGGTTACGAATATTTCCAAAGTTTCTTGAGAAAATAAATTTGATAAACGCCCTTAAATGCTTTTCTATTTCCTCAAAAAAGATATACTTGATTTCATCCCAGCAGTTGGGATTTTGCCATGCTCAAGTCAACGTTCTCCACCACAAATGGTGGTCTGTTTTGTTAACTTAGTTGCAGAAAATTTTAAGATAGCCTGGGAACGCGTTTTGTTATTGATGAGATGAACAAATATTGCTGGTATTTTTTAGATCCTGTCCAAATGGCCATTGGAACCAACATTGAATTGTATCCCTTTTAAATAAACTGGGAATCCATTTGGATTTTAGTTGTTTGTTATGATTGCATTATCTGGTTCGAAGTTATTTGTTGTAACAGAACAAATTTGTCGAGTAATATTGTGGGTAGATGTTAGATCCAAACCTGCTTCTAGTTAACTCTTATTATTTGCCAAAATTTATTTGATGCCCGTTACAGATTACCACAGATCCGCACCAATATTGTGGTTTGATATCTTCTCAGGTTTATCTGTTCGTTTTCGTGTTATGCTCGCTTCCAACTCCTAGTGTATTGATCTTTCAATTTAATGTTTATCGATTAATTTCTTTCATTTGATTTAAGTGATTATTAGTGTCCTGGCTCGGAGTCCAACACTTAATTCTGGCGGAGCGTATTCCCTTGTTGCTATGGAGTCTCATGAGAGATTACCCAGTCTATTCCTGAAGCGTGGCCACTTGACCCCAACATAGGACCACTAGAGTCAGTTAAATATAGATTGTTTACCGAAATTGTGCAAAATCTAGAAAGACAATAAGTAAAGAATTTGTTATGCTTATGGTTTTTGTTAAAGTTCACTGGTCTTGTAATAAAGCTTATTGGTTGAATACTTCCAAAAACTATACTCTAATCTGTGCAGTTCTGGTGTCACATTTTCCAGCGCCATTTTTTCTTTTTTTTTACACCTCTATTCACAAAAGGAGGAAAAATTAAATAATTAAAACTTCCCGAGATCGTGCATATAACTATTGTCTTCTCCCAATTAATAAATAGGGCCGTGTTATTGATTACGGAATTTTTTAGGGTTGGCCTTAGGGCATTCTTCCCAAGTGGCGTGCTCGCGTTTCCGAAACTAGTGCCAAATCTTCAGTGTAGTAATGTTCCCCTCTCTCCCCCGTGCATTCTGTTTACAGCAAAAGGAAAAGGAGAACTATAATTCGGGCGCCTCTGGCTCATTTTGAGAGTCTAAGCCATACCCTGCCCTCCCGGAACCCATCGACTGTTTTTATAATGATGTAGGCGTGATAAAGTGTGTGTAGTGGAAAGACAGTTTTTGTAAAAGAGTACCGTTCGCACCAAAGGATGCCTCCGCCCTAGTGTTACTTAAGGTTTGTATTTATAAGTAAAGGTTTAATAGAGCTTCTTATTTGCCACCATTTTTTTCTTTTTTTCTTGCACATTAAATTTTGGCAAATTTTCAGGTTTATTTAGCTTCGCTCTCGCACATGTATCTCAAACTTCGATACACCTAGCATATCCATATAGGTAAACTATATCTATTCCTAAAAAAGCCGATAAGAATCGGGAACAGCAGGTACCCTTTATGAAATTTTATTATGGCCTTCTGCCATTAACAATACTCAAACTTCCGTTCGTTCTCCCTCATCTCTGTGCGGGCATGGGATAGTACAATACCAATAAAGATTCGCAAGTCGAGGTCTTCTCGATCCTTGACGTAAGCCAGTTTTAACAAACAAACACACCTTCCCTGTAGTGCCTTTTCATCCCCGGAGCTATCTTTGAGAAGAAAGGCCTCATGTAGAAATGTAGACGACTGGCTATACTAATTGCTACACTTCTCCATATATATACATCCCCTTTGACACAAACGCCTCTCACCTCCCCTTCCGCTTTTATTCCTTCGTTCCTTAGATACCCCGTGTAAAATTACGACACCCCGTAAAAAGTAGGAGCCTGGTCTCTTGCACATGTTAACAACCCACCTTCCCTTTCCCTCATCCCCGTGGTGTAAAAAGAGGGGCTTTGCTTGCCACCATTAGTTAAACAAATGTTACCCCATGCTTTATGTGCGCCTTCTCATAATGTCCTAATACAATCCATTCCGTGCATGAATGTTGTTCGTTAAGTTGACCAAAAAAAAGTTGATATGTTTCTGTAGAATTTCAAATTCATAAGGACGTGTTAGTAATGGTACCGTCCAAAGGAGGTCTTATGGAATCGGCCCTTTTGTGCCGGTGAAGGAACAAAATGTCCCACCTCCTGAACGCGGCGAGGGGACTTGGATTTTTGATATTCTTAAGTTGATCCCTCTCCCTGCCAGCCCATTATTTGTTTTGAAACCTCACATTTCAATATCTATGTTGACGTTTCTATACCTACGTTGTGCCCACTTGGTCATCCATTGTTTCCTCTCTTTTATTACTATATAATCTCTCTGCTCAAATTGTAATTCACCTCCCTTTATATATCTTAACGAATCCGTTCTCTCTCAGATCGTTGGCCGGCTCACTGGCTACACTCGATCCACACGCGTCCGCTCGCCCTCCAGCGCCCCTACTCACATATCCTAGACTCCCGATCCGACAACTCACGTCCTGCGTCCCGCTATCGCCTATCGCCTACGTCTCGGTGCCTACGCCATTGCGCTTTGATATTCTGCGCCTATCAGCATTAATGACGAAATAATCTTGGTTGGCCTATCATTATTGTCACAATTGCGGCATTATAATGTATCGGTGCACTGAGTGTCAAAATGATGTGTTATTTGATAAAGATATGTTCATATGCTTTGTCATGTATTTTGATGATAAATAATCAATACAATTTGAATACAGATTGGTGGTTCAACGTGAAGAGGAATGAATATGAACCTAGTTTATAGTTTACCCTGCATATTAGCTTCTACACAGGTAACTCACTACATATCGAATATATGTTTAGGTTTTTATGCCCCCCAGCACACCTAAAATTATCGATAAGGATCGGTACCGTCTTTCTGGGCGCCGTGTGGACAGTAGAGCCTCATGCCGTCCTCCACTAACCTCGCCCTCGTCAGCCTCCGCACTAGTACAGCGCTCGATCTGGTCGCTACTTCAGCGGGTCGGCCGACAGCAATTCTCGTGTCATTAGGGGCCGTGCGGCGGATATCAATGCTCAAGACAGGGCGGGAACCACTGGGCGACGTACAGGATCGCTCGGGGTCGGTGCCCCTGGTCGAGCCGGTGAAGGGTACCGGGGTACTGTGTATAGTCAGGTGTTATTTTTCTTTTTTGCCTTCGTCCCTCTATTGTTTTTCTCTCCCCCCCCCGCCCCTTTTTTCCAACACGTCCAATAACTAAAATAAAAACACATTTTGTCAACTGTATTTTTACCCCTGTCACCCACGTGATATTTCCAATACCCAACTCGATTAAGTTAAATCGAAACATAACATTCTAGACTCATTACTATCCCCGTCCCCCCTCGTCTCACTGCGCGCGCGTTTTCTTTAATTCATAAGTGCGTGGCTGGGTACGCCTAGAGCCTCTCACGTCAACGTGCGCCAATCGTGGCGGCCATCAGATCTCAGCCGATCGCGGAGAGGTTTTGCCGGTTGTTTCCATCTCGTATCGCTCGTATACTCCGCCAGGGTTTTGTTGTGTATATGGCCTCGCTTTTCCTATACGGACTCTCCAAAGGTAACGCACATGTGTGACTATGCAACTCAGGGCGTTGACATGCGAAGTCTACGAGTAGTATGTGCCGTACGGTGTCCACTCCGCCCCGATACCGATGTGACGACCCATTGCAAGCACCAATCCGCCCGCTATGACAAAGAGATATAACCTAAGGCGTCTCTATGCACACCGGCTCCTCCGTGTAAGAGATTGAGAATTGTCAATAAAAAGTAGCTATTTTATTTCAAAAACATGTCCGAGAGGGAAATATTTTCTTTGTCTATTTTCCCGTTAGCATTTATATATTCTTGCCTTTTCTTATTCAATTGTTCAATAATGTAAATATTATCTCATGCAAAAACGTATTTTACATACAGTTTCTGTATAAGCCATCGTATATCAATTTTTTAGTCAACAAAGATGTTAAAATACCCGGTATATTGGAGAATACCCTACAACAGTCGTTAGTCTTGTTTAAGAGCTTTAAATATCGTTTAACTTTCTCCTGTTCCATTGTTGAGAATGCTCGAATATTAAAGTTGATATAAACGAGGTATTTTGAATTGTATGGTGCAAGCAAAGTGAAATTTTGCGCCGTTTTGTCAGGGTATTCTGTGCTGAATTTGGCGGGTTTGTCGTAAATTCTCAACATTTACGTTCCTATTTGCGGTCCAATATGTCTATCGTATTTACTTTCAATATACGTATTGTACAACTTGAACTTACCCCTAACTAACCTTGTCTATTATTTGAATTCTGAAGACGAATTAATGATTTACAGCCCTAAAGTCCCGACACTATATTGAATAACTTTACGGCATTGGTCCCAGATCCCAATCGCTGCCAAGCTAGTTAAGATATCGTCAACGAAACAAATGCGGGTAGTTTTTTTTTTTTTATGTCTGTGTTCGTCGTACTACGTTTTGCCAGGGTCGAATTCGGCAAGAATAACATAATTGAGAAGTTTGCCTGTTGTTAGTTCGTATTTATTTCTGTAGGCATTAATACGTGGTAATCAGGGCTGTAGATTTCACATAACATAGCTCATACGGTAATATTAATGTTTAAGTCAATTTGGCCGAAATAAAAGAAGTGATTATTATCATAATAATAATAACTTAATGAAAGAGAAAAATAAAGGGGGACCTGTTGAGCGCCAATATTTTGTCTCATTGATTTAACATCTTAACTTTTTGTTCTATTTTCATAATGGGGCGGGATAAAATTTTTTGTTTGTTTTTGTTTTGTTCGTTTTTTTTTTTTTTTAAAAATGAAAAGGGAGAGGAGGGCCGGGAGGGGGGGGGGGTGGGGGTGGAGGTGGCGGTGTTGACCTATATTTGACCCAATGTAGCGGTAAGTGTTATAAGGTAACGGAGTAAGATACCATTCAGACTCCGCTACTGCACAATGCAGTTATCTTCTCTTCACTCTCTCTCCTCCTTTTTCTTTCGTTTTTAATTTTTTTTTGGGGGGTAAATTTATTAACTCTTCATCTCTCTCTCTCTTCCCCCTCTTTTTCTAGCTTTCAATATCAATACGTTTGCAGACATAAATTCAATTTTTCTTATATATACCCCCGGTACTCTTTCATAAGTGATGCTTTATTTGTGGATTACTTCATTAATCAAACTAAATTTTTACACAGAATTGAGGCGAGTTATTTGGCTCAAACATTTTGCATAAAAAGTTATACAATCTTAATCAGGATAGAGTTTATTTTTTTGGTTCGCCTTCGTTGTTTCAATTGTATCCCCATGCGCTCTTGCACAATTTGAAATAGATATGTTCGCAAACAATGCGTTGTGTTCATCGAAGCAAAAGGCACAAGAAAATTAAAAACAAGAACAAACTGTAAGAGGTATACAGATAAGTACTTACACTTAAGCCAAAAAAAAAAGAGAAGAAAACAAAAATTAATGCCATTATAGTTTAAAATACAACAGAATCGATCCCAATATGAGAATATTATATCAAATACAAATATAAAACAATTCAATTAAAATGCCTTACACATAATCTGCGTAATTTTCAGCAAATTAGCTTAATTGTTTAAGTACAATAGTGTTATACTTAAGGTTATGTCTGTAAAGTTGTGTGTTAATTTCCCTTTTTGAGCATAATTGCGATGTAAAGGATGGTTTGTGCGTTTTAGGATAAAGTATTTACTATACGGACATTTATGTACATCAATGTGTTACTCCTGGATTTCACTTGATTAGAGAAATATGAAGAATTCATGGAACAACCGCAAACTCTACATGACTCTATGACACCTTGACTATTCCACTATCCCGATATCAGCAATCCTTTCCAAGGATGGTAATCCTTAAGTATACAAACACACACTCACCAGATAAAATCACCTCCACCCCCCCCCCAGGAGAAGTAGCCTGACAGAGCTGACAGCGAGAGAGAGACAGAAATATACAAGGAAATAAAAATAACAAGGAAAAAATAACTTACTCTTGTTTAGGAAAGTGGAGAAAGAAGGAATAAAAACAGAGAAATGCATAGGAAAACAGAAGAAAAAAAAATGGAATACATGAGATGAAATAAAAAGAAACAGAAATGAGGAAAACCAAAGAAAAGCGTCAGGAAAGTGATAGGAGACAGAATGGGAACTAGAGGTACAAAGAGAATGAAGAAAAAGAATTGATTGATCTTCATCTAAATTTGAAATCATTTTTTGATACGATAATGTCTCTAGAATAAATGTAATACCAATTTACTATAAGATTCCTTTCAGCCATGGAGTAATCATAGTTTGTTTAAACTATTACGTAAGACAAACAGCTGCAATCCTACACATGATCTGCTATGTCTAGCTTCTCTCCTATGTTGATGATACGGTACTGCTTTGGAGAACTTAGAAAAAACCAACAAAAACCAAAAATATTGGGGGTCATTTCGCCTCGTTTAAAATTTCATTCTGATCTTCCTCTAAATTGTAAATTACTTTTGGAAATGATGATGTCTTAACCCTATTCTGAATGGGCGTTTCAAGATAAGAGTTTGATTAGGTGTGGGGGGGGGGGGGAATTTCACCCCACCCCCACCCCTGATATCTGAGCCGATGATGGTCCCATCGCCGCGAAATTCTGCACGAATGTCGCTGCACATGTAACAGGCATTGCTTATTTCTTTTGTTCGAAAACACAATGAACATATATTGAATTTATGCTAGTTTAGATTGGATGATTTTTGTGAAATCCTTAATATTTCATTAAAGGCGGTCCTGCCCGAGCATCGCTAAGCTAAAACGAGGACTGAAGATGCGATTCGTATGCAAGCCGCCATTGTTCCACGAATATTCGTGAAAGGCATGGCTTAATTTGCATACAGTTTTATGCAAACACAAGCCAGCCAATCGCGATCGCGCTGCATGATCAGCGTACAAGCGTGTGTGTACGTGTGTGTGTATAGAGCACTGTACCAATGTTCGGATCTTGAGATGTATAATTATGCATCGCTACCTTCTCGCTTGCACAACTCTCTCATGTATCCGAGCATGCGAGCAGTCGAATCAATGCCGATAACAAATTGGCTTATGACTTCGGCAATCGTTCGGGCGTTCTAGCTTTCGGTTTTTGGACCACTGCGTAAGAGTCGCACATCGTTGGTATGAATGGGCAGCTTGCAATGTTCGTTGCCGCGTACGTATTTTGAACTCCCTCTACACTATGAGGAACGTGCATCTTTAATACACATTTCATGAACTTCAAATTTTTCCTAGAAGTTGGCGAGTAGCACAAACAACAGTATTAAATCGACAAATTCAATTTTTTTTTAAATTTCTTATGTATTATATTAGTTTCAATTCTTCTGTATTTCATTGATTTTGTACATTTATTTTGTACATTGTTCATTTTTTTTATTGAGAAGTGTTTTTTGATCAATATAAAGAAAAATTAAATCAATCAAAAGGCTCAAAAGGCACATTTATCAGTGCTATAAAGACTACAGAAATTTTTGGAAAGCAGTATTTGTACACAAACGCATGCAAAACGATGATTTTCGTTCAATTAAGGCCGGACATGCGATCACATACTGTTAAGTAATGCAACAACGGAGTGTCCAATTTTTCTGAATGTGGTGTCACATGTCGCGGGACACTGGAAAGAAAAAAAAGGTCATAGAGCACCGGGTCGAGATTTGCAGCGGTTGCGCGGCAGTCACGGATTTTGAAGTCGACCCCCCCCCCCCATTCAAAATAGGGTTAAAACAAATGGAATACGAATTCACTATTCCTAGATTTCTGTCAGCCATGAACCACTTGTTTATACTGTTACGTAAGCTGAACAGCTGGAATCCGAATCCACTCACCAGCCTGTTACTGTGGGTGTGGTCTGTTATCAGCTCTGATCAGCTGTCCGTCTATCCCTACCCAGTTTAAACGAGAGAAATGCAAAACTCTCCCAACATTTGGAAGTGGGGTGATAGAAACTCTGGTAGATCTCCCATTGACATTAAACGCAAGGCAATTATGGGGTTCCTGTGTTATAGCTGCTGGGGTTTATTTTAAACGGAGGAATCACGTAATGGTTCTGTTATGAGTCTGTAACTGCCGTTCTTCCTCTTTCCATATTATGCTGTACAAACGAGTTGAGTTCGCTCCAGAGTTTGGTTGTATCCTTCATGAGGTTCTCCTATTCAGGATAAAACAAGACAACGAAGAAAACATGACTAATATCCGGAAGATTATGAACTTACTAATAAGCTATAGAATTGAAATTTTGATACCTTCCTGCAAGAATGAACTTAACAAAGTGGGTTTGTCATTGTGATAAGTACTTTCTTCAAGGAAGGCAACGATGTTATGAATTCATAATATTTTCATGAAATTATAGGTGCACCAATGACTTGAGTGGCTAACCTCAAGAGTCTAGCATTAATACCTTATAGGCAAGTTGCCTTCTTAATCAGAAGTCATTCCAGTTCTCTACGTACATAGTTTTCTGAGATTGTTTTAAATAGAAAGATGGGGTGATCAATACCCTGAGATAATGATAAGGTGATGTGTTTAATAGAGTATGGCTAGCAGCAAGCTGACTACCAATAGAAGTGAAATACTCATTGACACTATTCACATCTAGATTCGGTGTATTGAAAACACCTTTCCTAGAAATAGGGTTTATATTATTTGAATATTTACCAGAGTTCTGAGTGAATTAAAGCAAAAAGTATCATTTCCTGAATGAATTAGCATAAAGAATTCAGTGCAATTTTCCCTATGTAATCGCATAGATTATGTCATTCTAGACCTTCATGCAAAATTTTGGCGCGATCGCGCGATCCGCCACCGAAATCGGCTAAGCGAAAAGTCTTAAGTTAAGACAAGAACCTTAGCCATTTTGGGTTCATGGATTGCGCATTTTTGCTAAGAATTTTGATTGTAATGGGTGTGTGTGTGTGTGTGTGTGTGTGTTACCTTGGTGAGAAGGTGAAGTTGATGAGTGTAACCTTAGAAGAGACCTCAGTAGTGTAGACTAGTGTGGGTTAGGAAGCTTGGTAGTGACATAGAACTTGAAGTCTTCATGACATGGGATCACAGCATCACGTAGCTTGACTACAGTACTACCCTGCTGCTTGAATGTCCGTTAGGAGAGGAATCGTTGAAATCAATCAAGATCATGTCAAATCAAAATCCCCTAAAATTAACCCTAACCAATAGAACTCGTAGTATTCATGCTATGGGATGACAGTACTACCCTGCAGCTTGAAAGTCTGTTAGGAGATAAATGGTTGGATTAAGTGGTAAATTACAAGTACTCATACTTAGATGATAGCATTGATGGTAAGGTTGAGCTTAAAGATATCAAGGAAACACAAATTGAGATTTTACATATCTATAGATAAATAAATACATATCCATAATTCCCCCCCCCCCAAAAAAAAAAAAAAAAAAAAAAAAAAATCAATCCTGTATATAATTTATTGGGAACAACTACCCACTTCCCTCTAAAAGATGGTATCATTTAACATGATGAATAGAGAAACAAAATCAACAATATCTATCAATTACATATGTGACCAGTGCACAACTGCCTTTCTTTAATTTTCTTCCAGATAATATAAGAACTTTAATATGGCCCATCTTCTGCTGAGCGTCTGAAAAGTATAACATTCATGTACGATTATACAAGTTCTGAAAAGTATAACATTCATGTACGATTATACAAGTTCTGAAAAGTATAACATTCATGTACGATTATACAAGTTCTCAAAAGTATAACATTCATGTACGATTATACAAGTTCACACTCTTTAGCTTTTATCATAATGACTGTTATATATCAATCAGTTTGTGTACCTGTTTGAGTAAGATCGGTTCCAATGCTGGGTCCAACTCTTCTGCAACATTCTCGAGGCGACATGGTTTACCAAAGCGAACAGAATTCTCAAGACTGCGTAGGAAGTCACGATCAGAAAGCTTGATGATGTCAATACCATTGTCTTTTTCCTACAAGTAAATCAGTCAGTTTGTTATTGATTGATCACAGCGATAATGAAGAAAAACATGCAAGAGAGCATATAAATGATCAAATGAAGCAACTGCATCCGGCCTCTCAACAAAAATTTTAATGCAGAATTCCCATTCATCTTTAATAGTCTTGATGTATTGTAAATCTCAAAATACCTTTAATATTTATTTTCATTTCATGTAGAATATAAATAAGCTATATGAAGGAATCAGGAGTTGTTCTAGCAATAATACTTGACATCAGCTCTCTGTATCAGCCTACAAACTAAATCTAGTATGAGCCAGGTTCAAATCCCAGTCAATATCTTTTAGATGTTGATGATGTTAAAGGTCAGTTCCAGACATAAGTTATATCTTATGAATAAATGTCTGTCAAAACCCTATCAAATACCCTGGCATGTTTGACTTGAAGCACTACGAACCAAGTAAAAATATAGGCCTGTATTCCGCCTAAAGCCGCCTAACTTTAAGCCTAGCCTAAATCTGGGGATTAACTATGGCTTGCAAAATGGGACTCAATCCCGAAAAATAGATGTTCGATTCATCATAATATTTGGCTGTGAAACTATTAAAAACTGCTTGGGAAGGATAAGTACAAAACTTTCCCTTACAATTAAAACAAGCTTCCGGAAGTTAGTAAAGGTGATAGGAACATGCAACATAGACCAATTGAGTCCCATTTTCAAGCCATAGTTAAACCACAGATTTAAGCAAAGCCTAAAGTTAGGGGAATAGGGTTAGAATATGGGCCATTTATTTCAAGGATATTTTTAATAACTAAGCACACATACTCACCATAGCCTTAATCCACTTATTAGCTTGTCCCTGAGGATCAATGAATAGCGGCCATCTACGTGAGAACTGCATGATAACACCATTCTCAATGGATAGGTTATCACGAGGAAGTCCAGCAATTTGCCATGTTCTTATCTTAACAGGATCACCAAAAGCTTGGATGAAACCTGGATCAGATGTACATGGTACATTGTATGAAGAACACTTGGACTGCCATTCATCTGATAGGGAGGCTCGATATTCACCCTGTCAATAGAGAGAATGAGAGTGAGAGAGGAAGAGAGAGAGAGAGACTCTTTAATGGTAACACCACTACTTCTGGACTATAAATTAGGACTATAGTTCAGACATTCTGCATTCATATCAATACTAAATATCTTTGTTCATTAACCCAATTCTATAAAGAATTATAATTATTTTTTTGCAATAAATTGAAATGAGCACAATATAAAAGACATTCCATCATATTATCTATGATTTGAGCTCAATAATAAAGGGTTATATTGAGGGGTATACGTACTGTGAATGGTCCAAGATAAGCCACATATCCTGCTGATATTAGGACATCACCTGTGATCTGATTGATCACCTTCTCTAACAGATCAACAGATTCCTGCCATCTACCTTTCTCATCAGCAAGACCACCTATCAGCTACAGATACAAATGAAATAGAAAATAAAAGGTTAGACTACAATAAATAGTATTTTATAATAATGTAAAAAGGCATTCTTTGAATGTTGCTGGCATTTTGCTTGCAGCCTCTAGCTACATTACATCAGATATAATATGAGAGCATCAAATGCAAAACTGTGTGGTACCAATGAGTGTAGGGCAACAATGTAATAAGAATAGTTTATAAATATAAAATCTCCAATTAAGCTAGTTTCAAGCTAATCCCTGATAACCTATATGCTACTCAACAGAACTAACAAAGCATGCATGCGTGGATTGCAATTTTTTTATGACAACATACTCTGTACATTTACAATTTACATTTATCAAATCATTATCCTAAAGACCAGGTTTACATTAACTAGAAAAACATGAGAGTACACCTCTACTGACAAGTGTTTAAGTCAACTTCCACAAATAAAAGATGAATTACCTTATCAGCTCTGACGAGCCTAGCCTTGCAGAGATCACATTTGTTATCCAGTTCTTCTTTCTTAGCCACAGTGTCTTCATACCTAGCCTTGAGTGTAGCAATACCTTCCTCTACCTCTCGCAGGTTAGCCTTGCCAGAATCTAAGATGCGTTGAGTCTTTTCAAGATCCTCTCGTGCTAAGCGCAGACTTTCCTGTGGATAGAGGCAGTTCAAGATTTCACATTCTAAATACAGTCTTTTTTAACAATCATGGATTTAAAACAATAGATATTGTTATAGGAAGATAGATTCCAATCATGTACACAAATGTCTCATTGCCTAAATGTTCGTTATGTCAAGATTTGATCATAACAGGATAATAGGTTTGGTCCCAAGCATCTAAACATAATGTCGGTGAACTGGAAAATATCATATGACTGTCACACATTACATCAAGACATACACTACTTGTAATAGTAATAAATTGATCTACAATTTTAATTTTAGCACTATCATCCTTAGTGAGATACAAAAAGTAAAAATCAAAGTACTCAATATTTAATTTAACCCTATTCAGACTGGCATTTTCAAGAGGAGATCTTGACTGGGGGGGGGGGGGGGGGGGGGGGGGGGGTCAATTTTACCCCCAACCCCCCGAGATCTCGGCCACGGATGGTCCGATTGCCGTGAAATTTTGCACGAACGCCGCTGCACATGTAAAGGGTGTCGCTGATATGTTTTTTTTGAGAAAAAAATTTCACATATTTAATATTTGCTAATTTATGCATACTCACGTATGCAGATAAGATGCTTTTTTATTGAAATAGTTAATATTTCAATAAATATAGTTTATGTAGCAAAATTTTTTTTCTAAAAGTTGCTGAGTAGCATAGACAACAGTTTTGAAATGACAAATTCAAAAATTTGAAATTAATTCTTTTTGTATTCTATTGTTTTATGAAGTTCTTATGTATTCTATCGTGTTTATTTCTTATGTATTTCTTTGTTTAAGGGTTAGGGGTTAGGGTTAGGGGTTAGGGGTTAGGGTTAGGGGTAGGGGTTAGGGGTTAGGGGTTAGGGTTAGGGTCTTAGGGTTTAGGGTTTAGGGTTAGGGGGAGAGGGGTTAGGGTTAGGGTTTAGGGTTTGAGGGGTTAGGGGTTAGGTGGTGAAGGGTTAGGGTTAGGGGGTTAGGTGTTAGGGTTAGGGTTAGGGTTAAGGGTTGAGGGTTAGGGTTAGGGTTAGGGTTGTTAGGGTAGGGTTGGTTAGGGTATATGGCTAGATTGCGCTAGTGGCAGGGTATGTTTGGCCAAGGTTTTTTATGGGGTTTAACCTTATTATCATAAAATAATGTGTTAGTTAAATAAGGACTAACTTTAATCTTTGCAATATAAAATAGGGAATAACTTTAATCTTTGCAAAATAGGGTTCGTTTCCTTGCTCTGTGTGGGACCTCTGACTACATTACTTTGGAATGTGTTCTTTTTTACACTATTTTTTTTTCACACTACTTTAACTTACAAAAGTTTAAGGGACTGATTTTTTTGTATTTTGTTTATCACTTTGGTTTCTTTAATGTTGATAT
>CALNVZ010003430.1:1123351-1134687 GCA_940671915.1 Paracentrotus lividus
TGCACTGGTCACATATATCTATTGAAATATTATTTGTTGATTGTGTGTTTTTAATTCACCATGTTAAAACTGATACCATATTTAGAAGGGAAAGTTAGGGAGTTGTATCCAATAAATTTACATGAATGATTACAAAAAGACAACAACTGAAAATGTTTCTCTCTTTTGGAAATTGTGTTACTGGATACACAGTATCTCAAATTTTGTAACCTATTAAAATAATTTAAAACTTATTGTTACAAAGCTCTCATTCTTTTAGCATGATTTAATGATTTTGCATGTTCTTTACTTTACATCCAACCATTTAACTCCTAACAGACTTTCAACGGGCAAAGGTAAGTAACTGTGATCACAGCTAGGTTGATGCCTGTGATCCATATCATGAAAGACTTCAAGTTGTACTGTCACTACTAAGCTTCTAACCCACATAGTCTACACTACCGAGGTCTCTTCTAAGGTTACACTCATCAACTTCACCTTCTCACCAAGGTAAATACACACACACACACATACCCATTACAACTTCAAATTCTTACGGCAAACAATGCGCAATCCATGAACCCAAAAATGGCTAAGGTTCTTGTCTAAACTTAGCTCATTTGGCTTAGCCGATTTCGGTGGCGCCAAATTTTGCATGAAGGTCTATGAATTCTGACACCATAATCTATGGCGGTTGCATAGGAAAATTGGACCCTGAATTCATGAACTTCTACTTTTATAATAAATTAATGAATGCTAATTCAATTCAGGAATGAATACCTTTTCTTTTATATATTCAACTCAGAACTCTTGGTAACTACTTCAGATAATAGGGTATAACCCTAATTTCCAGGAAAGGTGTTTTGCAAGTACACCGAATCTAAGATGTGATAGTGTCCATGAGTAATTTCACTTCTATTGGTAGTCGCTTGCTGCTAGCCATACTCATTAAATTCACACATCACCTTATCATTAATGCTCAGGGTATATGATCGACTTTCATCTTTCTATTTGAAAAGCATCTCATGAAAACTATGTACGTAGAGAACAGGAAGACTTCTGATTAAAAAGGCAACGTTGGCCTATAAGGTATAATGCTCAGAACTCTTGATGTAGCCCATCAAGTGCATTGGTGCACCTATAAATTTCATGACCAAATATTGTAGAATTCTTAAACACGTTGGCCTTCCTTTAAGAACAGACTTATCACCAATGACAAACCCACTTTGTTAAGTTCATTCTTTGCGGGAAGGTATCAACAAATTTCCATTCCACTAGCTTACCTTAGATAAGTTCATAATCTCCGGATATTAGCTCAGTGTATTTCTTCGTTGGGTCTTGTTTTATCCTGACCATACGGAGAACCTCCATGAAGGATACAAACACAAAACTCATGGAGCGAACTACGACTCGTTTTGTACAGCATAGTATGGAAAGAGGAACAACTGGCAGTTACAAGACTCATACATAGATACCATTACGTGATTCCTCCGTTTAAAATAAAACCCCCAGTAAGCTATAAACACAGAACTCCCCATAATTGAACCATGTGTTTAAATGTCAATGGGTAGATCTACCAGAGTTTCTATCTCCTCCACTTTCAAATGTTGGGACGACGTTTTGCATTTCTCTCGTTAAACCTGGGTAGGGATAGACTGACATGCTGACATCAAGCTGATAACAACACCAACACCCACACGCAACAGCTGGTGATGGATTTGGATTCCAGCTGTTCATCTTACGTAACAGTATAAACAAGTGCTTCATCGGATGGACAGAAAATCTGGAACTAGTGAATTCGTATTCCATTTGTTTTATCCTATTTTGACATGGGGGGGGGGAGGGGGTCAACTTCAACCGCGACTGCCGCGCACACCGCTGCCATCTCTCGACCGGTGCTCTATGACCTTTTGCTTTCCAGGTCCCGCGACATGTGACACCACATTCGGAAAAATTGGACACATCCGTTGTCGCATTAACTTACATGTGTGATCGCATGTCCGGCCTTAACTTGAACGAAAATCATCATTTTGCATGCGTTGTGTACAAATCGCTTTCCAAAATCTGTAGCATTCTTTATAGCACTGATAAATGTGCTTCTAGAGCCTTTTGATGATTTAAATTTTTCTTTATATTGGATCAACATAACACTTCTCAATAAAAACAATGAAATGTACAATCAATGTAAAAATCAATGAATAAGAAGAATGAAAAATAATACTAATACCATCATTTGCAAAAGTTAGACCACCCACATTTTGGGGGTATTATGTTCAATACAATTATTCTTTTTAGCCAATTCCTTGCTCACACACAGCGAGAAATGGACTCTTACGACATGTAATACCAGTAAGATCTGCAGCTCGGGCCTTGAATGTCACGACACGGAAATGAACAACTCTTTTCCAACATTCTTCTCACAATGTTGTCCCTGGCAACGCGTTGTTTTTCTTGGACGACCATGCCTCTCCGGTCGACAAATGAGCCATCGTTTCGAATTTGTGAATGGCATTGTGGACGACAGTCTTGCACCCACGTCTTCTCACGAATACTTGCGTTCAGAGTAGCTTTCTTGAAAGGGTACTATTTTAAACCCTCCTGAACTGAACTTAGACTCTGTTTTTTCCCATCCTGGATAAGAGACAAAGGACAATGAAAGACCCTTCTGAGGCAAACGCATTCATGAAATGAGCTAAAAGCATTAATTCTCAATCCCATGAACCATGACATGAGAAACATGGTACATAAAATTTCAATGGAACAAAACGAATAATGCCTCATTAAACATAAACCCCAATTTAGGGTGGTCTAAACTTGCAAAATGAGGTACATAGAGAAATTTTTTTTTAAACCTGAATTGTCCGATTTAATACTGTTGTTGTGCTAACTCACGGCCAACTTCTAGGAAAAATTTGAAGTTCATGAAATGTGTATTAACTGAAATATTACAGGATTTCAATAAAAATCATCCAAATCTAAATTAGCATAAATTCAATATATGTTTCATATGGTGTTTTCGAACAACAGAAATAAGCAATGCCGTTACCACTGTGCAACGGAACATCGTGCAGAATTTCGTCGTGATGGACCATCAATACACTCAGATATCAGGGTGGGGGTGGGGGTAAATTCCCCCCCCCACACCTATTCAACTCTTAATCTGACAACGCCCATTCAGATAGGGTTAAGACATTATCATTTCCAAAAAGTAATTTAAAATTTTAGAGGACAGATCAAAATGAAATTTACACGAGGCGAAATGACCCACGAATTACGTTTATATTTTTGTTTTGTTTGTTTTTTTCTAAGTTCCCCCAAGAAGTCCGTAATCATCAAAATACGGGGAGAGCTAGACACCAGCAGACCATGTGTAAGGTTTTGCAGTCTGTTTGCTTACGTAATGATTTTAAACAAAACTATGATTACTCCAGGCCTGAAAGAAATCTATAGTAAATTTGGTATTACATTTATTCTTAAACGACATTTCATATCAAAAAGTGGATATTCAAATTTAATGAAGATCAAGCATTTTTGTTCTATTCATTCTCTTTGAACCTCTAGTTCCCATTCTGTCTCCTATCACTTCCGGACTGCTTTTCCTTTGTTTTCCTCATTTATGTTCTTTTTATTCATCTCATGTATTCCATTTTTTGTGTCTTTCTTCGTTTTCCTATGAATTTCTCTACATTTTCCTTCTTTCTCCACTTTCCTAAATAAGACGTAACGTTCTTTATTCCCTCTTTTTCTTTCCTTTTATATTTCTGTCATCTTTCTCTGTCGCTGTCAGCTCTGTCAGCCTACTTCTCCTGGGGGGGGGGGGGGGGGCGGGGGGGGGGGGGGGGGGGGGGGGGGGGAGAGGTGGATTTAATCTTGGTGAGGTGTGTTTGTTTACTTAAGATTACCAATCCCTGGAAAGGATTGCTGATATCGGGATAGTGAACAGTCAAGATGTCATAGAAGTCATGTAGAGTTTGCGGTTGTTCCATGAATTCTTTATAATTTCTCTCAACCAAGTGAAATCCAGGAAGTAACACATAGATATACATTCTATATACACCAAACATAAAATGAGAGATAAAAGAGGTGAAACCTGTTCTTGGTCTCAAGTAGTGTCATATTCTGTAATGTGGGAAATATACATTTATTTCCAAACTGATGAATACTGAACACAGAATATTGCCTCTGTCGTGATTTGGCCGGTTATTTAGCCCAGAATCTGGGTGTTTCCATTACTGCTACCCTGCACACTCCAATTTCTGCTATACAACCTTTTCAATTTGGACTCGACCGCATTATCCCGTTTCTGTGATTGGCTATTTTGCTCACTGAATATATATACGCCACTTTCCTGATAATGGATTTGCAACTAAGAAGGAATGTAAATTTGTGTGCGTGTAAATCTGTGGGCGATAACGTCACGCGAAAAAATACGTACGAACTCGTAGGATTTTTTACTGCCCAACATCCTTGATCGCAAAACGCTTTCTCCTCTTTATTCATATTTATAATTTCATCATTTATATGTATAATAAGGGCCGTCTAGATGCTATTCGATCGTCTTAAATGTGAATTTCGGGAGACGTACAAAAGGTACTACAAAATACCAAGGTTTGTTGTGTGAGAACGACAGCGCAGTCAGCAGCGTCACGAGCTTCTTTCTCTTCTTCTTGAGTTTGATTTTCTGCAGTCATTGATTTTTTTTGTCATCTCACTTATTGAAAAACAGAAAAACACCTAAAAACTACAGAGTATGAAAATGGCGCAATGAACTTGAAAGACTTGTTTGTGATATAAATGACTTGGTTTGTCATTGATGCTTGACTTCTTAATTATAATCCTGTAATGATCGATGGCAGTCTTACACCCCCTCCCCCAGTCCCGCCCCCGCTAATTTCTCCTTAAACTGCCCCCTTTTTTAATCATCTTTACGAATGTCGAAAATGCCTTTATTTTCCTCGCTCCGTGCTGCTCTCGTTGCTAGAAATTCACAATTCGATATTTGAATATCCGCGCGCCAGACTACCAGATAAACCATGTTATCGGCATCTGTTTAACAGTGTACATTACACAAATGCCGGAAGTAGGTCAACAGACCTTGCTTATGTTTATCTGGAGCTTTGCAATTACGTTATGTATATGTTTGGACCACAAAAGAAACAAAATCCCGGATTGTCTACGAAGAGGGGGGATCGGTGTGAAACTTAGATCAAAACCAATTAGGTCATCGACAGGCCAACGAAAGGTGGCGATATATATATTCATGAGCAAATAGCCAATCACAGAAACGGGATAAATGGTCGGACGTCCAAATTGAAAAAGGTATAGCAGAAATGAAGTGTAGCAGGGTAGCAGTTAATGGAACACACCCCCAGAAATCTGGATACAGCAATACCAACAAATAATAGTCACCACCTGAGTTGGATATCAAATTAATTGCACGTACACCGATATACAAACTGACCTCGCACCACTTGCCTGAAATAAATAAGTACCATGTCATGTCCCGTATAGTAAATATTTTATTCTAAACACGCACAAACCATCCTTTACATTGCGATAATGCTGCAAAAGGAAATTAAACACACAACTTACAGACATAACCTTAAGTAAACACTATTACGTACTTAAACAATAACGTTGATTTGCTGAAAATTACGCAGATTATGTGAAGACATTTTTTAAGTTTAATTGTTTTGTATTTGTATTTGATATAAATATCTCACTAATTGGGATCGATTCTGTTGTATTTTTAAAGTATAAAGGCATTACTTTCTTCTGTTTTTGTTTAAGTTGAGTATTTAATCTGTTACTCTTACAGTTTGTTCTTGTTTTACATTTCTTGTGCCTTGCTTCGTGAACACAACGCAATTGTTTGCGAACATATCTATTCGAATGTGCAAGAGCGCACAGGGGATAATTGAAAACAACACAGCGGACAAAACATAAACTCATCCATATTAAGATTGTATAAATTTTTATGCAAAAGTTATGAGCGCAAATACACTCGGCTCAATTCTGTGTAAAATTTAATTGATATAAAGTAATCCACAGTTAATCACATCGAAGAGTAAACTTGGCACCAACAACCTTAAAAGGTCTCTTGACTCTGATACTATGCAAAGTGATATTTTGGGTCTTTGACGTGTGCTCATTCATGCATGACTCTAATAATGTATCTTCATGTAACACAAATGTACGTCAATATTGTAACAACCCCCCCTCCCCTGCCAAATTAGTTAGCGCCAAAACATTTTCGTAAAAAGTTATGCTAATTTTATAAGGATAGAGATGCAATTTTAATAGCTTTCTGTTGTTTTGATTTTACTCCCAATTTCGCTACGAATCGAAAATGTACATTCGCAACATGCGCCCGGTCTCCAAGCGTAAATACTGAGTTAAAAACCAAAAATAATTGGTACCATAAGAGGCGTGAAGAGTGATATTTCAAATTCGGAACTGTGTACTAATAATATGGAGTTTGTAAATTGGTCTCATTTTGGTAACACTTTTTTTCTAGTTGTCTATTTTAACTTCTCTTACTCGACGATCCAGCTTGTAATATATATATATATATATATATATATTATGTTTTTAAATCCATCCCTCAAAAAACTATCAACTTAAACTAGTGTTTATAAAAACCTATATTTATCAAAAATCAAATTAGGGAAACCTTTGAACATCTCATGCTATTGCAATATGAATCGTTTAATAAATCATAGGAACATCACTCCTCTTGTCTTATGAAAATTGTAACATGTACATTACTTCACGATAATTAAACAGGCCGGATCCAAGAAGATTGATTGAATGCATTTCGGGGTCCCAATGGTCTGGGGAACAACAACGGCTCTATTATGTTTACGCCATGGGCCGTAAAAACATTGTGTGACCAAGGTCTGCGTCCGCCTATGATAAATGTAAACTATTGTGTGTAATAAGTCATCTTGACTTCTTGTCCAATTGGAACATAAATGTAGAACATAATACATCAAAGAATATAATACCTTTGAAAACTTGTGGTATATAGAACTAAAATACAACTAAAATGAGAAATTACGCTGACAACTTCTATTGATATAATCTTACCTACATAAACTTCAATATTGTAGGCCTTAATGTATACACAGCAATATACTTGTTTGTGCGTCTTGTGTATTTTATGAACCCTTGTAAGACAATAAAGTTTGCAATTAGTTGGCCTTTTTGGGGAACAATGACCTGTGTATTGGTGTCTCTTTATGTTATCCTCAACCACCAAATACCCCAAAACATACATGAAACAAACAAAAATAAAACCTCTTCCCTGAAACATCCGACCCCCCCAAAAAAAAAGAAAGAAGAGAACAGAAAAAAATATAATAATAGTCAATGAATAAATGAAATAAAAAAAAACAAATAATACGTAGTGATAAATAGTAGTAATAAAATATAATCAGTTTCGTCGACGAAGAATTGCCAATAGTATAAGAATGATATTAGACAGACCAGACACGCAACACAAGACGAGAGAGAGAGAGAGAGAGAAACGTGATAGACACGTAAAACAAATATTGAAATCAATGGAAATGACAAACAGTGAGACATAACAGCTGACAAAAGTTCAAACATAGAAGGGAAGTAACTGCATAAACTGCTGAAAAAAATCGTTTAGTTTGTAGTCCCAAGGTTAGTTTTCAACTTGTCGCCCTCTTTTCGCTATGATATGCGCAGTCACACAGACACTTACGTTTGAGTTACGTCCGTTTGCTCCAAAAATTATTTCTTTTGGCGGATCCCCACTGAATGCCTTCCATCATAGTCATCAGTTGAAATTTCGTTCATCTACATAAAAAAAGAATACATAAGAACATGATATGAAAAAGATGAAACGAAGATATCATTCAACGTAACAAACGTCAGTGGCTGTGTGACTGTAGCATCACTTATGAAACAGAGTACCGGGGTATAAACGAAGATTTGACATTATGTCTGCACAAACGTATTGATATGACAGCTAGAAGAGAGGGGAAGAAAGAGAGTGAAGAGTTGATTAAATTTACCCCCCCCCAAAAAAAAAAAAATACAACACAAAGAAAAACGGAGACGAGAGAAGAGAAGATAACGCCTTGTGAGTACGGAGTCTGACATGGTAATTTTACTCCATAACCTATAACACTTACCGCTACATTGGTTCAACATACTAGGTCAACCCGCACCTCCACCCTAACCCCCCCTTACCCGGCCCCTCCACTCCCTTTCATTTAAAACAAAAACAACAAACGAACAAAACACAAAAACAAACGAAAAATTTTTATCCCGCCCCATATAAAAATAGAACAAAGTTAAGAGTTGAATAATAACGACAAAAATATTGGCGCTCACAGGTCCCCCTTTATTTTTCTCTTTTTATTAAGTATTATTATTATGAATAATACATCATTACTTTTATTTCGGCCAAATTGACTTAAACATAATATTACCGTATGAGCATGTTTGTGAAATCTATCAGCCCTGATTACCACGATTAATGCCTAAATAAAAACGAACTAACACAGGCACTTCTCACATTAGTATTTGCCGAATTCGACCCGGCACAAACGTAGTACGCGAACACACGACATTAAAAAAAAAAAAAAAAAAAAAAATACCCGCCATTTGTTCGTTGACGAATACTTACACTAGCTTGGCAGCGATTGGGATTGGGACCAAAATGCCGTAAAATATCACCAATATAGTGTCCGGGACTTTAGGGCTGTAAATCATTAATTCGTCTTCAGAATTCAACATGAATAGACAAGGAGTGGTAGGGTAAGTTCAATGTACAATACGTCAATATTGAAAGTAATACTAGACAAATTGAACCGCAAATAGGAACCGTAAACTGTTACGAATTAACGACAAAACCCGCCAATGCCAGCACAGAATACCCTGACAAAAAGGCGCAAAATTCACTTTGCTTGCACTACATCAAAATACCTCGTAATATCAACTTTAATATTCGAGGCATTCTCAACAATGGAACAGGAGAAAGTTAACAGATATTTAAAGCTCTAAACAGACCAACGACGTGGTAGGTATTACTGCAATATACGGGGTATTTTAACATCTTGTTGACCTAAAAAATGATACTACCGATGGCTTATACAGAAAACCTGTATGTAAATACGTTTTTTTGCATGAGATACACTAATTTACATTATTGAACAATTGAATAAGAAAAGGCAAGAATAATAAATGCTAACGGGAAAATAGACAAAAGAAACTTCCCCTCTCGACCATTTTTTTGAAAATAATAAGCTTTTATTGCATCAGGGAAACATTTGCCAATCCGTACAGATATGCTCGCTCGTATAAACGGAAAAAGCCATATACACATAACCAACACAAGATGGAGCCCCAACTTAATGAATTAAAGTTGAGTTTAAGAAGGGAATGAAATTTCCATAAATTGGGGTTTCTACAGATAATATATAGCATATGAAAACGTTGTTCAAACAGATAGCATTTCAACAAATCCTCATGGCTTTCTCAATATTTCTGGTGTAGTTCAAAAAATTAGCCTCCTGCCTAGCACTACGAAAGACTAGGTACCTATACACTCTGGGGGTGACAGTCACGGCCGGGTATTGTGGTATCAACGCCTGGATGTTGAATACAGAACGATGTGCAGATGGAGATAGATAAATTTTACCACATTTTCAGGAATCAATTCAACAATAATTAGGATCATATAACAAATCTTTACTATCCCTATATAACAACCAGTATGAATAACAGTTTTCCCAAGTCTTAAATTGTGAAGTAAGATTACAAACAATGAAGTTATTTATTGATATTATTACTATTTATATATTTAAAAATCCGAGTAGGCCTACTACATTGTAGAAATCCGGTCGCTCAACAAAGTGCACACGCGGCTTGAGCAGCTAGTCTTATCTGTATACGTATTGTTACTGTTTTATTTGTGGTGTTTGTGTTGTGCTTCACTGTATACTGTGCATGTTGGGCTTGCTTTCGAATGATTCGTTATATCCTTGTCGACAACGGTATTCAAGAACTGGGTGAACGTTTGGTCAACTACCTCTATGAAGTTGAAGACACATATGTCTAAGTGAACAGATGATGAGCACCTCACAAAGAAATGATAAACAATTCTGCTTACTACTCCGCCTATATGCCTCCAGACTGATTTTTTGTATAACATGTAGGCAAACGCGAATTCATAGAAGACGGTAATGTGCAAAGTGAAGCGCAAAAGCGAACACGCAGCACATAGCTAGCTAGGCCATGCAGGACAACCGCGCCGGCGGCAAGCGAGACCGAATCCGCTAGGACTCGTTTTTCAAGAGCCGGCGCAATCACACGCGGAAGAATATCTTACAATAACACGAACCGTTACGTCCGCTACCGCGAATTGACCGGTGACAGAATATCTCGATCATTTCATTTATTAATTAATCTTGAAATTAACAATATAGGTCTACGTACATTTAGAGGGCAGTTCATATTTGAGAGAATGAGTATGATCATATATCTATTTTTTATAAGCATTTACGATTTCGAAAATTGATCAAATGCACACAACAGCTGATTTCCTTACCGGTACAGTCATGACAGTCACGTTTTTACTTGACTTGTTTCGCCATGGTCACGAAGCCAAGGCGGCAAAATCGTCTTAAAATGCTACCAAAATAAGAATCTTCTAACAATGTACGAGCTATCATGACGATGACATTGCTTCATATATTTCTTTTTTTAAATCATTCATACAAACTCGATAACGATACAAATAAAAGTTCTGACACGCAAGTAGATTCATATAAATGTTCACGTGACACAATACATGCCTTGTGTTTTACTTCGCCAAGACCCGAACTCCCTCTGTGACGTCGACGGAGAGAACAATACTGTAGTACGCATCCCCATCCGGGGATATCGACTCGGAATTACAGGGTAAGGGTACTCTAAAATCACTATTCCTGAACTTATTTTGGGGGTTGAAACGCCACTTCAGCATTTTTGGGGTTGTAAGGAGCTATTAATGTATACTCAATTTTGGGATCGTCTTCTTAAATTCAACTTCAAAAATGCCTACTTATTTAAATTTCTTCCAGATAATATTAGATCTTAAATATGGCCCATCTTCTGCCGAGCGTCTGAAAAGTATAACATCCATGTACGATTATACAAGTTCACACTCTTTAGCTTTTATCGTAATTAAGATGGAGAAAGATGGTGGTTGAAAACAAGCAATGACTGTTACCTGTTTGAGTAAGATCGGTTCAAATGCTGGGTCCAACTCCTCTGCAACATTCTCAAGGCGACATGGTTTACCAAAGCGAACAGCATTCTCAAGACTGCGTAGGAAGTCAGGA
>CALNVZ010003430.1:1159158-1185232 GCA_940671915.1 Paracentrotus lividus
AGAGAGAGATGAATGATTGTCTTGGGCTTTGACTGTGTTCTATCCGGCAGTGCTAGCAGAATTGGACTGTGGAGTAACTCAATAAACATTAAAAGGAATGATTATTCTGTTAGTCCACATCGTAACGAATGGACTGCCAATGCTGAATGAACAAAGTGTTTGCACAGTTGTTATATTTCTTTTTCTTCTTCATTAATTTGATCGAATGGAAAGTTTTTTAATCATTCATGAGCTCTCGTAAAAGCAGTTTCTTTCATATCAATGTTTTGCTGGAGCACAAACAGGTTTGCAATAGCAAATGAAGAACTGTTACGTAATTATGACCCTACGTCCTAAAACTCTCATCGTGCATGCTTTAGCGTACATATAAAATTCCAAATCAACCTACAGCATGCAAAACTTCCTGATAATGAACACTTACCAACCCAGCATGAGGCGGGTAATAAGAGAAGGACACGGATTAGAGAATAATTCGCGATTACTAGCAACGTGAGATGACGAAAGGAACACGTGCAAGATAAGAGGATGTCTTTTCATTCCACGGGGCCGGTTTTTTTTGCAAGGGTAGTTAATTGCAAAATGAAATGTAGTGGGGTATTATACTAGTGGTTTGTTTGTTGTTGTGTTGTTTTCATTATCATCATTGGTAATCATTGTCAATAAACATAGCGGTCAATAAGGTACATTGTACGCCTGAAAAAATGGTCAGGTTAAATTGTCACGATGATGTTGTATCATCAACATGTAGAGGTAACCTCATTTAATTGTCAGGCGCTTGTACTTTCATCATTTCCCTTTAAAAATAGGACTTGCTTTAGCGGAAGTCGCTGATTTGGGTCGAATTGAACGGGGTTTTACGCCATTTAGGGTATGTTTTTTTTTTTTCCAGTATGACATCTCGGAAAGGGTTGAAAATTTGACTTCATGCTTACAACGTTTAGTCTGACGTCGAAAGGGATGCAATTTGATGTTCATTGCAATGAGAATGTTTAGGGACCATTGTCAGGGTGCGGGACACGCATGGGAAATACTTTTTTTTTTGTTTCGAGTGAGCCCATCCAGCCTTTATCCCTCCCTCTCTCTTTGTGCTCTTACCTTTTATCTCTCAATATACTTTCCTTAACTATTATAAGTGAATGTTTAGCTGGCGTACATCATCAAGTCATGTGAAAGGGAAGTGTACTCGTTCGCGAAAATACTATAGCAAATTGTTATCTTGTTAATGATTTCTTAGTATCTTTAGTTAGGCAAAATTAGGTATTTCCTAGCACCAGTGTTCTAAATTTTCCTTCTCTACATAATTTGTTTAGAGGAATAAAGATAGTTATAAATAACATTTAAAGTGAAACTGTTTTAATAACTGTATGACACTCAATGGACCATGACAGTCACATGGTGCTCCTTTCAATAAAACAAAGCTCAAAAGAGAGAACTCTTTAACCTGCAACAAAATACAAACAATATCGGTATTGTGAACGAGTGATTGTCCAATTTAACAGTGGATTTGAATATACATTTGCTACACACCTGGAGTATATATCACTGTAGAAAGGGAAGACGATAGCGCTTGTTTTCCAATCCAGCTTAAGAGATGGTCGTGAGATCTTCCCTCTATTCATTCACGCCATATCTTCTTAGCTCATATCTGGTACAGATCACATAACCCCTAGATAGATTGATAGAAACATAAAAGAATGTAACATTCAAGCATTCACACGCATAGTTCCTAGCTAAGCTGAATCTGTAAAGATCATACTCGGCCTGCATAGGTGATATAACAATAAAAACAACATAACCACTCATTCATTTAACAACATAGTTCTTGCAACTCAAACTGCAAACACATCATACTCCAACACCTTAAGCAATAAAAAAAAAAACATAATCAATCAGGACCATTCTTGGTTCACGTGTGTTGACCCGAAATTATGGACAAAAATTTAATTGGCATTAACTCTAACAACTTTGAAAATATAACTGATTTAATGTTGAGATCATACTAGGACTTAAGATTAAAAAAGGGTGAATGACAATAGTCAGTAAGGAGCCCAGCATTACAATCAAGTCAGGGTCAAACAAGTGATATTTAAGTACCATGTTTCTATTCAATTTGTGGGTTTTTTTTTTTGGCCTGTTAATGTATGCGAAATAGGGGAAACTTTCACATGGGAAGAGGGTTAAAGCAGCAAATTTCAATTTAAGAATATCCATTATTAATGTGAACGATCCGTAAAATAAATTAATTATATGTTAAGAAAAAAAGGAACAAAAAACCGTTTTTTAATATCTTTTACGGTTTTTGTCCAATACACTTTTGAAAATCGACGCACTATCTCCAATATCAAACTCGTAATGATTGAATTACGATAAGTGTCATAATTTCAAAAATGCTCCACTTTAGGGTCAATATTGCCTTATTGGTGTTTTTGTCAATGTGTTAACAAATTACGAGTAGGAAGGATTTTTTCAATGGGGTATGATCAATATTTTTTTGCGGGAACTTTTCAAAAATCTACTGCAAAACGGATGTACTTCCTTATAACCAAAAAAAAATGGAAACGTTTTCTCAGGAAGTTAACTCCTCGCTCAATTGAATGTTCTTTGCTGAATTCTGCTGCTTATTAGGTGACTCACTAAGACTCTACAACATTTTTTTTAAAATACCTTCTCTACTTAAGCTGGAAATGCGGTACGGATTACCGATGACCATATCTTTGATGGGCGTGAGGTAAGTCTGTTTTTTTATTTTCTTTGTTTTCTTCGTTCGTTTTTTTTTGTTTTTGTTTGTTTTTGCTGCATATGTGTAATAGAGTTGATGAATTAATTAAAGAACAGTAGCCCTTGGTAAAATGTATCAATGGTGGAAATTACCCTACTCCATTAATATGTAGACCGCCCGATAAGAACACAGGGTAAATGGGCAGCAAATGAAAAAACGAAAGCATCATAGTTATCACAGTCTAAACCTACTTTCGTCAGCAAACCGGGAGTCGCGGTCCGGGTCACGGGCACAGGCCCGTTTCCGGTTTACTTATGAGCAAAAACGGTCGAAATGGAATCGGAGCCGTGTACTATTGCAATGAGACGGTCTCACAAAGCCGGGCTATCTGACCGTATCTAGCCGGAACGGCAACCGGTACGTTTTATGGGATCGCTCATTGGAGCGATTTGAGACGGTTTGCCGTACGGCACGGACCGAACTCGGTGTGACGAAGGTCTAATCACCAACCGATGTTAGAATAAGCTGCTCAATCCCTGCATGGCACCAATGTCCGGCCAATGTAATAAGCCGTATGCCTCTTCCGCCTTCATTAACCCTAAGAAGACTGGAGGGGGGGGGGGCATCATTCAGCCCCAGCCCCTCGACATTTTTGCGAAACTTAGCAACGCAGAAAAAATTGGGCGAGACTTTCATGACTATTTTCTTTTCAAGTCCGAGAACTTTTGAGACAAATTTGCGATGACGCCAGGGTACGCGATCCAAATTACGTAACATTTTCTACGTAGCGTTTCAGACCCAAAGTAATGGTCAAATACGTGTTTTGTGTACATAATTCGCTATATACAATGGTGGTTTTAAGCCCATAAATTGATAAATGTGTCGATTAATTTTCTCTTGTAACTGATTAGAGTCAATTAATGTAAGGTTGTGTTTTGATTAAAATAGTGTCACCAATGATTGCCATCGAAAATATACGGAATAATATCAACCCAAGAAGAGTCCGTAAAACAAAGAAATCATGATAAAATTTGAGCGCTGGAGCGAATATGGATGATAGGTTATCAAACCATAAATATTATGAATCTCAGTAGATATTAGAGCAGAACTGAAAAAAAAATCTCGATACAGATTTATTTTTGTTTTAACCCATTTCACCAGAAGCCTAGCAAAGAGCCGCAAACAAAAATGAGCCCTTCGTAACAGCTTTATTTAATATAATTACAGCAATCTTAGATTGTAGGGCATGAAAGTAGCAATAATTAATTATTGAAGAAATTACTCGGAGAATATGACTCATCGGTTTTTGGAGAGGATGCCGTGGGTACTGCGGCGTGGCCAATTTTTGGCACGATTCGCGCGCTCAACGGCCGAGATCTTAGGGAGGCTGATGACCCCCCCCCCCCCATTTAAGTGTGTCAAAAAAGCCCAGTTTTTTTAGGGTTAAGTACAAAACAAAAATATGGAAAGATAGTGACCATCACCCTGGTCAACGAAGCCATTGCACTGGCAAATTTTGAGCACCCCGCTGGACATCCCCAGGAAATGGAAGTGTGTGCACTATTACAATGTATGCTGGATGTATTCGAATCCAATGACCAGAGCCAATCATATCCTGTCTTATAGCGTCTTTATTCATGTAATTTGAAAAACATAGAGAAATAGCATGTCAGTATTGCAGATACCAATCTTCATAAACCAGCTATCCTATTTGGGCAGATCATTAAGAACTTTTTTGGCAATATGCCGCGGAAGGGCCAGTTTAATGGCATTGAATGAAAAATAAAGAAATATATGGCAAGAACAGAAGTAAGGATCCTGATAGGAATTTGGAAAAGTGGCAAACAATCTCCAAATGCAAACCTTTGTTAACATGTAAAGCAGATGGTATCTAGAGTATGATGACATTGACAAGAATATACTTGGTGTACTGGCATCCAAATCACCACACAACTGGTATATTACTGTACTCCATGGTATTCGCAATGGAATGTTAAGAATTTGATATCTCCCATGATCATTGCTGTAGTGTTGCAGGGCATTTGTTTATACTTGAAAATAAATCAAATCAATCAAATATCATGTTGTTGTAACTATACGCAAAGATGGAAACGGAAGTCTCCTCACATTTGTTAATAAATAAAAAATGATTATGCACTTAACTAAACAGAATGTAATTACTCTTATCAAAACTATTTGTTTAAAATCTCTCATTTAAGAAATGCAAATTATATTCAACAAATTTGGAAGATTGAGTAATTTGCTTTGTTTGTTTGTTGTTATTTTGGGGGGGGGGGGAGGAAAAGTAAAGGACAGGCATAGGTCTGCTTACTGGAGATAATGAAAAGTATAAAGTAATCCCTCCTATACATCAAGAATCATATCCTAAACGCGTAATCCTCCCCCCTCCGCAATCACCACCAGTGAAATAAATCTAACAAAAAATGGATGTACGGGCAATAATAGTAATAGAATGATATTCATTATGCATCATTGATAAAAGAGGAGTTCTTCTTTTCATGACTTTCGCATTTATGAAAGCATACGACTAGCATACATGTACAATTTTGCATGTAGGTTGAATTTTCATTAGAATAAGGTTGAAATGGCTGAATTTTGAACATCAAAAATAGTTAAAAACGTGTATTAAACATGTTTTAAGTGAATAATTCATTGGTAAAGGGTAGTGTGATTTAATAGTGATTACATTTTAATAGTATAAAGCTGATTTCAACAGTGTCCCTCAATTTTTGTTTGAAATGCATATGTGGTTAAAGTAGCGTAAATTCCTTTATACACTTGAATTTAGACATGATTCTTGGTTGTGGCGTTACTTTCATCATTATAGTGCACCAGCAAATGTGACAAGCTGGTCCTAATAATTCTGTAAATGAGATGAGACTAAAATTCGCAGTTGGCCATTAAACGACACTTGTAGTCTGAAATATTAGGTTTAATCGCAACAGAGACCCTTTTACAATTTTACCACTTGACTATTTTTTTATTATAGCTGTGATAGTCCATAAATTGGTGTTTATTATTATGGAAAATGGTATTACAAGATTATTGAAGGCATCTTCTGAAGTCATGAATGCTAGAATTACATTACCACTGTAAATGTCAGAGCGTAATTCCGTTACCTGTAATCTGTAATTCTGTCACCAATGTCTTCTATTGAAGAAAGACCGATCATGAGTAATCATCATTAATTGATGATATGCGTGTAAAAATTATTTCCAATTAAGCTTGAGCAATTAATCAAACTGAATTTGGACATCTGGTAATTCGCGTTTACGCGATGCACTTTCCGTCATTCACACCTGAACGGGTGAGAGTTCCAAATTAAAACTTGACATTATATACAAACTGAATTGGATAATTGTTGAAATATAGGTAGAGAAGTAGGGAAATATTGTAATATCTGGATGCTGTAAGGAATGAAACCAGCTGGAATTCTGTGATTTGCATTCCGTTACCCGTGGTAATCTTACATGAGCATGAAAATTTGTAAAATTGAGACAAAAATCATTTCATGAAAATTCATGACAATGCCTCTATATTCAATGTGCAGGTCAAAAAAAAAAAAAAAAAAAAAATTGGTTCCAAAAAAGGTTCACTTTTCCAAAGAATCGCCCTCAATTATTTACAATACCATAGTTTCTTGGCTAGGCTAAATCTAAAAAAAGATCATAAATCAGCCCTAGGTAAATGTGAGGAACAATAATAACAAGTATCATTCATTCATTTACAAAATAAACCTAGTTCTTAGCGAGATCAATCTGGAACAGTCATTCTCAGCCCTGAAACCTAAATACTATTCAAGCTAACAGCCAGCCTGTGCCTCCAATGTCAATGATTAAATAAGATGAAATTAAAATAAAATCTCGTGACAGCTAGATGTAAGAGCTGGCATAATTTGTCAGTAAATATATTGTTATAAAACAAATTATTTAATAACAGAACCACGATGATACATCGCTGACATAATTTCAGATTATATTTCATAACTGCATCAACATGCATGTAATCGAATTATTATGTTTCATTAATAGAATAGCATCTTGCAAACATAAAGTCATGGATGCTTGGTAAGAAAATAATAATCTCGACTTAATCACTCTAAATTCAATGTAATAGAGAATAATGTGACAACCTACACTGATCCGCAAACAGACGCTCTTAGTTTATGAACGTAAATTCACAGTTTTGTAGATAGAGAATTAATTCCTGCACCCCACTTGTACAATTATATTTCAAAGCATAAAAAAATAAATCTAGTATGGATTATTAAGGAAACAATTATAATATACACTCGCTCATCAAATATTTAACTCTGCATTAAATAAACAACATATAAGTATAATCAGCATTATGGTATAGCACAAAAATGAGGAGAGAGAAATATAGGGGATCGGGTGAGAGAGAGAGAGAGAGAGAGATGTAGAGAGGATGTGTTAGGAGAGTGGGAGAGTAGGGAGAGAGAGAAAGAGAGAAGGCTTATCACCTGATGTATGCCCCTCCCCCCCCAAGCTTTGCCAGCTGAAAGGTGCCATCATATATAATGCGTATACACGTGAACGAAAGCGTTTATGCCACCTGATCCCTGATGTAAACAACTAACTCAAGTATACACATGCCTTCATGACAAATTACTAATTGCAATCAAAGAGGAATAAAAATTAAAACTGTTGCTGCTGTCTTGAAACATACCACTGAAGTAGCACTTAATTTAATGTATCATTATTATGAAAATCTAACCCTGGGTACTTACCGGAGATGAAATGACCAGGAAGTGATTAGTTCCACGAAAATGTGCAGGTTGCCGTAACACGTAATCACATGGCAGATGGTTCTCGCTAACCCTTACCTTGCCGGCGCGGTCCACCCCGCCGGCAGCGATCTGTGACTTGGCCAAAATCCTGTTTATTGGGCGTGGCCGGTTATTGCTAATTGACGCGTCAAGATAACTAGAAAGAATCAATAAATAAAGCAACCTGAATGTAATACGGAAAATTCAAGGCTTGCATCGATGTCTTCCTCAGGCTGATCACGTCTAAACAATCCTATAGGCCTAGCTGATGAAGCAGAATCCAAACCGAGTAGAGTTTGTCATATGTTTCGGACATCCAGGTCAGATAGAAGGTTTAAATACGTGGATCATGCCGTTTCACCTGATGGTTTAAATGTCAGCACTGTCTATACACTGGCTCATGGGAGAAATTATATGTTTAACCTATATATTTCAAAAAACGCACAAATGGACTTCGTTGACCTCAATAACAGATCATGTAACATACTAGCATGTTAATTCTAGCAAAGAACGGCAATATAAAAATGTGTAGCATCAACAAAAAAAAAAAAGAAAAGTAATCAAATACATGAATAAAAAAACAATAAGCGAGTAAATATAAAGTAACCAGCGAAGCACACCAAACATCTAGAAGAACAATTTGAAAGAAAATATAGGACTTTCGTGTTTGGTGTGAGAATAGTAAGGTAAGGACGAAACCTCACAAATATGTAAGTGTTGTGCATCAAAGTTGTAGAGATGTGAAATATTAATATTTATATAAATATGTTATATATAATATATCTCAATATATTAACCATTGTGTTTTTTTCCTTATGTTTTTTTACCTTGGTCATGTCCTTTACAGAGGATCTGTGTGATGATAAAGATATTTATATGACAGTGTCGTATAGACTATACGCACAGGGGACACACTCGGCAGAAAAGTTCCATAATGTGTCTCTAGGTGTTTAAAGTTGATTATTTATGAGCATATTGTACCCCGCTATACACTGCATCACCTGTGGTGGGCAGATTTAAAAAGAGCAGTTTGAAGAAACTTAGCAGTAGCATATAATGATGCTAATGAGGATGCTCTTAGGTACCCAGGCACTCTAGTGGCTAGTGAAGATGTTTGCAGGACGGCTCACGTACTCGTGTCAAGCTGTGGTTAGAAATTTATACTTTAGAGTTATTCTCAGAATTGACAACTCGATTAATAAATTGTAAATATATTGGTTACCTCCTCAAGAGCAGCTCAAGGTACTTCTGCAGATTGTGGAAGCTTTGGTACAAAAATATGTTGGCAGTGTAGTCATAAGATTTAGTGTTATTTCTGGTTTGTTTTGTTTTTTAAGTAATAGAATATCTCATTAGTTGAATTGTTTTTAAGCTTTTTGTTCATGTATTTTTTTTTTTTTTTTTTTTTTTTTTTTTTTTTTTTTTTTTTTTTTTTTTTGTTTTGTTTGTTTGTTTTGTTTTGTTTATTGTTTTTTTTTTTTTTTTTTTTTTTTTTTTTTTTTTTTTTTTTTTTTTTTTTTTTTTTTTTTTTTTTTTTTTTTTTTTTTTTTTTTTTTTTTTTTTTTTTTTTTTTTTTTTGTTTTAAGGTAGGTACTATGAATTGTTGCTTGCTTTTTATTTTCCCCTATTTTTTCCTTATTGTGTTTTAATCTTTGCACTGTATATCTCACATGGCTCTTGTCATTGTAGATCTTTTACTTTTCTTCAACTAGTTCACTATGTATTTCAGTATTATTCATTGTATTCATAAGCCTATACTATTTTATGTTTGTATGTTGTATGGACGCATCTGCATCTGCAGCTGTGTCCTGGAATAAGGTCTTCAATTCAATTCAATTCAATCATCAAGAATAACACAATAACCACAGCGTGCGTGTATATTGGTATAAAATATAAATAAAATCTCCAGTTAAAGAGGCGCTGTGTCCAATAAGTTCGGATAGCATAAGAGCGCTGTTTAAGTTCCAATTCAATCATGTCAAATTCAATTTCAACTTTATTTTTCAAATTTTCACAGAATCAGAGTACAATTTTTGAACGATTTTCAACTTATTCGTTCTCATAAATGAGGTTTGGATGTCTCCTTTCACTATCCCTGAAGTTTTTCATTTTTCTGTTTTTTCTTCTTCTTCGATGAAAAATTATTTTTGTAAAGTCCACTTTCTGAAAATTTTCCCCGGACGTTTAGTGCGTGGACGGCCAAAAAATTAAGTTGATGTTTTAATTCTTCTTTAAAGATTTTGATTTGAAATTTCTCTCTAACCTATTCACGTGTCTTACAATAAACATAGACATAATACTACTAATTTTTGGAGCTGAAATGATTGCAATAAAGGAAAAACCTTATATAAAACAACATGGAGAAGGTTGCAAAATTTTCTCCCAATAGGCAGTTTTGGTCGCACGAGGTTAATACTAAAGTATGACATCTATCCATGAGTGCATAATGGTGAGAATCTTTTTTTCTGGCTCAAGCGAATGATGTTGCTTCGTTATTAATTTATTGAATTGTGTTTGTCACACTCTTTCACTTTATGGGATCCTAAATATCTGTGGACGCTCTCTTCAACACTTCGCCGGCGGATTTTCTTTCCAAGAAAAGCTTGTCACCCGCCAGAATATGACCATTTCTGTCATTTTTTTTTTATTTTGGGGGCGCTTTTTGTTAACCGCGACCGCACAAGTCCCCCCTCACTCTAGCCCAAGGAAACACGTCTGAGGTGGAGAGTTGTTATTGTTCTTTAACCTAAAATCTATAGATTTATGGTGACAGGCTCGACCCTTTTGTCTAGGGGAGGTGTCAAATTTATTTGACAGGGTTCAACATTCCATTTTATTCATGTTTGGACTATAACGGAAACTTTGTCTTCCCTAATTGTATTTGTAAAATCTTCACCGAACATAAATCATGTGAAGTAGTATCAATAATGACTATTTGGCGGCCTTGCCATCAGGCTAACCAAAATTTCAAGTGGAAAATATGATATTTAAAGGATTAAAGGTGGTTTTTTCATTTTTTTTTGGTTTTTTTTTTTTTTATAGGCAGGTGTTTCTGCATTTATTGATTCGATAACATAATATCACATTAATCATGATATACATTTACATAAAATATATAAATAATTGAATAAAGATTAAAAATGTGACATTAACATAATAACAATGGATAATAGACATAATTGATAATACATTTAAAACAAATACTAATACTTCAAAAATGCAGGGGCCAGCTATCATAGCCAAACATGCTTGACCGATAGCAGCCAGCTTGTTTTCAGGCATAAAGATGGAATAAATATTCCCGAATTTCACCAGTGCTCGTTTTTTTAACCCTTCATACCGCCTCCCCTAGACAAGAAGACCTAAGCCTGTCTCACAGAAATACAGATGTTAACTTAAAATAAAAATATAAACAGTATCACCTGCATGTCGCGCTTTCCTGGGGTAGGATGAAGAGGGTCTTTGATATGGCGGGAAAACAAAAAGGGGGACCCAAAATGAACAAAATGACAAAAATGGGCATCAACGGGGTTGGACAAATTTTTTTTTTTGGAAAAAATGTCCCACGTGAAGCGTTTGGGAGAAATGTCCATACAAGAAATAGCCAGGGTCAAAAGTAAAAAGCAGGGACAAAACTATTCAAGGAATTAAAGTCAGAGCAAAATGATGTCGCATTAAACGGCAAAAAAATATTACACCTTTTATGACGGACAGTGTGAGTAGGAATGCTAGGTAGGGGGAGCGAGGGCGGAGGGGTTCATTCCCAGAAAGGGGTCGCTGAACCGGTCTGTTTTTCAGTGTTTCGGCAGCGTCGATGCTTTACCTATAGGGTGAAGGAATTCTTTTTATTATAACATACCTTTTTTTTTGTTTTTTTTAATGAATGTTTTCAGGGGAAATTGATGTGTTGAGGTCAAACTTTACGGTGGCACGTCCAGTGGGGATGTTTTTTCCCGACAAGTTACGTCTAAAACAGGGGCCGTGAGGCGATTTTGAAGTGGAGGGGCTGAAGCCGAAGTGGGGGGGGGGGGTATGGGTTGTGAGCAGGGTTAAAAAAACAAACATGGTCATTTTTGCATTTTTGTACACGTTGTGCTTGAAGACAGAGGGGGTGGGGTGCGCCCCACCCCCAAACCGCCAACCCTAACCCTGGATCACGCCCCCTGTATAAGGGGTGATAATAGACTTGTATAATCATCAATATTGAATTTGAATTTGAATTTGAATGTGCGTTCAGGTCGCATTTCGCAATGGACCACACAACTCTTATCATTTTTATGCTGGTGCACACACAGCTGTAAGTACGCGTATATCGTACGTAACTAGGCTGTACACGGGTGCATGCTATATAGGAAAATATAAATTTTATATAACCGGCCAGTTGCTTGTATGTCCAACTATCCAGAGTCCAGATAGGAATATCCAGACAGAGATTTTGACCAGCCATTTGTAAAGGTTTACAATCAATCTGTTTGTAGTTTTTTTTTTAAACGAAGTGGTAGAAACTATACTTCACATCAAATTATTGATGAAGATAGCATCATTCAACCTACATTTTTGGCTTAATCGCGGGACAGAAACAACCAGGCTTACGGTAGGCCTATACCGGCGGTAGCAGCGGGAATACAACTGGTGCTGGTGTACAGCCTTATTTACCAACGGATTGAGCTTGGCTTGTTAGATGTCGTCGATGTCGCGTCTGCCTGATGAAGAAGGTGGTTATTCTGATGAAGAAGGTGCTATAATAATGAAATACGATATCCAGATCTACCTATAGGAGCCTAGGGCCTACAGCTGAACAGAATGATGCAGATTATGAGGTCACGGGCACACAAGCAACTGAACCATCTGGGACTATGACAAACTCGTAAGAAAACTTTCAGAAAAAAAAACTTCATTTTTCACTTTTTAAAAATAAACATTTCACTTACTTTTCTTCAATAAATGAGTGTTTGGATGTTCCTTTCCTGTCCTGATGATTTAAGTTTTTCGTTTTTTCTTCATGGATGAAAAATTAATTTTTTAATGCACTTTTCTGAAAGATTACCCGACGTTTTTTGTGCGGGAGACGGCACAAAATTAAGTGATGTTTAAATTTTGTTTTTAAGATTTTGATTTGAAATTTCTCTTTCTCCTAAACCTATTCACTGTGTCTTATAATGACATAGACATATACCACTAATAATTTTGGAGCTGAAAGTGATTGCAAAAAGGTGAAGATCCTTAGATAAAACAACATTGAAAAGGTTGCAAAATTTTCTCCCAAATATGGCATTTTGGTCCACGAGGTAAATACTAAAGTATTGACATCGTGTCATGAGAGGTTGTATCCATGCTATCAGGAGTACAGTGTATGTAAAATGCAAAGTGCCTCTAACCTCTGGAAAGTCTGTGTATCAAGGGAGGTTTCGGATGATCTGGAGAAGACCGAGCTTACCTCTATTATCTCCAAACGAAGACTTAACTGTACTTAAATTGTATGCTCACCTTCACCCACAGAAAATTAGCAAGACAGGATCTTGAGAAGACTCAACACATCTTGGTTCCTGCCAAAGCAGACCTGAGAGAAGTAGACCAAGGTAATGCTACACTCGAGACCAAGTATGACGACACTGTGCATTAAAAAAAAAAAAAAAAAGTGGAAAAAATATAGAGAATAAATGTGATCTGTGCAAGGCTAGGTATGTCAGGTCTGATACGGAATTCCACCAGCTCCTACGTAAAACAAACTGGTCTTTGTAAAATGGATTTGAACGTATATGTCAATTGTATGTTGGCATGCATTTGGATTGTTAAGCCAAACATACATGATTCATTGGTGCTGATGTTAAGCAATATGCTGTAAGACATTAGTTTGAAACTGACTTATTCGGAATTTTATATTTGTGCAGTATACTGCAAACGATTCTTATTACATTGGTGTCATGCTCTAACTTCTGCCACTTTTGTGGTACTCTAGTTAAGCTGATGTAGGCCTACTGTTTCAGCCAAGATGGCATCCTCACCCACAGAGTGCCTTTTTACATCGATACAAAATTATTTTTTGGTGAGGTTAATAGTCTAACCTTTTATATCACAATTTCATTTGAACCTTTCCATTGTAGCTGTTAGGTGGTCTGCCAGATGAGAAAGGTAGATGGCAGGAATCTGTTGATGTGGTACAGATGGTGATAAACCACCTCACATAGGACGCTCTTATATCACTGGATATGTGGCATACCTTGGACAGTTCACAGTAGGTTTATTCTCCTCATTTAACCTTTTTATAAATGAACTCAGATGACAGAACAGAATAAATCATATCTATATATGATGTTCTTATATTAGCTGAATATTTGCCTTCTATCTGTTTGGACGACAAAAAATGTTCTGCCTACCTGCACGTTATTGAGACAAGAGTACAGATGGACAACCACACACAATGGTTATTGTAAAAGCAGTTATTTGCAACATAGTCACGCAACGCAACAGCTGGCCAGAAGGGCAAATACAGTCGACCCCGATTAACATAAAGCCTGTATGTCATAGGCCAGAACCAGGCAGTAGCAAAACATAACGCCATGCGCAATCACTTCTTCATTTGTTCCTCCTTTTATGTTGAAATTGAAGCCTTGGCTTTGGCAGCAAACTAATCAAATATTCCCTTTAAATTTACACATTCACAATGTAAGAAAAAAAAAATCAGGTTGTTAAAACCCTGAAAACATGATCCTGTAATGTATTACACCATATAAGGGTACACAAATATTTAAAGCATTGCACTGTATGAAAAATGAATAGTTATGGGCAATTCCATGCCAACCAGGACATTTGTCAAAAATAAAAAATGTCTCTCTGATGTTTATTCTATGACCTGTCACTTATCTAATGCCATGGGTGTTAATGGATCATAAAAGTCTTTCAAAATCAATAAAAATTATTTTTCAATTTCGTTCATTTACTTGAGAACTAGAACCACAATTAAAATTCAATAGGTGGGACTACATGAAAGAAAAATCACTGAAATTCAAATTACACAAGATTATTTTGATATTTTTTCTTGAAACTTTCAGTGAATGTAGAAGGGTGGATATGTTTCTGCTTTTAAAAGTCAATAATGACATTTAATACATGATAAGGGGTGAAATAACCAAAAAAAGTCACATAAAAAATACTGTAATGCGACTAACCGTAATGCGACTAACCGACATTTATCGATTTTTAAAGAATACTTTCAATTGTTTACCAAATTTAAATAGCAGACTTGAGACTTAAATATATGTTAGTTAGGTACTGCAGTGAATAAAACTGGCAAAAGTATTATGATTTGAGCAAATTAATTTTTTTTGTAAGAAGTGGAATTTTTCCTTGTCCTTTTTGTGTAATGCGACAACCGATTTTAACCTGTTGTGAAGTTCACAAGAAAAGCCTGCAAAATTTCTTATATTATTATTTTAAAAGCTATGGTTGTCAGGTTTAAATCAAAGTATAAATTTAAAAGAAAGACTCATTCTTGTAAACCTGGTACCACCAGTTACAAAATTGGCACCTAAAAGTGTAATGCGACTAACCGTGGATTTGCCCTTATATTATTAATTTTCATTTTCATTCAGTTGACCATTTAATTACATATAAAAACTTGGGAATGTCTCCGAATATCATCATTATGCTTTAAAAACCAAATAACAGAGCCATGCGTTGGGAACTCGCCCCAAGTTGCCATTTCCTATGTTATATCACCTAATTGAAAAGTCTAAGAATTTTGCCCTTTTCAGGATTAAAGTGTCATAACGTTCAACATTTTAAGCCTCTCCCTACAAATAGTAGAGCTGTTTAGCTCCAAATTTTAGGTGAATTGTGCAAATTTTGACTAAAGCATGAAACTTCTACCAATGGTAGTACATGCCATAAGTTTCATTTTAAGATCGGGAGGCACTTCAGATGTGACCTCTGGTGACCTCCAGAGGTCAATGACCTTAAACTATCAAAATATTGATGTTTCACATCACTTTTCAACGAATGACGTGATGATAATGCATGGAACATGCACTATATTATGTAATCAAGGATCATTAATTATAGACAGGGCTTTCGATTTAAACTCTGAGAACAATGAAAGGTCAACGACCTCAAAATATCAGAATATGAATATTTAGCGTTATTGGCTAAGTAGAAACATTGCTATGGTATAATACTTTGTATTTTTGGTTAAAATGAGATATTTTAGAGCACTTGATACTCATTTACAGGTTTTTAACCTTTGACCTCCGTGTACTGCTAAAGATCATTGACCTCAAAATATGAAAATATAGATATATTTGCGCTGTTGGCTATTTCATATTCTCTACGTATGAAGTTTGTTGCAATGAATAGCATTCATGTTACGTAGACAAGTGTCTACCTTGACCTCTGACATATATGAGGTCAAAGGTCGACATAGGCGGGTCGCTAATAAAAGAAAAAAACGTCTTCCACTAAATTGTCATACTTTTGTCCTGCGTGATTCTCCAGCTGAGTCCAACTTGATCAGCTTCATCACAAATTTACTTGAGGAGCTGGAGGCGGATACTTGCATGCTTGGGTATATAGATGCTGTACAAGAAAGTCGTCAAGAAAGTGCAGGCTATACGAACTGTGGATACTGCTGTTTTGGCACCGGCTACTTTCAACAACATAGATACTGGCGAACTTTACATAGCTCTTTGAAGCTGATAAGCAATCGCTAATACGTGTATATGTTTCCAATTGTCATGCCCTCATAGAGTATGATGCTGTTCTTTTTCGCTAGAAAGAGAAATGAGTCTGCCTGTAAAGTGCTCCCGGGAGTACGTAACGCCTAGTCCAAGTTATGTGAGTATAAAGATATTAGAAGTCATACGAGTACAGACACCATGTCAGTAAAGTGCTACCTGTAGAGTGCTAGAATTGTTGTGCTGACTTTGTCTGCAATAGTCATGAAAGTGAACAATGTCAGGTCGTACTAACAGTTCTTCACCCATAAATCTTTGGCTCTCACAGGACTGCTACAGAACCACACTATGGTTCCGAATCCTGACCTGTACCAAGCCCCATCTGACAGGGACAAAGGAATCCTAGTGCTCTCAGAGGCCTCAAATTCTTACCATGAACTGATGTAAGAGCAAGAAACGTGCACTGCTAGCAAGGCTACACAAAAGTCCATTCGATCATATTTTGAGACGGTTGCTATCGAGAACACTTCATTCACTCACTCGATCAGGTAGTTAGTCCTTTGATTGTTCTGAGGAGGTGTGTGCAGACGAGAACGGGACAGGACCAGCTACATAAGCTAAAATCTAAAACTTTTGCCTGCAACTGACAAGATAGCTCTAGGAAAGCATTTGCGTCTTCTGCTGTCAAGTTGTCCCTTTAACGAGAACAGTCAAAGGACTAACTGACTGATCAAGTGAGAGAATGAATCATTCCCAGATAGCAACAGTCTAAAAATATGATCGAGTGAACTTGTGTATATTGGTGTACTTCCAACAACCAGTGCATACTTCCTTGCATTTGCATCAATATATATGGCAAGATATTAAAAGGCCTCTGACAGTCTATCCAAAGAGGCTGCAACCACACAGGATTTCTTTGCCCATGTCAGATGGGATTGGTAGGTCAGGATTCGACACCTGTTCCTTAAAAGCAGTCCAGTTGACATTCATGACTACCTGACATTGTTCACTTCCATCATTATTGCAGACGTTCATCAGCGCAACAAAGCGCTCTACGTGTAACAGTGACATGCATGGAGTCTGTACCATATAACTTGCAGTTTCTTTATACTCATATCACTTGGAATACGTATAATAAAGAGATTATGTTACTTCAGGGAGCACTTTTCACATCTTCCAGGCAGACTTCTTTCCTTTTTAGGGAATATGTACAGTATCGTACTCTACATGTATGAGGGCATGACAATTGGAAACAGAAATACATGTAAGCGATTACTGGATGCTGAATCTTCTACAAAGAGCTATGTAAAGTTCGTCAGTATCTTTGTTGTTGAAATTAGCCAGTACCAAAGAGCAGTGTCCACAGTTTGTATGGCCTGCACTTTCTGATCACTTTCTGTACAGCATCTACCAAAGCATGCAAGCATCCGCCTCCAGCTCCTCAAGTAAATATAAGATAAAGCTGATCAACTAGGACTCGGCAGGAGAACCACGCAGGACTAGAGTATGACAATCAGCTTATGGAAGACGTTATTGTCTTCCATTATAGTGACCTGCCTATGTCGACCTTTGACCTCATACATGTCAGAGGTCAAGGTAGAAACTTGCATATGTAACATGAAAGCTATTCATTGCAACAGACTTCACACATGTAGAGTATGAAATAACCAACATCGGAAATATCAATATATTCATATTTTGAGGTCAATGATCTTTTGCAGTCTATGGAGGTCAAAGGTTAAGAACCTGTAAATGAGTATCAATTGCTCTGAGAATATCAAAACGGTCTCATTTTAACCAAAAATGCAAAGTTTTATACCATAGCAATGGTTCTCCTTAGCCAATAACGCTATTATTCATATTGTAATATCTTGAGGTCATTGACCTTTCATTGTTCTCAGAATTCAAATCTAAAACCCTGTTTATAATAATAATCCTTTATTACAAAATGTAATGCATGTTCCGTGCATTATCATCATGTCATTCATTGAAAAATGATGTCAAACATCAATATTTTGATAGTTTAAGGTCATTGACCTCTGGAGGTCACCAGAGGTCAAATCTGACGTGCCTCCCGATCTTAAAATGAAACTTATGGCATGTGCTACCATTGGTAGAAGTTTCATGCTTTAGTCAAATTTTGCACAATTATTCAGCTAATCCGCTCTACTAAAAAGCATAAATATTCCGAAAAAATTTTTCCCGAGGATGCCAAAAATGGCATTCATAACAACCATAACAACAAAGGGTGAAGTAATTACATCTAATGTGGGGTTGTTAAATTTTTTTTTGAAGGGCCCCTATTTAAGTCCCCCGTTACAATGACCCGTAATATTTCAGCATATTTGAATTGCTCATGAAATTTCCTTTTCAAACATTATACATTTACAAGGAGTGTCTTCCGATAATGCTATGATACAAATATTCTTTCATGCACGTACAGTGGGTCTCATAAAAAATTGTACAATTGGGGAAGAAGGTCAGTCAAGTTTCCAAATCTTCTCGAATAATATGTTAATGCGGTATCAGATTAAATCATAATAATTTATCATATGGTTTGCTGTATTGTGTGATGTATTGACAAGCAGACTGCCAGAGCAATGGGGCACTTAATGTTGGTTTGGTTATAAAACAAGGAAAAAAGAAATTGAGTAAACTTATATTCTGGCTAATTGTGATCTGTCACTGAAATTATTGTACTAGTAATCTGGGAGTATTACCCATGATAATTAACATTAGCCATTTCTTAAAAGGACAATGCAAACAAAAAAAAAACAACAAAATTGTCTGCAACCCCATCATTCATTAAAATAATTATCAGTGAAAATATTGCCTTATAACACATTTCAAGAAGAAAGACTAAACTTAAAGGTGGCACTAAGATACTATGATACTAAGAAAGGAGATAACATATGTATTAATATAGATGTTTTGCTTGTGTATTGACAGGGTGATGCACCTCTTCCACAAGAGAAGATAGATCGCATTACTGAACTGATTGAACCTTGGTTCATCTTTGCTCTCATATGGACTGTGGGAGGAATTGGTGGCATGACTTGAGAAGCCTTGTCAGAGATGTCATGGTCTTACCTGTGCGGTGTCCACCTACACAGATGACCTAAAGGTCAAAGGGGTAAGGCAGAGGGATTGCAATTGGGGTCATATTCAGGATTGTCATGGTATTGCCGTACGGTGGTCACCGATGCATGTGACTAAGGCAAGTTTAGAAGAAGGATTGGGGGTCATATACGAATAGGAGTGCAAGTAATGCAAAGAGGTGTTTAAGTTCTCAAAATCTACAGATGAAATAAGAATATTTTCATTGTTTGTCTCATTCAGCAATATTCAGCATTCATTTACATATCTTCTTCTTACCATGCCTATATTTTTTTCTTTTAAACTCTCCTTGTCTATCTGTCTTCACTGTCCATCTCCCCCCCCCCATGTTGTCTTTCCTTCAGATTCTGTTATCTCTCTAATTTTCTTACATTTTCTTTTCTCTGTACACAATGATCCACTTCCCAATGATGTTTCGAACTGCACTGACCTGTTCCTTATTAGTGGGTAGCATAGTCAAGTAGATGAGCCCCCCCTTCACAGTGTCACTGGTAGGTACAATGAACGTCATAATATTGCATCTCAGGCGAGATTTGAACCTCCACTCATCCAAAGCTTCCAACAGATCTACAAGAAAAAAGAATATTATTCAATATTACACAACTGTTCATTATACAGAGTATGTATCACAACATGTATACCTTCATGTCCTATGGTTGCCTTTGTGTTGCAATTATCAATCACAACACATATCTCACAGTAGCAACAACTATCCTCTATTTAACCCCTACACCAAGGTTAATTAAGACAACTGTCATATTCAAACGTGAGTGACACGACATTTGGACTGATAGAAGGCGCCATATCTTTGGCAACTTGTAGGTTATGAATGGATCATGACTACCATTATTATGTATAATGTGGAGTGGATGTGTCATTACCAGTTGGATTTGAATTTTAAATTGTCCTGGAAATTATGATAAAAAACAGTGCGTGGAGTGACACGACAGAAAAAAGACATGGGTTTCTGACCATCATTGGTTATCATTGGATTTGTGCTCAGGTAATCTCTAAGGTACCATAGGTGCTGGTATATGTTTATGAATAGTGTACCTCTCCGACATTTATTATGTTTATCAATCATTCCCTCTCTGTGGAAAATGGTCCACCTCTATGTGTCGTGAAAATGTGAGTGACACGACTAGTGCCTTAAATTCAACATTTCAAGTAAATAACTAAATCCAAATTACCTGTATTTATATGCCATGTTAGAGTAGTCCATGAAAATTACTTTAAGCAAAAAAAATTCACAAAAGTGATAATTTAAAGAATAAGAGGCATTTAAAGCACCATAGTCCCATATGTGCAAATTCCTGTTGCTCAATTATTCAGCGTAAGAAAACTGGATCACATAATGTTTGGAAACTTAAATAATTGTTTGTATTGTAAAGAAGCCTTTGTTGTTGATTTTCAGATCCTAATTTGCATTTTCAAAGCACAGCGCCACATTGAAATTTTCAGCTAAATCCCACTTAGTCTGAATATGACCAACTGTCAAAAATATTTCATGCATTAGGAAATAATTCCGACCATCGGTTTGTTACAAACTAAATCCAATGTCTTTATTAGGATGACTATTGTTATAGTAACATGCATAATGAAAGTCAAATGAAGATTGAATCTTGCTTTAAGGTCTTTCCATTTGTTGTAGATGATGGTTAGGGATGGTTTGGGGTAATTGCCGGTAGGGTTAGGTTGACAGGGTATCAGGGATCAGCAAATAGAACATCCACATCATTTATCATGTCAACTTTAAAATTTATTACAGGAAACATTCCAGTGCAATAGTTTTGTAACAGATTATGTCTACACATCAAGAAATTAATGATTACATTTGAAATTAAAAGCAGCTAATAATTATGAAGCTCCAGGTATATCGTTATAACAAATTGACCAACTCACATAAAATTATGTACTATTCAAAACATTACATTCTTAAAAGAACAACTATTTTTTTTTCTTGACATTAACAAGATGAATCCTCTAAATATATGCCTCCGCCACTACCCAGATTAGAAAAATCTGAAAGTAGGATACACCTTACCCTTCATGAGTGAGTAGATAAAACTCTCCATACAGCTGTCCCATTGTGATAGACTTTGATTGACGATGTACGTAGTGATCGTCTCATTTCCTCCTCCTACATCCTCCTTGCATGTGAGCGCAGTCAATGCTCGCTTCAACACCTCATAGCACTAGAAATACAACACAGAGATACACATTAATCGCTTCAACACCTCATGCACTAGAATACAACACAGAGATACACATTATCGCTTCAACACCTCATAGGCACTAGAAATACAACACAGAGATACACATAAGAGCTTCACACCTCATAGTAGCTAGGGTAGCACAGAGATACACATTAATCGCTTCAACACTCATAGCACTAGAAATACAAACAGAGATACACATTGAGCTTAACACCTCATAGTACTAGGATACAGCACAGAGATACCATTAAGCCAACACCTCATATACTAGGAGACAGCACAGAGATACACATAGAGCTTCAACACCCATAACACTATGGTAAACACAGAGATACACATTAAGAGCTTCAACACCTCATAGCACTAGAATACAACACATAGATACACATTAGAGGCTTCAAACACCTCATAGCACTAGGAGTACAGCACAGAGATACACATTAGAGCTTCTCCACCCATCATAGCCTAGAAATACACACACGAGAAAGCACATTAAGAGCTTCAACACTCATAGACTATACAATTAAAGCTCACACCCATGAAATACAACACACCAGAATACAGGATCATTAAGAGCTTCAACAACCTCAATAACACAATTGGTACAACACAGAGATACACATTAAAGCTTCAAACCACATAGACTAAGCACTAGCAAAGAGATACAACTTACAAGACCACTACATTAAGAGACACCTTAGGCAAAATCACAAACACAGAGATACAACATTAAGAGCTTCAACACTCATCTAGGGCACTAGATCAACCAATAACAGGAGATACAACCAGTAAGAAGCTTCAACACCTCATAGCATAGATACAACATACACAGGATATAGCAAATTTATTCCAGATAGACTAGACTGAAACACAGGCCGAGTATTCACATTAAAGCTTCAACAAGCGCATCCATAGCACAATCTAGGATCACCAATTACAAAGGATACAACAGTAAGAGCTTCAACACGCTCATAGCAACTAGAATACAACACAGATATAGCAATAATTGGTAGTCCCAACTAGGGTCTGAATCTTCGCACAAGGCAATCCGCCGCGCACTGGTGCCTATTGCCCAACAGAGCATGCTCTTTGGAAAAAAAGGCATGCCGCATTCTTTGAAGAATAACTATTATTGCATCATCGGAAAAAAGTGCATGACTGCATCTGAGTATTTTACATCCATGGTCATTCCATGCAATTTCAGCCATTGCAATGAAGTGCAATTTGCACCCTTCCGTCTCAGAATTTGCTGAAATTGTACACATCATAGTTTAACATTACCTTTCCATGAAAAAAAAAAATTAGCTGTAACGTTCGTCGGTCTCCGAGCTGTGGCCCGCCCTTTTTATTCGTTGGCAAAATGGTGTGACCTTTATTTAACAGCCATGCGACTGATGGTTGACATTTTTATGAACTGGTACCTTAAGGAAATTCAAAGAGGAATTCAAAAATGGTATCAAAAAATTTTTGGAGCAAATTAAAGTGCTATGACCTTTGACCTTTCCATTTACCTTGATTTTTGAGCCCCCAGACGAATAATATTTTTACTGTATTTATGTATGTTAATTGTCAGTATAATTTTAACATACATGAAAATCTAGGATGATATTTTATTTCTTCACCTTAAAAACTATTTTAATGTATTTTTTCTTTCAAGTTTTGTTTATGTTTGGTTTGAGGGTTTGGGGTTTTAGGGTTTGTTTCAGTGTTTTTTGTAGGGTTTGGATTAGGGTATGGTTTTAGGTTTCGGGGTGTGGGTTTTAGGGTTTGGTTTGAGGGTTTGGTGTTGGAGGGTTTTGTTTCTGGTTTGTTTAGGGTTTGGTTTTAGGGATTGGTTTGAGGGTTAGGGGTTAAAAGGGAGCATTAACATTGAATGATATTCAAATTGCAATTTTTGGATTTAGCTCATTTTGCCATCATGGTTATGAACACATCGGTCAATGTGGTGTCCCTTAACCCTAAAAAGATATAGGGGTTAGTTTGACACACATAAATACTGGGGGGGGGGGGGGGGCCTCATTCACCCCCCTCCCTAAGATCTCGGCCGTTGAGTGCGCATCGCGCCGAAATTGGCAAGGGGGTTTCCCACGGCATCCTCTCCAAACTGAGGGGTCATATTCTACGAAAAAAATTCATCACGAATAATTATGCTAATTTATGCTTAAAATCTACGATTGCTCCGATTAATTTAAATAAAGCTCTAAAGTGGCTAATTTTTGGTTTACAGGCTCTTTGTAAGCTTTTGATGAAATGTGTTTTTAAAAAAATTCTGTATCAAGATTTGTTTCCTATGTATTCTATTGTTTTTTAAAATTTCTTATGTATTAGATGAGTTATTCGTTGATAATGTTTATTAAAATACAGGCTCCCAAAATTCAGAAATTAGTTCATTATAAAGTATGATATTATCTAGTTAGAAAAGGATCAGGTTACATATATATCATATTACAGAACAGAGAGTCTTACTCACTGAGTGAAACCTGAATTAAAGTAAGTAACAATGTCATTGGGTGTTTATTTATAAGCAAGAAACTTTTAAAGAAAAATAGTAAGAATTAGATTTACTGGAATTCAATTCAATTCAATTCAAATTCACTTTATTTTGTCATAAAAATAATCCACAATATTACAATAAATACATAGAGTCCAATTCACACACAAAAAAAAAATTATGTACATTGAATGAAATATGAGAGGGACAGCAAGAAAGGAAACGACTATAGCTGATCCTATAACATAAAACTGAAGTAAGACAACAAGATAACAAAATAGTAACTAGACTGAACGATATTTGATGAAAACAAGAGACCATAACTTCTCTATGACATTAGATGTTGTGGTACAACAGACCTGGATAAATTGATGCAGATATATTTCATATGCCACATGAGAACTTTTGTATATATAGGAATTTGTAAATTTAAATACAACTGAAGCAGTACCCATGTGCAGTCATTATGATGTTCAAAAAAAAAAACTGAGCTATCTTTGACAATTTCAATAAAATCCATGCAGTTATTCATGGCATTCATTCAGATATTCAGAAGACATTCTTCATACCTGTTTATTAGCTCTATCCTCATCTTCATCATCATCATCATCATCTCTTGAAGGTCTCTTGCTGATTCCTCCATCGTCAAGCTTACAGTCAAAGTCTATTCCTTCTTCATGCATCAGTAACTGGACCTGAAATGTGAAATACATCCGAAACCATTTTTTTCATTATTGAATTCTAATGGTAATCGTTTTTTAATAAGATATCATTCTTAATCACTTCCTTCAGTGAAGAGCATGAGATACATTTCAAAATTGTACAAGTACATTTTATTATTATTCACTTCAGTCATAGTAATATTTAAATCATTTCAGCTCCCTTCACCTCAGCTCATTTGCTAAAGTCTATTATTTTCACTTTGAGACTAGACAAGGAGAAAGAAACAAAAAAAGATAATCTTGTTTTCTGCTTTGTCCATGGCCTTCAATAAGACAAATCTTTTGCATGTTAACTTTTGAGTCGTCAACACAATTTCATATTTTTTTAAACTTTCATATCAGCACATATCAATACGTTATATACCGTCATTAATAACATTTTTTGTTCTGTTATGTTTGTTTTTTTTTATTGCCCGACTATATGCGGGGAACAGGCCTACTTTGCCCGAAGGCTGGCAAGATTTGTGATAAGAGTATATTATTGTCCAGATTGATATGCGGGGATCCGATTGTTGAAATGAATTCTACACGTCTGTAGTCTCGTACAATTCAAATGAAATCATTATTTATTGAAGTAAAACCCACAACTTTGGATTTTCATTAACCGGAGGTGGTAAGGGGTGGGATGGAAAAAATTTTAATTATCGGTTAGAATGACCATCTCGCACGAAGACCATGGAAGGAATGAAGACTGTCGCCGCTATATTCTTTGAGCACGTGGGCTAACAGGCCTGGCTTGAAGGATGCTTCATAATAGTATTGAATTTAATGCACAGAGGAAGTGTTTTGATTATGACTACCAAAACATTATTTGGAAACCTCTATCCATGATCACCCATGTAGTTTTTTTTTTTTTTTTGGTTATGGAGCCAGCGGGCCAGACATGCCGCCCTCTCAACCCGAAGCAACGTTGCCATTCACTCTTCCCTCCAAGTGTAAATTATAACAATTATTGGGAGTAATTCTCAAAGAAATGAATATGTACACTTGAATGATAACGTTATACTCATGACATAGCATGTGATTGCTCTATCACATAACCTACAATTCAATTTGCTTCATAAGAATATAAGTCGCAGAATGTTAACAACAAAGTGATTTGTTCGAAACTTGTCCGCTGCACTAATTTCATAAGCAAGCAGGCTTAATAAAGTTATTAGACACATTTTTGGGAAATGGGTAGGGCAGGATTATTAGCAGTACATTGTTACCTATGGAAAGTGCACTTTACAAAATACATACTATCATCATTACTTACATTTTATTGCTCTTGCTTCATTTTTTCCCTCATGTATCCATCAAACTTGGTTCTACCATCCATATCCAGTGT
>CALNVZ010003430.1:1205183-1233449 GCA_940671915.1 Paracentrotus lividus
CAAGCGAAGGAAAATATTATATCTGTTTAATAATTTTCTGGTTTTTGCATTTATGCAGATGACACTGAATATTTATTCAAATATATAATAAAAAAATCCTAAAGGGGAAAAAAAATTCTATATAGACTTCTATATATATATGAGAGAAATGTTCAAATTGCATTGGCGATAATAGTCAAATCATGATCGATTGCCATTAAATTCCTAATCGAAAGAAGAAGAAGAACCCGCGGCAGACATAACATTCTCGGGTACCAATGCCGTAAAAATTATTGACATACTAGTGTCGGGACTTTACCGGGCTGTAAAACATTTATTTCGTCTTCAGAATTCAAATAATTAAACAAGGAAGTTAGGGGTTAAGACATCATTGGACCGCAAATAGGTACGTAAATGTGAGTGAATTTAAGACAAACCCGCCAAATTCAGCCACAGCTAGAATTACCCTGACAAAACGGCGCAAATTTCATTCTTCTTGCACAACCCAAACAATTCAAGAATACTCGTTATATCAACTTTAATATTCGAGCATATTCAGAAAGTGGACAGGAGAAAGTTAAACGAATATTTTGAAGCTCTTAAAACAAGACTTAACGACTGTGTAGCGGTATTATGAAATGTATACCGGCTCTGACTAAAAAATTGATATACGATGGCTTACACAGAAATTGTATGTAAAATACGTTTTTTGCATACCAGATAATATTTGTGTTTATTGAACAATTATGAATAAGAAAGGCAAGAATTATATAAATTGTTAACGGGAAAATAGACAAAGAAATTCCCTCTCGACAATGATTTTGAAATAATAGCTTTATTGACATTCAAGGGAAAATCATAAAAGGAAAAGCCATACTCACACAAACCAAACACAAGATGGCGCCCCAACTTAACGAATTAAAAGATTACCGCGGTGAGACGAGGGGGAGGGTAGTATAACTGATACTTATGTCATTACTTGTGAGGTTGTCGTATTGGAAAATATCACGTGGGGACCAGCGGTACGTGACCCCGCCCCCTCCCTTGATATCTTTATCGGGGGATCGTACCCCCTCGATTTCAAACCTAAACATAAATTGTAGGCTAATTATATGCAGGGGTATAACTATTGAACTTGAATGGAATTGAAATTTGCAATTTTATTTATTAACAACAACAACAACTTTTAATATAATGTTGAATACAGGTACAGGAATAAATTGACTATGAGTACAAATAATCATTAATACGAAGTGTTGCAAGATATAAAATTGTAGATAACAAAAGAGTATAGTTGTAATTAGGAACCAGAAGTAGCACATGTGCTAGTCGAGCCTGGCCCCAGTATATTGTATTGTTTTGCTAGATAGCTATTATGTTACAAATGAATCTAAAACTGACTTTCTAAAGTGTATGGCTAGTCATGAATTATTAGATGCTGATACAATAATTATTAAACAAAAACAAAGTCAAAACATGATAACATTTAAGCTTAATTTAGCAGTAAAATAACCTCGACAGGAATTACGAAATGAATTTCTGCTTTTTCTCTTTATACTAATCTGGTTAAAGCTATTTCCATACTTTGTTTAACTAGGTTCATATATTTCTCCTCTTCACGTTGAACCAACAATCTGATTAAATGTATTGTTATTCTATATTCAAAAACATAATGCAAAAAGCATGTTGAAAATATCTTTTTTCAAATAACGACATCATTTTACACTCAAGGCACGCATACATTATAATGTTATACGCAATTGTGACAAATAATTGAGTAGGGGCAACCAAGATCTATTTCGTCAGTTTAACATGTCATCACACAGCCAGCCGAGCTAAAAACTAAAACCCAAAATGGCATACCGTCAACATAAATATTGGAAATGTGAGGTCGGTTCAAAACAAATATGGGGCTAGCGAGAGAGGGATCAACTACTTAAGAATATCGAAATAAAAGTCAAGCCCCCCCCCCCCCCAACCTCTTTTTACACGTGGATAAGGGAAGGGAAGGTGGGTTGTTAAATGGCAGAGACCCTCTTTGTATCATGCTTCAATGCACAGAATATCAGAATATGGAGACAAGTATAAAGTCAAATGTTGTAAAATGCATTTTTATTGGTCACACTGAAGATACGCAACTTCACTTTAGGTCCTGATAACTTAGGGGATATTTTCTAATTTTTATTGAATTTTATACCATTGTCAAGTTGATTTGTTCCTCTCTTGATTGATACCTTATTTGTGAGGGTGATGTCATGCCTGTCTCCATATTCTGATATCCTGTGCATTGAAGCATGACAAAATCATTACAAGTAGGATATCAATAAAAAGGGGAATAAATTACCGAACCATAGGAAAATCAGGAATAACTAATAAAAGCGTACCTGAAAAGTTATCATGACCCAAAGTCGACTTGCGAAACTTTTTGTGAGGGGTTTATTTGTAAACACACAATTTGGTGCGGAGCTCGATGTTATCCCAGCCACGGTAAAAAAAAAAATGAATAAAATAAAAATAAAAAACGTGCTTAATGTTGTCTGAGTTCTCTCCCCATCCACAAACGAAAAGTAATGATAAAAATATGGGTGGTTAACATCAACGGAGTCAAATGAGATTATAACATAATGCGATCGTTGATATCTGTACAGCATCAAAAATATTTGGAGGGCCCAATGATATCAGAGCCCCCCCCCCCCACCCCCCTCCCTCCAAGGTCCAAATCATATAATCATGGAAGTGGGGCTCCCTGCTCATGCTCACGTCAAATTGCTTTTCAACAAATAGCAGTTGGTCAATTCGGGAAAGTAATCTTAGTTAAAAAAGCCCTCTTTTGACAAGTTCTCACATTGTGTACAATGCAATTCCAGACATAAAAATTACAGAATAACAAAATAGATAAAGAATTAGAAAACCCTTCTAAATACCAACACCTGTATAAAGTTTGAATAAGACAATTCAATATTGTATAATAGCTCAGCGAGATACAAATTTAAATATAAACAAGTTAATAGGAAACGTGCAACTTTTCTTGTCTCGGCACATGGCAAGAGGCATAAAATAAATCTAGTGAAAACGCATGTCTGAAACGGATATATTTTTTTTGCAATGTAGTTCTTAGGTCTTTCGAAAAATGAATATGTTATCGCAGCCACGTTGATATTATGTCTAAGTTCCCACCCCCACAAAAAAAAAAATAAAAAAAATAATAATAATAACAATATTGGGGTTCAATATTAGCTGAGTCAAATAAAGATCAGATCAGATCAGATCATTTGGGCGCCAATGGGTTTAAGACCAATTTAGCGCATCTATGTCTTCAAACAATTAACCAACTTTAAGCCTTTCATTGCGTTAGTTTACAGTTGATTTGTAGATGAATTAAAAAATAACAAAATAACAATTCATGAGAAATTTGTCCATCGAGGGCTATGGCATTAAAACGATTTTAATTGATTCTTTTGTTGGTCATAGACCATAATATGAGTGCTGTAAACCCCCCCCCCCTCACCCGGAAGTTTCAAAAGAAAATATGAGCAGAAGGGGGAGGGGTCTTAATCACGGTCGAACTCCAAACTCCCAACGCCCACCCACCACCCCCCCCCGCCCCCATCCGCACTCAAATACTGGAGGTGAAATGGCTGAGCTCCAACCTAGACAGTGAAATATAAAGTTTTCAAAAAAAATAATTATGAGCGTTAGGGTCGCAAAACACTAATTAGCATAATCGAACTATGGGAAATACCCCGACCTTGTATCGATGATGAGGTAATGGTTTGGAAAAAAAAAATCATATAAAATCAATGAAAGGTATTGGAAGAAATTCTTTTTTACTCTTATAAAGAGTAATCATTAGTGCTTCAGATGAGCCCTTTGTTAGAGCTAGAATGGGTGTCAGTTGAATTTTATGGAGAACTTATTTCATCGTGTAAGAACCATCAACCAGAAGTCTTGATGGCACCAAATCTGGTATAGTCTCATTCAAGGCTGATTTTATTAAAAATGAGCCGAAGAATGTCACTTGATATTTTGATGAGACAAAGAGAACATTACTACCTAATTGTAGAATAAGTTTGAATATTCTCAGTATAAACAGTTTTTTTTGCAGATTTTTTGCATTTTCATTTTTAACACATACGCCTATGGGAGTGGAATTAGGGTAATGGGCCCTTAGGGAGGGGTGGACTAAAAAATATCGAAACCAGCTCCCCACCCCTTTTAAAACGGGGGATGGGATGAGTGCGGGGAGGGTGGGGGCTCAACGCCTGAACCTCAACAGAGTAATGAAATATAAGGTTGACAAATTATGAACATTAGGGAGGGGGTGAACCAGGCCGCCCCCATTAAATACGGGTAATGGGGGCAGGGAAGGGGGAGGGTTGGGTTGGTAAATGGCTGAGACGCATCTTGTATACAAGTTCCTATGTACTATGAACTATGTTTTAGCAAAATGTATGAGCGCGCAGCGAGAGCAAAAATATTTGTCAAAAACGACCTGAAAGATGAAATATATATTTGTAAAAACACAATTGGTAGGGAACTCGATGTTATCCCAGCCACGTTAAAATTATAAAAACGGGCTTAATGTTGTCTGACTTCTCTCCCCATCCACAAACTAAAAGTAATTACAAAAATATGGGTGCTTAATATCAACGGAGCCAAATGAGATTATAACATGATGCGATCGTTGATATCTGTACAGCATCAAAATATTGGGAGGGCCCAATGGCCCCCGTCCCCTCCAAGGTCCAAATCATATATTGGGTTATCATTGGAAGTGAGGGTCACGCTGGCTCATGCACACCTGTCAAATGCTTATCCAACCGAATAGCAAGTTGTCAAAAAAGCCCCCTTTGGACACTAGTTCTCAGCATTGTTTACGTCAATGCAATTACAACATAAATTGAGAGAATAACAAAAACTATGTCAAATCATTACCTCAAAGAATTAGATAACTTCTAATAACCACACCTGTAATAAAGTTTCGAATCAGAACTATTCAATATTGATAAAAAGCTCAGCGAGAATGCAAGCTTTGATAAAATACAATAATAGAAAAACATGCATCTTTTTCTTTGTCGGCATGTGGCAAAAGGAATAACATAAATCTAGTGAAAACGCATGTTGTATTTTTGCAATTTTTATTTCTTCATTTTCTATGTTAAATTGAGTGAAAATGTGACAATGGTGGTTGTTTACCTCTTTTTTTTTTTTTGCGGTATTTGATTTCTGTCTAATATTGTATGCATAATTTCCCGATCATTTGACATTATTTGTAGTGGTAACCATTGTCCATGCCTCTATTCTACATTTTTTTACCAGAACATCGCATCTTACTCTGTTAAAAAATCAATTTCAGGATATATGGTAGGCCCTATGTTGATTGCAAGACCAACATTCTCCGGATACATTTTAACTGTCATAGCAAAAAAAAAAAAAAAAAAAAAATTACAGTTGTATACACTTTCCTACAATTTTGACTTTATTGCTTTAACTGAAACTTGGGTCAATGAAAATGAAGATATCTCTATTTTGTTACCTCCCAAAATATTCATTTTTTTGTTCATTATGGAAGGCCAACCGTCGAGGAGGTGGTGTTGGGAATATTAGTACATGAAAAACATACATTTTTTCAAGGCCAGAATCTTGTCATTTATTGTGAATATATTGAATTGGGTGTATTGAAATTCCTAGAAAACAAGATGGAAATGTATTGTTGGACGTTTTTTTACAGACCACCTGTGCCAGTCCTGCTTGATTCTTTTATTGATTGATAAATCCTGTCTATCAAATATTCATAGAAAAAAAATGTTAACTCCTTGGTGATTACAACATTGATCTTTTAAAGTGGATTCACTCAAACATGTCAATGATTTCATCGAACGTGTTGCTTCTTAATTTTCTGTATCCAGCTATTTTAAACCTGGCTAGAATAACCTCTGAACACAGAAACTTTGAATACACAATATATTTGTTCAATTCTCAGTGATAACATCTTAAAAAACTGGTTTTCTTTAACTGATTTAACTGAACCATTTGCCAAAATGCCGCTAATTACATTCTCTTGGAATAACCTCGACAAGCGATTGAGTGAAGCCTACTTTATCAAAGAAAAAGTATATGACATGGTATAAGATGTTTAGTTAAAATTTCGTTACGACAGACTTTGGTGATTTCTATAAAGAACGCAGATGTTAACTTAATGTATGTGTATATTTTTGAAATTATATGAGGAATGTTTTCCATTGATGATTTTTTTCAATAGCTGTCTGGTGTCAATGTATCACACAGCAGTTGCGTGTGCTTCTACCAATTATCATGGTTTCTACCGTTGGAGACAAATGAATACATTAATTGTTGCTATTTAACATCCCCACCGGCGTAAACGATTCATTTACGTTTGATGTTCATGTATTATGGGATAGTATGAATCTTGATCGCTACGGGCACTCCGGTGGTCTAGCGATTATGACAGTGGTCTAGCAATCCACAGGTCGTGGGTTCGAATCCCGCCGGGCAGCCTATGATTTGTTTTGTAGCTGTCTGGTTTCAAATTTATCACACAGCAGTTGCGTGTGTTTCTACCAATTTGCATGGTTTCTACCATTGGAGACAATGAATGAATTAATTGTCTAGTTAACATCCCAACGGCGTAAACATTTATTTACGTTTGATGTCATGTATATGGGATAGTATGAATCTTGATCGCTACGGGCACTCCGGTGGTCTAGCGTTATGGCTAGTGGTCTAGCAACCACAGGTCGTGCGTTCGAATCCGCCCTGCAGCCTATGAGTTTTTCATAGCTGTCCTGGTTCAAACTTATCACACAGCAGTTGCGTGGTTGTTCTACCATTTGCATGTTTTCTACCGTTGAAACAAAGTGAATAAATATAATTGTCTAAATAATATTAATGTTAATAATGCAAATTAGAATTTGTTATTGTTATCATGCTTACGTTAATATAAATAGTTGTCATCACCAACGTAAAATGTGAGAGTAATGACGTTTACTACTGCAAGGTCGTAGGCTGGAGTTGCACTGGCCTCAGGGCTGGCCCCCTCCTCCCCCCCCCCCCCTCCTTGCGTAGGCATCATCAGGAGCGCCACCCGGCCAAGCCTCTCCCGCCCCCACCCTCATAAAACAATGCTTGAAGAGAAACCAAATATCGATAATAACACAGAAATAAATTTGTCTAAAAAAGGGTTTATTATGTCGTTCATAAATTTCAATTGGCCAGTTCAACAATGAGCTTGTGTCAATAGATTTATGCTATTATTTTAAATCAATCGTTCTATCGGTTTTAGTTATTCTTCATAAGCTATCCCTATGTTGTTGTTTTTTTGAAGCAATTACGTTATATATATCACCGAAAATATATTGAGCTTTATGGCTCCATTGTTAGTGATGCAATGAAACTACAGCCATGTGTCACCCTCCCATTAGCTGCATACACCACTCTGTAGATTGTATAATGAATTTAACACGGAACAATTGGGATCTTTAAGTACTACATACATAAATTGACCTGAATTAAAGATATACAAATCTTTAACTTTTAAACTATTTTTTTTTTTCATAAAACAGTGGATTAGTATGGGAAGAAAATTTTCGCGGCAAATAATTCTACTGCTCTTTCTTGTAACAATAAAAGTTACCTATATTGGTCTGATAAGCGTTACCGCCATCGAGTAAACCATAATTCAGAATAAGGTAATGTCAGGAAAAATATAAAGTTAAAAAATATAAAGTTAAAATAGTGAAATTATAATCATGTCCTTTGACTGTGCCACTTATAGCCGGGGTAAAAGCAGGACAAATATATTCAAGAAATGAATGTCAATGAGCAAAATCATGTCGCTATACAGGCAAAAATATATTCAACCTTTTGACGGACAGTGTAGGATATCATGTATAGGAGACCGATGCACGAAAAGCGAAAATTAACAGTTGAAAGAGAAAAACACAATAGAGTAATATTGGAAAGAAAATAACATGTATATCACTTATTTGTTTGATACAGACAGTAATACATTTACATTTTGGTACACATAATTAAATACATTAGTAGACACAGGTCCTTTTTAAAATATGTATGTTATACACTTTCAACTTGAATTTGGTGGTATCATTGGATGCTTATTAAGAATCGTAAAGATTGAACGGGAAAATAATGAGAAACATATGTCTTCCCCCCCCCCTTCTTTTTTTTTTTTTTAATTTTAAATTTATATCGAATATCAGATCCGCGAATCCGGTGGACACTAGCTTAACTAAACCCACCCCCCCCCCCCCCCCCTCCTTTTGGAAGAGCCCCCACTAGGAAAACGTCTCGGCCGACATCCCTGAGTATCATGGGCATTCTTGAAATACACTGTTCGTCATGAAGTGGAATATTTTTTTCTGGCTCAAGCGACATGAGTGTTGCTCCGTTATTAATTCATTGAATGTGTTGGTCACCTCTTTTCACTTTCTGGGATCCTGGGTATATCTTTGGACGCTCCCTCAACCCTTCCCGTGGATTTTTCTTCAAAAAAGCTTAATTGTCACCCCAGAAGATGGCATTTTTCGTCTTTCTGCTTATTTTTGGGGCCCTTTTTTGTTAACGCGACACACCAGGCCCCCTCAATGCAACCCAAGGAAACACGTCTGAGGTGGAGATTTGTTTATTGTTCTTTAAACTAGATCTAGATTCATGTTAAGGCTCGACTCTTTTGTCTTGGGCGGGTCAATATTAATTTTGAATGGGGTTCAACATTCATTCTTCATGTCTTTACACTATGGAAATTTTTGTCTTCCCTCAATTGTATTGTAAAATCTCAACCGAATAAATGAAATATAAAGTAGTATCAATAGTGACTATTTTGCAGCCTTGTCATCAAGGATAACCAAAAATTTAAAGGGAAATTATGATTATTTAAGTATTATAGGTTGGTTTTTCTTCTTCTTTTTTTTCAGCATAAAGATGGACTAAAAATATTCCGAATTTTTCACCAATCTCGTTTTTTACTTCACAAACCCTCCCCTAGACAAGAGACCTAAGCTGTCCCCAGAAATACAGATTTAATTAAGAGAAAATATAAAACAGTACACCTCAGTGACGTTTCTGGGGTAAGGACTAACAGTCTTGATTGGAGCGGGAAAGGGGGCCCCAAAATGAAAAAAAAAAAATACAAAATGATGGGGCATCACGGGGGTTGACAAAAATTTTTTGTGTAAAAATGTCCATGTGTAGCTTGGGAGAATGTCCAAGAAATAGCCAGGATCCCACAAAAGTAAAAGCAGGGACAAACATATTCAATGAAATTAAAGGTCAGAGCAAAATCATGTCGCTATAATTAACGGCCAAAAATATTAACGTTACACCTTTATAACGGCAGTGTAAGTAGGAATGGTAGGTAGGGGGCCAAGGGGCGAGGGGTCATTTTCCAGAAAGGGGTCCTAAACGGTCTGTTTTCAGCGTTTTCCGGCGGCGTCGATGCTTTCCTTATAGGTGAGGGTTCTTTAATATTTCAAGAGACCTTTTTTTTTCTTATGAATGTTTTCAGGGGAAATTGCTGTGTTTGAGGTCAAACTTTCACGGTGTCAAAGCCAGTTTAGGGAATGTTTTTCCCCACCAGGTCTAACCTCGAAAGACAGGGGGCCGTGGAGCGATTTTGAAAGTGGAGGGGCTGAACCAAAAGGGGGGGGGGGCGGTGAGCAGGCGAGCAAAAAATCACACAATAAGTTATTTTTTTGCATTTTTTGTAAACGCGTTGGCTGAGAAATATAATGGGGGGGGGGCTGCAGCCCCCCCCCCCCCGAACTCCGCGGCCCCTGGAAAAGGGGTGATATATGACTTGTATGTCATCAAAATTGAATTTTGAATTTGGATTTGAATTGCAATGTGAATCTGCGTTCAGGCAAGGGTCCATTTTCCAATGGCGCACACAACTCTATCATTTTTCGCTGTCCACCACACAGCTGTACGCGTACGTACGTACTAGACTGCCACATGCGCGCTATAGGAAAATCTAAAATTTAAATAAACCGACTCGGGCTTTATACGTATGTCCAACCAGACTCTCCAGACAGGTTGTTTATCCAGGACAGACGATTTTGACCAGCCATTTGAAAAGGTTTACAAACAATCTGTTTTTGGGAAACGAAGTGGTAGAAATATTCTACACATCAAAATATGAATGAAGATAAGCATCATTCAACATACATTTTTGGCTATATCCGGAGACAAACAACCAGCTTACGGTAGCCTATACTATACCGGGACGGGCAGCTAGCAGCGGGTAATATCAACTGGTGCTGGGTACAGCTTTACCAAACGGATTGAGCTTTGGCTGTTAGATTCGGTCGATGTGGCGTCTCCTGATGAAGAAGGTGGTTTGTCTGATGAAGAAGGTGCGATAATAATGAATATCGATATCAGATCTACCTAAAAGAGCCTATGGCCTAAAAGCTGGACAAAATGATGCAGAACTGAGAGCCCATCCCTGGAGTAGAAGGGCTAATCTACCAAGTAACAGTTAAAATAGGCCTAACAAGTTAGAGCAATAGAGGATCTATACCAAGTAAGTAGTAACGTTAGCGCTAGAATCTATACCTGAAGGTCACGGGCATAGATCTGCAAACGTGTTCACACAAATGTGGAGTTTCAAGACAAGACTCTAACGTAAAGTTAAAACTCTACTTTATTTGTTGATCAAACTCAATTATAATTTTAAAAATCAAAATTTCATAATTCTGTGTAGAAGTTTGGAAACCTCATGTAAAAAAGTTAGATCTATAAGTGACGCATGTATTACGGACACTATTATAATTCCGGACGCACAATATTTCTGCGAATACTAGCAATTTTGTGCCGCGTAGAAAAGTGCAGTTAATTCACAGCACAAGATACATGGAACAAGATTTCTTAAATGAGGCGAAAAATCTCATTTTACCTTATTTATCTATAAAATGATAGAAAATGCTTAAAATTTCATATGGCATACCTTCAATGCATAAACATTGAATAGGTCTATGTTTTTCCTGATGATAAATGAGCCTCTTTTGCCGAATTTCAATCTCTCGGCGTCCGCTTGCGAATGTTAGGCGGGTGCGTGTATTTTGGTGAATATTGCATGCATAGTTTCCAATCACAACGATCGCGGCTGAGGCGTGATCGAGAGCTATAGATATCGAGAATTATTAACATCGATAAACAAACACGCAGATTATAAACGTTGTATCCCCATAGAGAGGATGCGCGTCGGATCATAATGCAAATTTTTGACACGCAAAAATATTGTTTTTCGTAGAGGGGTAGCGGCAAGTGCGACAAAAAAGAAAACGGTTAGTAAAATCAAATAATTTTACCTTAATTATAGTTTTCATAATATTTGGAATAGTAGTGCGAATTTTTCTAAGACTTTATTTCCACTAATTGTCCTTTTTAAGGACTGAAATAAAGGCGTCCGGAAATACCATACACTGCCATACTAGAATGGAACAAAAAAAAAAGAAAAGAAAAATCAAAATCGTGACAAATAAAGAAAATCCGTTATTTGTGATTTTGAAAAATGCGCAGAATTAGCATACTTATGTTTCAAAATTCTGTGTAGAAGTTTTTAACCCCCCCAGCTAAACTGACCAGTTCCCCGTCGCGAAGCGACGGCGAGAATCTGACGGATGATAGTTTGTGGGGCTGGTATACCCCGAATCTCTCACAAGTAATATATTTAAAAAAAAATATGGTCACATATTGAATTTATGTAACTTCAAAGGATACAAGAAGCAGATAGGTTCTCCACATATTTATGTTGTCAAAACAGTGAGTGATTGATATTTGAAGGCAAAAAATCAATTGAGAGAAAGGTAACTTGAAGTGCATATCGCAGGTACGGTACACTGGCGATATTGGCACCCCGGTCGCAAGCGCCGTCTGCTAGCAAGCTAGCTAGGCGGCTAGAGCAGGCGGCTTTAGCAGGCTGTATGCGCTGTGTGTTCAAAAGCACAGCGAATTTTTCTGCTCCCGGGTCGCCCAAATCAAAAAGGTCACCCATCAATATTACACGTAAATGAATAAATCCCCTTCTACAGCGGCTGGCTATATAGTTAATCCCCCACTAACTATACACAGCCTTGTCGCGAAGGCGACGGGGCTGTACTTTAACCACCCCTATTTACAGCGTAACTTTCAGTGATATGAGCACAAAGTGAATTATACTGGTCAATTTAATCAATCTAAGTGTTAAAATATCTATTTTAAACATCTATGATGTTTCACGCGTACAACAGCTAAAAATGAAAGATATATAAGAGCTTTTTGACTTACCAAAATGAATTTTCCTTTTGGTCTTGTTTCTTCTAAAATTTTCGGTGCCATCGCTGCATCGCTGCCATCTTACGTCATTCGATTCATGACCTCCGTCCCATAATTCTGTGCGAAGAATTAATTGAACAGCGCACTGCACTGAGACGTGAAGTTGGAGCAGACGACGTTCCATTCCGGATGACCCTAACTTGCAACTGAAATTAGAAATTACGGTGGACTGTCTCTGTTTTCTCCAGTATTTTTCATCATATTTAGTTTATTACTTCAAGTGAAATATTTGCAGATGTCACCTAATTCGAGAAGGACCTTACACAGTCTGGATTTCAAATGTGAGTAAAATTATCTTGACCCCGAAATCTCTAGAAAAAAAAAAATCTTCGCTAGAAAGCTGCTACTGACTTCGTCAGTTCCCGTCGCTTCGCGACGGGGGCTGGTCGGTTTTAACCCCACTAAGCTATCATACAGAGCAAGCAGTATCAAAATTGAAAACAGTCAAGAGTGTTCTTTTTTTTATTTAGCAAGGGAGATCATAGTCCATTTACATTGCCATTATGTTGGATGATTCAGAGGTCTACTCCGTAACCGTCACTATTGTGCCCGTAACACGGCATGGGGTTCTAGTTTTAAGTCCATAATTAACAAATATTCAACCATTTTTTATGCAAGGTGGCATATTAAACCTAGCTAAACATAGAATTCAATAAATTACTCAAAATTGTGAATAGGCATTAAAATTGTCATCAGCAAGTTTTTAAGCAAATGTTTTTTGCTCAAGATATGCATGTCCATTTTGCGTCACTCTGAATCGTAACCATGGTTATGAATATATGCATATCTCATTAATTATGCAGATCAAAGTAGACAAATTTTACCATTTTGAATTAAGAGGGTACCAATCAGCTATTGTCATGAACGCATTTCTTTGTAAATATAAGATTAAAATACATGATAATGTGTTTGAAGCTGAAGAATGTTGTTCTGAATGTCCACTTCCGTACCTTTGGAACTGCTCCTTTCAAATGGGCAATTATCATAGATTTAGTATAAGTAAATACATTTCTTATATATGCATAATTTTGTTATGAGACATCTCCGAGGTTGTAGTACAGTTCATTCCAAAGGTTCTGAGAACAAATTTTAATAGAGAAATATATAACATTTAACATCATCATAAATAATGCCTCGCCGCATGGTTGAAGTGAAGTGTTCCTCATTTTAATAGGAGGTATTAAATGAACAGGTCAAGGTGTTTGCTTACATAAGTGAGTTTGATAATTTCACCACTGCTAAGAACATAACTCTCTGTTGTCATCCAAGACGTGTGTTCATATTCTCATCCATTTGAGAGTTTAATGATGATTGAAATAGTGAGCGGTAAATTTTGTGATTATACATTTTTGGCATTTGTATATATTACTGGAGCAGCGGACATTGAAATATGAATTGAATTTATGGTGACGGTGTTAGGCTTTTATTGGGCTAAAACTAGTCTACACTACTCGACACATATTTTAGCAGGATTTAATCATTGACCAAATGGATAAAATGACCTGTAAGCTATTCTTGTTTTGTTTCTTTCTATTCTCGATGTTTAAGAATGAATGGTAGTCTGTCAGCGTTCATGGGCTCTGCCTAGAGCCTATCTTTAGTTCTGATGATATCAATAGACAGCTACATGTTGAAGGTAAACGATACCAGACCATGGATCGCATGTGGAAGACGTATCAATGAAGAATGCAAAGAGAACCCACAGGTAAATAACCTTCTCATTTGATATCTGGAGATATCATTATGACATGAATATAATATACTTAATGTGTGTAAGGAATAGTACTGATGTTATCTAATCAGCAAAAATCAACACCGAAAGTAAGTTTTCTTCATTACAAATTGATTTGTACAATGGAAAAAAAAAAGACTTTCGGTATTGAACTCTACCTATCGATTCTTTTAAGGGCAGAACCAAGTCACCCTTTTATGAATTTGAAATGAGTTAACACAAGATAGGAGCAGTGGTGATTTTGATAAGATGTAATGATGAAAGGTCAATGTCGATGCATCCAAATTAGAAAAATTTTCCATATAGACACTTGCATAAATAAAAAGTTTGCATAAAATATACATGCTGTTTAGGTGATCGTGTTGTTCTCTCCATTACTTGATTGGTAAAACAAACATCCACCCGGATAAAGTGTTGTCCATATTTATGTAAATAGGGCATGCTCTATACCATGCACATACTAGATTATGTGCACGACAAATACTAAATTATCCCGAGGGCACATATTTTTTCACCGAGGCCTGTATGCCGAGTTGAAACAGATGTGCATGAGGGATAATTCAGTATTTGGAGTTCACATAGTCAGTAATGTTGGCATCAATAGATGCATGCAAATATTTATTACAGTAAATTGACCCCCGGATCTTTGACCTTGCTTAATCTGGTTTTATCTTTGCCAATGTTTGCCAAACTTTTGCTGCTAATTAAGCTATTGTGACGTATATTGTTGCTTCCGCGCGTATCTATTGTTGTGCGCACAAAGCAATCGATTTCGCCATTATCATTTAAACACAGGATAAACACCCGTTCAAACATAACAAAAAACCGTTCAAAACATACCACAGTGTTGAACGACACGTGACACCCTTTCAACCAATCACAGCTCGTAAAATACTACCACTATTTACTATCTTCCATTATATTGTACCACTATTTTTTTTTTGGGGGGGGGTTATCTCCCGTGTGCCTGATCCCTGTGCCCTGATGCCAGACTGCTAGATAACCTGAAGGATTGTAACAAGCTTCTAGACCAGGTCCAGAAGGGATTCAGTGAATACCTAGAAACCAAGAGAGTTTCCTTCTCAAGGTTCTACTTCTTATCTGATGATGAGCTTCTTGAGATCCTATCACAGACTAAAGATCCAATAGCTGTCCAGCCTCATCTCAGGAAATGCTTTGAGAACATTGGCAGGGTAAGACATAGATCCCATCTATCTGCTTTTTGTCTTGCCTTAAAATTGTTCGGAAGAGACCTGGTAATCATATGTTCTGTCGGTCTGTCAGTTACGTGTTAGTTGTATTTTTTGGTTAATAGTTAAGTGTTACTTGTGCATTTTGTCTCACATGAGCAAACTTAGCAGAGACCTAGTAATCACCTTTCTTTTTGGCCTGTTAGTCTGTTGGTCTGTTATATAAGTGTTAAAGTCTTTGTTCAATAATTTCTTTATTTCTGCATCAATTTTCATTTGCTTTTTGTAGATGAGGTTTGAAGACGATCTTGACATCACTCAGATGTTCTCCGGCGACGGTGAGACGGTTCCCTTCTCTCAATCTATGTATCCTAAGGGCAATGTAGAGGACTGGCTCCTAGAGGTGGAGAGAGCCATGGTGGAAAGTCTTAGAGAGATCCTTAGAAAGTCCCTAGAGCAGTATCCACAGGTATGTTATGATGGAATTGCCATGGGGGAGGAGGGGCTGGATGGACTGAATCATGTTTATGGAGAGATTTTGATGTAGTGTTCCAGAGTCATCCTGTGAAATTTCCTAAAACAGTAATTTAGAAGTATTGGGGAGGGGGGTTGGGAACTTGTGCCTTGTGATCTTAAGTCAGCAAGCTTATCCAGTAGGTCAGGAGGTCTACATGTATAATATTACCGCAATAACAGTAGTTATTGATAAATACAAGACCTGTAAACTAGGATTACAAACGAGACATGAATTTCTTTTTGTAATACAATAATTAAACACAACATTAATAAATCCAATAATATCCTTTCTCTATTGTTGTAGGTTGAGAGAACTGAGTGGGTGTTGAGCTGGCCTGGTCAGGTGGTTATTGCTGGCTGTCAAACATTCTGGACTACGATGGTTGAAGAGGCTCTAGAGAATAAGACTCTGCCAGAACTCTCAGAGGAGCTCTATCAACAGGTGAGTACTTACTTGAAATGATGATAATAACACGTAAAATCATAGGGAGACAATCAGATTAGATATTGGAGGCTTTAGAGAATAAGGCTCTGCCATATCTTTCAGAGAAGTTCTATCAACAGGTTAGTAGAAATATGAATGACAGTATGTGTGACATTAGGAAGACAATCTGATTACGTTTTGGAGTTATAATATCACAGGCCAATGTTCACACAGGTCAGTTCATAAAATTCCAGGTAGTGGCATATTGATTGTGAAAACCCGGGAGCAACTTGAAATATTTATAATATTTTGTATGACAATAAGAAGATGTTCTGAAAATATATTAGATTTGTCAAAGGTCAATGTTCTCAGAGCTCAACTTTTGAAATTTCAGGTATTGGCCTTACAAATGAATGAATCAAAGTTGTTATTATTTTGTTCTTGATTTTTAAGCCCGTACCATGTAATAATAATGGTTCATTTGGCTTGTTTTATAGATCGCTGATCTTGTAGCCCTGGTTCGAGGCACTCTTCAGAAGATTCAGAGAGCCGTCATGTCTGCTCTGATTGTCATCGAAGTCCATGCCAGGGATGTCGTCGCTAAAATGGTTGAAGAGAAGGTCCAGAACAGCAATGATTTTGAATGGATCAGTCAACTCAGGTATGCTCTAAACCATATACACTCTTTCGGTCTTCTTCATTTTCCTATTTCAGTCCGTTTCCTTTCTATAATGAAATTATTAAATATACTTCTGTTTTGAAATTCTTATTTATTTAATGGTTTTAAGACTAACATATTTTTTAGAGACAAAAAAAAAAAAATCAAGGTTTTTGTATGCCAAAAGATCAAGTAATATGTTAGAGAAGCAAAATAACTTGCTCACTTTATGAATTGTTGTGTAAACAAAATGGGAAATTTAAATTATCAAAAAGGTGTCTGATCACTTCGTTATACTTATTTATGCATGAAAGCCTTTTCCCATATTGTATGCTTTTTGTTTCTTTGGATGTCGATACATGATGATGACTCTATTATGGTGTTTGTGGTTGCAGGTACTACTGGGTAGACAATGGTCTGAAGGTTCGTGCAGCGAATGCAGAGTTCACATATGGCTATGAGTATCTCGGTAACAGTGGACGTCTTGTTATTACACCTTTGACAGATCGGTGTTACCTCACACTGACTGGTGCTCTTCATCTGTACTTCGGTGGTGCCCCGGCCGGTCGAGCTGGTACGGGACAGACAGGGACTACAAAGGTAGGTTAATGTTTGTGTACTAATTCATTCACTAACCCTAACCCTTGACTGATAGGTGTTACCTCACCCTGACCGGTGCTCTTCATCTCTACTTTGGTGGTGCCCCGGCCAGTCCAGATGGTACCGGAAAGACAGAGACTACCAAGGTACATGTATTGAGTTCAATAGAATTGACATTGAGGTGTTGTCTGTCGTAGGAAAACAGATCACTACTATCCAGAAGGCTCAGCAACAAAGGGTAAGAAGCACCCAAATGAACTTGTATAAAATGTCGAATCATATTGGGTTAGGGTGATGTTGAACTCTTGTAGGTCAAAAGATCACCGCCATCCGGAATACTCAGCAAAGAAGGGTAACTGATAATGATATATTAAATGTTGATACATAACTTATTGATAATGATGCATCTGAAAGCAATCTTAACTGTTAAATACTCTTCATCTCCTGGCACGTTGACTCTATGTCATAATTACACTGATATTTCAATGTGCCTTACTAGAAATGAGAGTTGTCATTCAATATTCTTTGATATCTTTTAGGTCAGACACTAACAACTGTTCAGCCTAATGACAACAATCAGTGACTGTCTATACAATTGAACGGTTGAGCATGCATGTAAATTTCTATAGGGTACAGTTATGTAGGCGAGACAACTCTTGGGTAATCTATATCTTACAATGTTGAATGTACTATCATGTTCTTTTTTGCAGGTTGACCGTTTCATGTTTGAAGGAGTGGAAATTGCATTGAAGGCATCCTGTGCTGTCTTCATCACAAGGAACCCTTGCTATGGTGGTAGGACAGAACTACCAGATAACCTCAAGGTAAACCATCTCTTCAATCTATTCTCTCTACCATACTCATTCATCTACTGTATTGTATTTGTATGTAATATGTCTGAAAATTCAAATCACATAAAAGAAATTTGGTAATTTCAGATTGAATATTGTTTGGGTCGTATTCTAATAACTTTAAATCTGTAATAATTGAAAAAAATTATTAAAGTTTGGAAATGTAGTGTCTGTCAGGAAAGAAATTATACAGAGCGAAATGCACATATTGTAGATTACTAGGGAGGCATTTTGGATTGACAGGTTTACGGAAATAGACAAGAGGGAATTGTATTGTTACGTCACAGGAGCTTGAGCCATGCGGGAAGAAGGAGGAGAAGCATGATTTGACTTCGTTTATTTATTTAATTTACTCCTGTTTCAAAGACTTATTTTGGTGAAGACTTACAATTATATTCAATTAATTATTACCGATGTTCTGCGAGGTCTAGTTTAATATAAGAAACTTTACTACGTAGTGCCGAGTCGTAAGCGGGGAATTCAACTATGGATCGAGAGAGATCAACTTAAGACGTCGGAGGCTTAACGAGACGAGGAGGAACGAACTGGAGGGATCAACGCGGCAGCCTTCAACCCCGGAGCCGTGGCGGTGGACATCACAGCGGACTAGACAGAGGACATCAGATGCGAGAAGACTTTTATTATTAAGACGAGTCATTATTGTATTTTTGTTCAATTGTTCATTAAATTTTATGTTGGGATGAGACAAGCTTAAATAAAATCTCAATCATAATTTCATTCAGATCAAGTTTCAATATTTTTTCATTGAAGTGAAACAAAATTCAATAACGGTAAGCAGCGGTCAACAAAAAAATTATATCACACCCGTGACAGTGTCCGTTTGACTTTGACTTTGACTTAAAATGCCTTCTTTTTTATTGATGTAGGCATTGTTCCAGCCTGTGGCTATGATGGGACCTGACTATGCTATGATAGCAGAGATATCTCTCTACTCGTTTGGTTTCAATGAAGCTAAGGTGCTATCTAAGAAGATCACAAGTACCTTCAAACTCTCCTCAGAACAGCTCAGCTCACAGGTAATATATATTGCATCATACCTACATCATGTATTCTTAACCCATTCAAGCCTAATGTAATGTGACACACAAGGCACCTACATGTATCGTCAATCGTGATGTAGGACCTGTGATGCAGGATACAACAAACACACTATACAAAGACATTCCATCTTATGTTTCACCATCAAATTGAGCAATGTTACTGCGTGTTTTATTTCTTAAGGGGTATAATGCATTGATAAGATAGTGCACTCAAACCAGGAATGCATATATTAACATGTTAACTCTTTGGCTCTCAACAGAGTATGTAAAATTAAAATACTTCCTAAATTCTGTTACGATAATTTTTTAATCTTACTTCTGATGTGTTTATGAAACAGTCACTGTGACCGTTATTGATCTTGGTATTTGATTTTGGTATGCGAGCTGTCAAAACTGTCATATCAGCTGCAGGTAATATCAAGAGAGAAAATTCCAGAAATGCCTGAGGTAAATATATTCCTCATGAACATACTATATTGCAAAATGTTAGGCTTGAAAGGTTGTACATAACACATCTATTGTAATTACACCTTACATTACTGCACAATTAATATGTATCTTATGTAAATATGTTTATGATTCCAGGTTGTTAATCTCTAGAAGCATTATATAAATTTACAAATTTATTATCATTATAATAACAAAAATAGGATGAACACTTTGTTTCTATTACTTTGAAATTAAAATTTTCATTAGTAAAAATTTGATAATGGATTGCTTGTACATCTATTCACGTCTCATTGTGCAATAAACTATTATTTTATTGCAATGAAAGACATGTGGTTCATTCATACACTTTATTTCAGGACCTTATTGTACTGACAGCTATCCGTGATGTGAACGTGCCCAAGTTCCTCCAAGATGATCTCAAACTCTTCAATGGTATCGTCTCTGATCTCGTCCCTAAAATCAAGAAAGTTAATATTAATTGCATTGAAATTACTTTGAACGAACTTAATCATCATAGCATTAGTAAATGAGTTTGCTTGGGTATAAATTATTTGCTTATAATACAATCTTTAACGCCCTGTCTGTAAACATTTTCACGTTCCTATGATCAGTTTTAGACCTTTTCCCAATACCTTAGAGCACTGGTCAAATTGAGATTGAATGACAGATTTATGACATGCCAAAACAGTAGATGTATTTGTGAGGAACCCATGGATTTACTTGTGAATGGTCTGATTCACCTTAGTAAGCCTCTGCTTATTTCTTCCAATGGAGATTGTTGATAATGTGAATGCCAAGGTGTTTACAAGCGTTTACTTAATGACTACTTCATCAATTTTCTTTTTGTTGAGAATGTTAATTTAGTCCCACGTATCTAGACATTACACCTGTATCTTTTATTTTATTTCTTGATGAACTCTCATACTTTTGTTGGATTTGAGTGGAATGAAACTGGATATATTACTTTAATGGATACTTTAATACTATCCAGGGAGGAACCCATAGACTAATGGTGAATTAGATGCATCCATTAGAAAGCACTGTGCCACACCGAGCTTGAAGGATGTAGATGGATTTATCACCAAGTGCATTCAACTCTAGGAGACCACCGTGGTGCGGCATGCTCTTATGTTGGTTGGATCTGCTGGATCAGGAAAGACCATGGTAAGCTAACGTATTAGTGTAACATACCTATTAATGATAATAATCTAAATTATCTCCAAACTGACTATAAAATGACTTTAACCTGTCTTTAAACTGACTTGAAACTGACTTCAAACTCTTCCTAACAGGCTAATAGACAGTCTGGTCTATGTTTGATCTAACTGTGTTTGATGTGAGACCTGCATGAGCATGACATTATTATCTGCACTGCATGTCATTTCATCACATTAATGTCACAGTATCATATGTTACATTCATCTATTGCAACCCTAACTAATCTCAATTGTCTTCACATGACATCACATGTAACTAATGTAAATTATCCTCATATGTGTAACAGGCAGAGAAACATGCCTCTGATCATGAAATGGTTTTCACTGAGGTTTGTAAACTACACATCTGAAGTGCAGTTGAAGTTGAATTCCAATTTTTTGTATGTTTTTTCAACATCATTTGATTTTCTTTGTTTGATGAATTGTGGTATTCTCCATTTGAAAGGCAAACCAATTTGAATTGGGATTGAAAGTTTTTTATTATTTTTTTTTTATGTTTCATGTGTTGAAATAACAATGAATAGAAATAAATTGATTTCAATGGAATGTTTAACTTTCAACAAATGAAATATTTGCATTAATTCAATTCAATTCAAATTTATTTTACATCCTCAATAAAAAACATACATAGAATAATTATACAAGAATATTTGAAAAAAACATATAAACTAATATTCATGAGAATGTGGGGCCAACAAAAAGGAGCATATAGCCTTAGAAGACGTTGACCCCAACACTTAAATACATAACATACATTAAAGAAAACATTAAACATGAAACACATACATTAAACACAGCGCAGCTTCTACAAAAATAGATTTAAGAATTTAAGAATACCAAACTTAAAAAGATGTTGTTATAGTTACGTTTAAAAGAATTAAGAGTCCGGCAGGTTTTTAAAGAATTAGGTAAATTGTTAAAAGAAAAGGGCCTTTAAAGAAATTGAATTATGAGAGATTGAGGTCGAACTAAAGTAAATGATAATCAAATGAACTGTGTGATGAAACGAAAAATTAAGGCAAAACTTAGACAAAATAGAATCAGGAATTAGCGATTTGGAGCAAAGAAACATAAATATTGCAATATCATATCTATTTATATCAAACAGATTAGTAATTGAGATTTAACCCTAAATACAGGATAGTTGTTGCTAATGGTGAAATATGTGTTGTTGTTGATAAATGCCAACAAAGGCAACCTTCGAAAATGAAGGTTTACATGTTTTGATATATACTCTGTATTATTAACAGTTTTGTAATATTGAATAATGTTGTTTTGTTGTTTGTAGATCTGCTGGAAGCTGTGGATGAGTGGTATTGGTGAGGTTCAAATCTCACCTGAGATGCAATATTCTGACATCATTTACCTACCAGTGACACTGTGAGGGGGGGGGGGGGGGCATCTACTTGATATGCTACCACTAACAAGAAACAGGTCAGTGCAGTTCGAAACATCATTGGAAGTGGATCATTGTGTGTATAGTTGAAAAGAATATGTAAGAAATTAATACAGAGAGAACTGGGAAAGCAACATGGGGTGGGGTGGGGGGCAAGGAAGACAGATAGACAAGAGAGTTAAAGGGGAAAATATAGGCATGGTAAGAAGAAGATCAAATTAAATAAATGTTGAATATGCTAGATAGGAGATAGATTAGGCGAATAAAGAATAATTATATAGCGCACCATATCCATCTCAGAGATAAAGATGATTGCGATTAGGGATTTTAGATGTTAAAATCTTTATGATGATAGAACAGTAATCCATTGATAGACTTACTATCTTTGGTTCAATAGGAGGCTTCAGGGAGCTTGTTGATATTGGATTTGTTGTGCCATGGGTCCACCTGGTGGTGGTCGTAACCCTGAGCCAGCCCGTTTTGTGCGTCACTTCAACTATATCTCATTCATTGAGATGCAGAGGAAGAGTAAGATCCGTATCTTCTCCACAATTCTCAACAGCTGGCTTGGTAATGTTCTCTGTGTCTTATTCTTGTCACTTTTAAAGGCTGTACGTCAGGTAAAATGTCTTGTGGTAAAGGAATACTGAAAAATTAAAAAATATTCCAACATGACTGGTAAAATCATTTGAAATAGATAAATTCGTTGAAATATGTGACAAATTCAATAACCTCTTCATTCGATAATTGACAAGTTCAAAATTCCATGATGCTTTGTTTACAGCAGGGGTATGTTACATCTAAATTCATTATGCCAACTAGTCAAATTACAGCCAGAAATATATTGGATATCTTCGTACAAACATACAGTCTAATTTTAATATATTTCCCCCAAACTGCTGATATAAAGAATTCAGCAAATGTATCAGAGATCTTTTTTAAATGACCCACTGTGATTACAAAAAGGCATGAGCCCCAACTGTAACATTTCCTAATGTTTGTCTACCCACTGTATATACAGCAATCAACCCGTCTATGAAGGGCATGCGCTAGCGCGTAGTGAATGATTCCATTGATGTGTACGAGGACTGTTATCACTCAGCTATTACCGACCTGCTAAGAGTCATTACAACATTCAATCTGAGGGATCTCTCCAAGGTCTTCCAAGGTGATTCAATTCAATAGAGCAGTTTTCTCTTAATAGCATTGATGTATTTATGGTTAAGTATGTGCTTTTTTAAATGAATATCTAGCAAAATGTTGGTTCAATGACCGAAGATCATGGTCAAAATTAATGATGGTCAATACTTTACAGTATTTGATATGGTGTAAAGAGATGTGTAAGACTTTAACTTCATGAAAGGACACAACAAATGTACCGTGGGGGAAATCAATTCCCACCTCAAAAGGCAAAATACCATGGGTCCCAGTATTGAAATGAACTGCTATACTGGGCTCAAAGCATAGATAACTATAACAATGGTAACTTACTGGCATCTGATTGTGTTTAGGGTAAATCTGTATGAGAAATGCTATTTAATGGACACCTTTTAAATTTCTCTGGCCATATGGAGAATACAGCAGGTTTGTGGACAAATAAAGTTGAGTTAAATTGAATTAAATTGAATTTCACCAATATTATACCATGTTCATTCTTGCTCAGGCATGCTGATGGCTGATGGTTCCAAACTAGAGAGTGTGAGTGAGCTGCTGAGACTATGGCATCATGAGAGCTGTCGTGTGTCTAATCCTAACCCTTATACCATGTTTATTCCTGCTCAGGGATGCCGATGGCTGATGGTCCTAAGCTAGAGAGTGTGAGTGAGCTACTGAGACTATGGCATCATGAGAGCTGTCGTGTCTTTGAGGATCGTCTTGTTAACAATCAAGATAGCGAATGGTTCTCTGGCTACCTTGAAGAGAGGATCACAAAGGATTTTGGTTGTAAGGTAGATGAGGTCAATCCACGTCAACCTATGCTCTATGGTGACTTCATGATTGCTAATGTAGACAACAAGATGTATGCAGAAATCGTTGATCAAAGAAAATGCAGGGAAGAAAGTTGCATTCCCACCATTCTCTTGTTCATTACAATTGGTTACCTTGCATTTTGCTTTTAGATCCCCTGCTTGACTGGATCTATATATCCAACTAACATAGAAAGTGATTTTGCTGACAATATACACATGCATAAATGCTTGTTAGTTATCAAGATGATTTATTGGTAAAGCATATTCCCTGATTTGTTTGATTGTAGAGTGCAATTATGTGTCATTCTAGTGCTTTTTTTTCCTTGGTGAGAAATAGTGTGTTTATATATTGTAATATCTATTACTATTTGAAATGATATTAAATATATAATAATATATATGGTTTATTTACCCAGGGTAGCCACTTCAGTTCTGACAACTGTTCTCCCATATTGACATCGATTCCCGTTTATTTGAGTGGGAATTTCTGTCAGTGTGATCTATTATTAAAAGCAGTTTTTTGGTACTTTTTTATGCTGGACCAGCAAGTACGTTTACAGTATCAGAGAAGACACAAATTATTACGACCTAATCCCTCAAACCTAATTTTTGCACCTCAGATGGGGTGTAATGGAAGAGTATTGGAGGACTATAATCAAGTGAATACTGCTGTCATGAGGCTGGTAATGGGTTAGGGTTTGGTAAGGGTTTGTAATATCAGAGAATCTCTCACTCAACAGATAAACCTTTAATTCTTTCACACTCAGATGGTAAGTGTAATGGAAGAGAGAATCTGAGGGATATAATCAAGTGATACTGCTGTCATGAGGCTGGTGTCGTTTGAGGATGCAAACAAGCATGTATGCGCTGTCCTCGCGTCTGATACGTTAACCCCTTGGGAATGCTCTATTGCTTGGTGTTGAGGTTGCGGAAGACAAAGTCTTACCAGATTGGCTGCTCACATGTAAGCATTCCAGTAAATTCTACATTCTACATTGAAGACATTTTTGGGGTGTTTCACAAAGAGGCTAAGTAGTCTTACATTCATATTTTTAATGTAGGGGAGACTGGGGTAATTATGGCCCCTTTTTCAAGTTTCCTATTGCTACCATTAAATGAAAAGTCCAATGATATTCTAAATATGCAGAAGTACAGTCGATCCATATACCTACATGTATAATATACAAAGGAAACTATAAACCTGCTACTTTTCATTTGCATATTAACAACTATTATGTTAACAACTTGAGGGGCCATAATTACCCCACGGGTTGGGGTATTTATGGCCCTATTGTAATGACTGTATGAATGCAAAGATATGATACTAATTAATGATGGTAATGTATAATAAACATTGTTTGTGTATTCATAATACACTTATCAACCACCAACAATGATAATCAATAATTGGTTCAGCCAACATGTTGAAATTTTGCAATCAAAGCATACATATATTTATGTACTAAATCGTGCAAGTTAATGTCCCCATCTACGCTTATCTGCGCTTATACACTGTTTATGCATTGGGGTCAAATTACCCCAAATGACATTTTCATTTGATCCCCCTTTACAGCTCTACTATTGAAGATATTCAGGTGGAAGTTTTTCTGTTTGTTTTTTACCTCCCATTGTTTCAGTTTCAATAAAAAATTCATCTTAAATTCTTTCAATTAATGATATCACACCCAATAAAAAGCAGACTTGCAACTTTCAAATGATTGCCGTACATTGTAGGCTCCCCTAAGCACAAATTTCATGTAATGGCTTATTTTTCTCATATGATAGTAGGAGAGTTTAGCTAGGCATGTGTAAAAATTATTTACCATTGTGTAAGGCAGCAAAGAATTAAGCTCTCAAAGACAAGGGGGCCATAATTACCCCAGGGCCATAATTAACCAGTCTCCCTATGTGTTTCATGTTCAATGTTTTGTTTAATGTATGTTATGTATTTGGCTGTTGCGGTCAACGTCTTATAAGGCTATATGCTCTTTTTTGGTTGGCCCATATTCTCATGAACATTATTTTGTATGTTTTTGCAATGTTCTTGTATAATTATTTTATGTATGTTTTTTTATTGAGGATGTAAATAAATTTAAATGGAATTGAATTGAATATTTAACTCCAAGCACACACTTCATTTAACTCTCAATATAAGTGATAACTTCTCATTTGTGTGCATCCCCTATGAGCATGATCTGACCAGTAAAGTAATGCGTAATATACTGTATGCAACTTCGAATTTAAGTGCTAATATAAGTCTACTCTCTGTGAAACACCCCGTGGTGTGGTATCATTATCCTTATGTTTGGAGTTGAGTTTTGTTTTTTAAATTATTAATCATCCATTTTTTCCTGTTGCAGATGCTATTACTGTAATGAACTTAATTACTTCATGTGCAAACAGCTTCAATGTAAATATCTACAAATAAATCTTGAAATCTGAAATTGAGGTATCAAGTACCGGTATCATCTTCTTTTGTTTGAATATTTCGTGGAACAATATATTTTCATTGTTCCGGGCTGACAGTAATATAAGTTTACAGATTGAACTAGCCAAGAACTATGGAGTAAATGAATGGAGGGAGGATCTTAAGACCATTCTGCTCAAAGCTGGATTGGAAAACAAGGCTATCGTCTTCCTCTTCAGTGATACTCAGGTATGTTGCATTATGCAATCCATATCTAGCCATTGTATGATAAAACAACTCTGCATTATAATAAAAGAGTTCACCTGCCTATTACAACTTATTGAGTAGCCTAAGATTTTTTAATAAACAATTCCGCTTTAATTAAGTGTCTACATATCTTACTTTTGCTCATGATTATATTCATTCAAGGAAACTTTTAAAACGCTCTTCCGCTGGTAAAGCTAACAGAATTGGATAAAGAATAACAGTCAATAAAGAATCATTTTAAGGGTCCATTTTGCTTAGTACTAAGTGCAAGAAAGAGTACCTTTTTTTGTTCGTAATCAAGCCTTCAGGTAATGACCATTACCTGAAAAAGGAGAGAATGAATTATGAGGAACCCTAATCATGCAATGATTAATGTTGTTGTTTTCATTATCATTATAAACCTAAATATTGTGACTTGAATCCCTTCAGATCAAGAGTGAATCTTTTCTGGAGGACATCAATAATATCTTGAACTCTGGTGATGTTCCTAACCTGTATGCGTTTTGATGAACTAGACTCTATCTACAATGCAACAAAACATATTGTACAGGATTCAGGCATGCAACCAACCAAGGCTAATCTCTTCTCTGCATATACCAAGAGAGTCAAGTCTAACATCCATACATTACTCTGTATGAGGTAAGGATCGGTATCAGGGGCATTGCTCTACAATTTTTTTCATTTCTGAAGGAGTTTAACTATCAGAATTGGGGAATTTGGTCCTTCAGCCTTTTTCTGTTAAATCCAATCAAAAGGTGCTTTCTGGTTCAAACATTACTTATCTATGATATTGTAGTTGCATAAATGTTGACATTTCTTTTACATGTTTTTTTTTTCTTCTTCTTTTGCACATGTGCACATAGAGCACTTGATTTCTAGTGGATTTGGTTGCTGATAAGTATGATATATTATTATTATTATTATTATTATTATTATTATTACTATTAAATACCCTTTGTGTTTTCATCTCCATAGTCCTATTGGTGAAGTGTTCCCTTTTCGTCTACGTCAGTTCCCATCCCTGGTCAACTGTTGTACCATTGACTGCTTCAGTGAATGGCCGGATGAAGCTCTGCTCTCTGTAGCTAGGAACTTCCTCAATGGTATCCCAGAGCTAGAAGAAGGACCAGAAATAGTTGATGGCCTGGTAGGGTTTTAAAGTTTTCCTTTTTTTTTCTTCCTTTTTTTTTTTTG
>CALNVZ010003430.1:1236218-1246866 GCA_940671915.1 Paracentrotus lividus
CTTATGTCAATTTTTTTTTCTACCCAGCGGAATAGCTTGTTCCTAGTTGACCTGATCTGGACAAAGAGGGCAGTCATTCAGTACAAATCTGACAAACTTTGCAGCCATCTCTCGTTGGTTTGTTTGAACAAAGGCCATAGGAGTACACAGAATGTCCCCTCAGCTGGAAAAGGTATGTAGTGTTCTTCTTCAGGTGTAGCTAAGATGCAAGAGTTTTTTTCTCATAAAAAAGTTCATTTAATTAAATTATCTGCGTCATAAGTTGGTTGTTATAGCCATAGATTGGTCAACTTCCTTCATCGACATCATCATCATCATCTTTTTCCAGTATCATATATTTCTCTAAAGGGTCTCTGAGTTTGAAGAAATAAAAGACAAAGTTCTATTCAAGTTTGCATGTTATTATTGCATAACTTTTTGAGACAGATGTAAGCACACCAACACACATGCATGTGGTAGATCAAGGTTAACACAACAGCTTACTTCGTTCATAAGAAAAACTCTATATATAGTGAGTCTTGCGCTTCAGGGACTGTATTTTAAATGCTTTTTATGTTTCCCCCGGCAAAATTTACTATAGCTAATCCAATTCTTCAGGAAAATTCTCTCTTAAAGGTGACGATTGACCACAATTTTTGTTCTTCTAAGCATATATGATATATTCAATAGTCATCACTAAATGTGACATGAATTGAAGAAGGGCTATTGTCATGTTGGTAAATGATTTCTCTTCCCTATTGACAGTATGTTCTAGGGAACATATCATGGCGCCGACACACCTCTGTTGCGAATCTGTTGGTGAACATGAACCCTCGTGTGAAGACTGAGAGAAAAACCATCCGTAACTGCAATCCGCAAGTCATTTGATTCCTCTCAGGGCGTTGCAGAGCGATATGAGCAGTTCCTTGAGTCAACAATTCTAGAACTCAATGACTTACATGAATAGTAGACAAGTGTAGAGAATAGTATATGGAAGGGATGGTTTATTGACTTATTTAGTCTACATCAGAATGCCATGAATTAACTGAAATATATTTAAAATATAATTATAACAACAAATATGATAAGAATAATTTCTTTTGCATCTCAAAGAGATGCTCAAGTACTTATGTTTAAGTACATTTAATATTTGAATGTTGACTATTTATAATCATGTAATACAGGGAATAAGGATGCACATGAACAAAAGCTGAGGTGAAGAAGGAGATTTAATGCATTTGGATTGGAAGGATCCACTATATTAATACACAAACATAATTATAATACCATGATAATAAATATTAGTTGATGTATAATTATTATATTCACAGGGAATATGATGCGGACGAACACACAGCAGCTGAAGTGAAGAAGGGATGAGATGGCCACTTGGATCGTAAGAGTTCCTGGAGAATACCATCCCCTCAACATCATGATTGCGTCCATTTTCTTATCCAGTACAGGAGAATGTCAGACAGGGGCTGGTCAAGAAGCGTAAGGCCAGGCCAAGCTGCTGCTTGAAACTACTGGCAAGAAGCTTCGTACCCAAGCTGAAGATGTTTAAGGCTTCTTTCTCTCATTATTTAAGTGGTGGAAAGACCATCCACCAGCACTGAATGACCTAGGAAAATTCTGATTTTGCCTGAACCGTGAAGAGGTTAGTTGAAATATCTAAGTCCTGGGGACCTTGAGTATTTAGCTCAATCACTCTATTTACTGGCAATACAATTATTTGGTCCAATATTGTAACTGCTGTGTTTATACATGCTTTACTCATTTTTGGATTTTAAAAGCTCTCAGAGGCAATTCCTTTTTGACAATTTGCATATTATCAAGCATATTACTGACCAATGAATAGCATTGATTTCACTGTTTTTTGTTTTTTTAAAATGGGCCCTTTTTCAGTTGAATCTGTCAAAACCAACTATTGATTCATAAACACTGTATCAATGTTGTTCATTTTACTTTCAGCGCATGTGAAGAGTTCCAATACATTCTCCAGGAAGCTTTTATGCAGAAGGCCTAACTGCATTTGAGGATTCTATCAGAGCAGAAGGAATGGATGAAATTATTCCTGAGAAAACTCAAAGAACATCAGGAGCTGATTGATAAGGCTATGACTGACTATGAACTCATTGCAGGAATTCTACTACAGTCTTTTCCCACTTGATGATTTCAATCTTTCCAAGTAGCTTGATCACTTTTCAAAAACAGCCTGGAAATCTGGTTTAGCAAATTTGTATTTGTGATTATAAAACAAAAGTGCCTTATAAAAGAGATATTTAGAAAAAGTGTGAAATATCAATTAGGAGGGGGAATGAATCAGGCGCAATGTGAGGATAGAAAGATAGAGAAATAGGAACACTTTCTTTACCAATAGGTAAAGCTTGAAAAGAAAGTGAAGGATTACTCAAGACAAAGATAATTACAAAAGGCAATTTGATGTAGAGGTCACCCCGCAATAATGGGAATCTGTTTACATTTGCAGTATAACGGATGAGATATTACATTGTATGCAAAGGTCTGCCGTCTCCTCTTCTTAATCATATCTACTAGGCGGAATGATATTGGATGCGCCTCATAATATTTAATATATCCATTGTTATTACCTAGATGGAATGCAATGGCTGGCCTCATAAGATTGCAGAAGGCAGATGAGGAATACCTACGTACAGTTAGATGAGACCAGGAAAGTGTTCAGAAGATTCAATTCCACAATCAGGAATACATTCCCAGGATCGTCTCGATGGTCTTCAGGTATAATAACTTGTTCAACTGTAAGATGTCTTTTGATTACAAAAGTTCTCAACTACTTACCTTAATAGTGCTTACATGTAGGTAAAGAAAAATCTTTGTTCTATTCACTCAAACAGGAGTCTGTAGCCAGTATTATCTCTAAAAGGAACAAAATTATATGTAGGGACATTCAGTATTATAATGTAATACTAATTAAAAAAGCATGCAAGAATTTTTTAAAATTTTAGGGAAACAAACCAGATAGGCTTTTAGTATAGATTTGAAAGATTTCAAGGAGAAGTGGACCTAAGGATAATCAGGGTAAATAGATTCAAGATTATTAACCTAAAACGGGCCGGGGGGGGGGGGCCTAATCAGCCCCCCTCGACATTTCGCCGCGTCATATCGCTGAAATTTTTTCCCGCGCTTCCGCGCATTCATGACTTTTTTCTCTAACATCTTACGCAATCTTTTAAAACTATTTTGAAAGAAATTGAGTGTTACGGTTCGAAGTTGCGCAACATTAGTTAATGCCAGCGCAGACTCAAAAACAGAGATTTTCTGTATTTGGTACAAAACATATGGGAAATGCCTTTTCATGCTAAAATCACATTTCTGTATTTAAATATGGTTATTAGCCATTATTTTAAGTGATATTGCTCTAATTCATTAGAGATAATGCAATGACAGAAGTATTTCCAAACAAAAAAACAATAAAATACATAAGTCGAAAAACAAAGAAAATACATAAGAAATTCCCAAAACAATAAAATACATTAAGAAATTGATATCTAGATACCCGAAATTTTTTTCACGTACAATTGTTAGGAATGGCTACAAAGAATATTTACACCAGCAATTAGCATTCTAGGGAGGCATTATTTAATGATTTAGAGCAAAAAGTATTATTTCATGCATAAATTAGGCATAATTTAATTTTGATATAATTAAAAAGACATTATTTTTGGAAAAAACGAACTATACAGTCTTGGTAGATTACATCGCACACTACTATTTGCAAATTTTTTCGCGGCGCATCGCTGTGATCGGAGGCCGAGCATCTGAAGGGGGGCCTAATCAGCCCCCCCCCGGGCTGTGAGATTTGGCAAAAAAATAAACCCGGCCTTTTTAGGTTAATGACTCAATTTATCCTTAGGCCTGTATTTACCTTTTCCTTTCATAGATGGGTGTTGGCCTGTGTTCATTGCCTCATATGAACATCTAAGACACTTTTAAGAATTCACCTTAATCTTTCTTAGTATATTTCCTTTCCTAGATGGTTGTTGCTGGTTTTGCTGCCCATACTGATTATTGGCAAGGCCCATGAAGTAGCCATGAAGTACGTAGTAGTGAACAAGCAGCTCAAAGAATGCCAACCAACTTGCTTCTATGCTACAACAAACAGAGAAACCGTTCTCTTTGAGTGCCAGCTTCACTAACGTAAGTCAAGGCTTAGTTGAACACGTCATGAGGATTATTTCAGTTATGGGAGATCATATCGTCCATTTTTAATTGATTGGTAGAACTTTTAGACCCTAGACCATGTAACCTAGCACAACCCCGACATAAAGAACTTCAGATATCTAAAAGATGTATTAAAAAATCAAAGAATGACCCCCCCCCCCGCTTTAAAAAGGAATTTTATTCCAATAAAAGATGACCATTCTTAAATTTATAATGATAAGACATTCAGTGACTCATCTCCATTGGATTTGACAACAGTTCATGTAATGTAATGATGCAATTTTATCCAAAAGCAACATATATCTTTCTTTAACACTATTAATTGTTGATTATTATTTCAAGGGAAAGCAAATGTTATGACATAAAATCTACTTCTTTATTTGTAAACTTACGTTTCAGTATGACAAACTTAGTAGACTAGTGAGAGACTTGAGCCATTCAAGAATCTCTAGGATCACATTGCTCTGATTGGCTGAAATGCATTGAGAGCTGCGATGACTGATCCATTGCACTAACAATTTGATTCTGAGCAGTGCTGACAAAACAAGTTCAACGATTCTTTCATGACCATTCATAGTGTGTCAAGATCTTCAAAGACATTCCAGGTATGTTTATGAAGGATTAACCCTATCAATAACCTAACCCTAATCTTACAGGTGCTGTCAAGATCTTCAATGCTATCCCAGGTGCATGCTGCAGTCAGGTTTAATATAAAGGTTTGAATATGTGCTAGATTGCTACATACTAGAAGCTTCTAGTTGAGCAAAGACTTGACATCCAGAACTATCTGCAAGCCAGTTATTACTTTTTGGAACCCATCTCACATCAGCAAGAAGGTGAAGGCAGGGTAAAGCTTATAACAATTATAATACCATACTAAAGAGGTACAGGCCTTAACTAGACATTACATTGCCTTTCTATCACATTTTATCTATAAAAAAAAAAAACTGCGTTGAGAGGATATGTTGTGGTAGCCCGGGAAAGGCAATGGCTTAATAATCCAATGGCATTGGAGAATGGATTGGGTATCATTTTGGTGACTCCCTTCTATATTTATTATTATCAAAAGTGCATGAGATTAGGGAACGTGTTGTATCTTGGCTTTCCTGTAACAACGGTTCTGGTTTTGATTACAGGGTGTACAGCTTGTAGCACAGAAGATCAAAGGCTGGATAGAAGACTTCAAAACCATTTCATCCTCTGATCCAAGGTCTACGTAATTCCTGTATGAGAAGCCGTCATTGGGGATATCTTATCAAGGAGTTAGGATTCACACTGGTTCCTAAGCGCTACACTCACAATTCAGCAAGTGCTTGGAGATGGAACCTTGAAGCTCATATTGTATAAGATTGCCAAGGATGGCTGAGATTCGCTGGCAAGGAGTATTCAATTGAACAGGCTACATTATGAAATAAATCTTTGTTTCTCACTTTTTATATACAAATGGTACTCCGTGATGCATTAACTTGAGCATTTGTGCTAACCTTATGGGCCAAATGTTGGTATCCAGCAAATTTATGGATTAGACTTTATTAGATTTAGACTAAAGATGTCAAAGTCACAGGTGATTTCATATCAATGTTACAACAGTATCCAAATGCAGCCAAATTTGTTATTTTCTGAGCATGTATTTCAAGGTCATGTATATTACAATCCAAGACGTATTAATGTCACTTTGACATACATTTGATAGTTTCTTTGTTGGTAAGGGGACAAATCAAACAGTCTTGCAAAATGTGGTATTGACTTATAGAAATTTCCTATGCACTGGAAATAGTCTGGCCTTGTACCCTCAGGGTGTTAAATTGGATTAATGTACTTTTATTTTTACTTCCTGATTTTCAAAGAACCAGGCCTTGGACAAGATTGGAAGTATGAATGAAGAGCAGTTGTGTATTGAGATTGCCATACAAGGACAACAGCGAACAATTCAATGATGAAGGATCAGATGAATGTTACTTCAGAGACTTCTAGATGAATCACTATGTAGACACAAGCATGTTACATTCTACCATTCAAGAAACCATTTGAAGAGAGGATAACACATGGAAGGAAACTCAGGATGACACAGTAGCTTGAAATATAGAGGATCTGAGCTAATTAAATAATCAACATTCCACACATAACAATTAATGAAAAGATTTAACTGATTATTAAAATACCGAGCGTAAATGTGATTAACATTTTTTGCATTGGTATATATACTGGAGCAGTGGAATGATATGAAAATGAATTGGATTTATGATGACTGTGCTAGCATTATTGGGCTAAACTAAGTCTACACTCCTCAGACACATCTTTAGCAGGATTATCATTGACCTAGCGGATAAATGTCATGAAGCTAATTATCTTGTTTTGTATTCTCTATCATCAGCGAAATGTGTTGGGATATTAGTTACAGATCATTTTAATTTGACCCCTTATGGCGTGTCCCAAGATTGGTCCATTAAATCTTGCTTTTAAATAGAAGGTGTCTGAGTGGAGACCCAGTAGCAGTAACATGGCGATCTATCACGGCTCTACTAGCGCCTATACTAAGTCTCTGATGAATCAATAGGACAGCTACTGTTGAAGGTAAACGTATACCAGACCATGAGATCGCATGTGGAGACGTATCATGACAGAATGCTAAGGAAGAACCCACAGGTATAATAACCTTTTCTCATTTTGATATCTGCGAGAATAACATTATGGAATATAATGAAAAATTATTATATCTTTATTTGGTTGGTAATAGCTACTGATGTTATCTTATCAGCAAAAAATCAACACTGAAAATACGTTTTCTTCATTTACAAAATTGATTTCCCATGCATAAAAAAAAAGAAGGCTTTCAGTGTTGGAACTCTACCAATCAGATCTTTTACGGCAGCAAAAATCACCCTTTTTATGGATGAACTGAGTAAAAAAGATGTAATTTGATGATAGGCAATTTCGAATTGCATCAAAATAAAAAATCTTTCATATGACACTTGCATGTAATAAAAAGTTTGCATAATATATTACATGGTGTTTAGGTTGATCTCCCTGTGCTTCCCATTACTTGATTGGGGTGAACAAACATCCACCCAGATAATTTCTTAGTATGTGTACTTAAGCACAATATGATCCATTATATTGCATCCATTATTTACTTGTACGGTGATCTCCCTGTGCCCTGATGCCAGACTGCTAGATAACCTGAAGGAATGTAACAAGCTTCCATAGACCAAGTCCAGAAGGGTTCTGACGTGAATACCTAGAAACTAACGAGAAGCTTCATTCCCAAGATTATGTGCCGTACAAATTAATCCATTATATTGCACATTTATTTACTTCGTAGGCTAATCTCCTGTGCCCTGATGCCAGACTGCCTAGATAACCTGAAGGAATGAAAACAAGCTCCTAGACGAAGTCAGAAGGGTCTGATGAATTACTAGGAAAACTAAGAGAGCTTCATTCCCAAGATATGTGCCGTACAATAGAACCATTATATTGCATCCATTAGTTTACTTGTAGGTGATTCTCCCTGTGCCCTGATGCCAGACTGCTAGGATAACCTGAAGGAATGTAACAAGCCCTAGCGACCAAGTCCGACAGGGTTTGAGTGAATTACTAGAAACCAAGAGAGCTTCCCTTCCCAAGTTGCTACTTCTTATCTGATTGATTGAGCTTCTTGAGATATCTATCACAGACTTAAAAGATCCAACAAGCAGTCCAGCCTCATCTTAGGAAATGCTTTAGAGAACATTGGCCAGGGGTAAGTCCCATCATATTCTGCTTTTTGTCTTGCCTGAAAAACTTTCAGAAGAAGACCTAGTAGTAATATATGTTCTGTAGGTCTAGTCAGTTACATGTTACTTGTATTTTTTTTTAGTTACCTGTTACTTGTGCATTTTATCTCACATTGAAAAAACTTAGCCAGAGACCTAGTAATCACCTTTCGTGTTGTCTGTTTGGTCTGGTATATGAAAGTGTTAAAGTCTTTGTTCAACTTGCTATAATTTCTTATTTCGATCATTCATTTGCGTAGTGAAGATGATCTTGAGATCACCCAGTGTTCTCCAAGCGACGGTTGAGATGGTTCCATTCTCTCAATCTATGTATCCTAAGGGTAACGTAGAGGACTGGGCTCTTTAGAGCGTGGAGAGAGTCATGATGAGAAAGTTCTCAGAGAGATCCTACGAAAGCCCTTAGAGCAGTACCCACAGGGTATTGTCATGTCATGGTGGGGGGGGGGGCGCGAGGAAAGGGCTTTGGATATGTCTGCTATTCATGTTTCTCTTGAGCCCCTGCTTTTTTTTTATGTTTTAACTTAATTTTAATATGGCACCATAAAAAATATTTTCCTTTTAAGCTACCCTCTACAAGGTCAAAGTGTTGCTAAATGCTTAAAAGAATATTTGCCAATAGGATGTTAGTGTTGTAGATCAAACCCCTGTGCCTTTTGATCAAAGTCTGCGCACACTTATCTGTTACGGTCCATGTAATGCTACCTGAAATATATTAGTTTTAATATATTAAGGCTTTCAATAAAATAGGAGATTATCAAGTGAAACATACAGGTATATATATATTTTTTAATACAAGGAATTCACACAACAGCAAAATACTTGAAAGCAGGACAAAATTTGATGTTCCTTCGTACATTTGGTGTTTGAAAAATAATATCCTTTCTTTGTTGGTTGTAGGTTTGAGTAGGGACTGAGGTGGGTGTTGAATGGCCTGGTTCAGGTGCGTTATGCTGGTTTGTTTCAAACCTTCTTGGACTACGTTGGTTGAGGAAGCTCTAGAGAAAATAAGACTCTACCAGATCTCTCAGAGAAGCTCTATCAAACAGGTGAGACTATTACATCAATGATATGTTATGGCCATAGGAAGACAATTGATTAGATATCGGCACTACTGAATGTCAAAGGTCAATGTTCACAGTGATCAGCTTATAGCTACCGTCCTTTGACAAAGAAGGAAAGGGTGACATACAAAACAAAATTTTTATTAATTTTTCATGTTGTTCATATTCAGTTTTAGTGCCATCTTCCTTCTGGCCAAAATTTTCAAACATAAAAAGTTTTTCCAGCTTAAGATTATTTCTACATGGTAGGTAAGATATCATGAGATCAGATTACATGAATTGAATGAAGGATACTTTTTGCTTCTTTTACAAGAAATAGTTACTTGCTTAATTTTGTCAAAGTAGGGCCAATATGAAATTTTTTCAGGTATTTGTCTTGCAAATTTGAATAAATCAAAATTGATATTAATTTGTTACCTTGAATTTTAGCCCGCTACCTTTGTAATAATAATTATTGAATAAGATTGTTATTTGATCTGACCTTTTTTTGTTAAATTGATTATTGATTAGATTGCTGATCTTGTGGCCCTGGTACGAGGGCCACTTCAGAAGATTTCAGAGAAGCCGTCATGTCTGCTCTGATTGTTCATTGAAGTTCATGCCATCGACGTCGTTGCTAAAATGTTGAAGAGAAGGTCCAGACAGCAATGATTTGAATGGATCGTCAACTCAGGTATGCTCTAACCTATACACTATTTTAGTCTTCTTTCATCTTGACATTTAAGTCCATTTCCATTTCTATATTGAAATTCTTAAATCATACTTCTGTTTTTGAAATTCTTATGTAATTTAATTTGTGTAAGACAACATATTTAGAGAAAAAAAAAAAATGATAAGCCAATAGAGAAAAAAAGAGAGAGAAGCAAAAAACGCTCAAGAAGGACCAAAATGGAAAATCAAAACAAAAAGGACCACTGTACAAGCATGAAAGCCCCAGTATAACTGTTCTGGTGGATGGTCGATACCGATGAATCTCCATATGATGGGCAAACGGGGACAATGCGAAGCGCGGAACTGAGTTCACATATGGCTATGCAGTATCTTCGTAACAGGACCGAACACCCCGAGACACCACACGACCGCCCACTACTGGGTCCCCTCTGCGTCCAGGCTGCTCAAGACAAACACCAAAGAGGATGGACAACACACAACCAACGACACGGGACCCACCACGGGCTTCTCATCCACGGCGCCCGCGCCACGCCGGGTACCAGCAAGACAAAGAGACTACACAAGGCCTACATGCACATTGATTGGTGTACTAATTCATTCACTAACCCTTAAACCTTATCAAATGATCGGTGTTACTCGCCCATTGTATTTGGTGCTCTTCATCTCTACTGGCGCTCGTGTCACCAGCTGACTGGCAAGACGAAACACAAAGACAGACAAGGACAACCCCAAACCCGTGTACGATCCGTGTACCTCACCCTGACCCGGCCCACTAAGTGTGCCCGCGTCCAGCTGGTACCCAAGTACAGTCTACCAAGACAGCAAATTTGTAATAACAATAAAGCAAAAACCAAAGGAAAAAAAAGCATATGTTGCATGGAATGTAAATGAGGCAATAACCGGGAAAGTATAAGCCATCCATCACTCGCAGGATTCTGGTTAAGGCCAGCCACAACTGTTGCA
>CALNVZ010003430.1:1281782-1314821 GCA_940671915.1 Paracentrotus lividus
CACTCTGCTGCTGCCCAGAGCTTCACCGTAACCCTGGCAAGGGGCCCATCGTCGGAGTGCTATCAACCGGGCCAGAACTCCGGGATGCAGTTTAACGTCATACCCAGGTGTACAGGATCAAATATCCATGACCTTCCAGTAAGAAGTTATGGGGGGAAAGTCAAAAGGTCAACGAACTTTCACATGAAGGCATATAAGGCCTACACTAGCTAAAATTGTTAAGAACGACAAATTTTCGTGTTCTTGTATCTATTAATTATGGCTAAGAAAATTAATTGAGACTATTTCTACGTAAAAAAAAAAAAAAAAAAATCATGATCAGTCATATAAGGGGTCAAACTAAGGTCATGTGGGGTCAAATTGTTCATTTAGGATCGAAATATGGAAAAGGAGTATAACAGCTCCATTTTTTGTGGTGTTGTCAAGTTATGTATAAGTAGATGATTAAAACTAACAGATTTGTATTTCTAATCCAGAAACCACATTCAATACATGTAATGGTCAAAGGGTCAATCGTCATTTTGGTCAAAATGTTACATTGACCTAAGAGATATTGTGCTGCAATATAAAAACTAAAACCCCTTGAGCATGAAATTGAAATTTAAAAGTAGTATGTACATCATAAGAAGACAATCTAATTTGATGTTATAGAATGTAGGTGAAAGGGTCACATAGTCAACTTATGAAATTCCAGGTATTTACTTTTTTTAAGGTCAACGCACTTTCACATGAAGGCATAACAGGTACGCAATCTTTTTTGGTTTTTTGGGGGGGAAGGAGAAAGGGTAAAGGGGTTAAAGCAGTTCCAATTTTGTTGTACTGCTAAGTTGTGTGTAAACTGATGATTAAAACTAACAGACTTGTATTCTAATTTAAAAAAACACATTCAATAAATGTAAGGAGTCAAAGGGTAAATCGATCATTTAGGGTTCAAATGTTACATTGACCTAGAGATATTGTGCTGCAATATGAACACTAAACCCCCTTGAATCATGAACTTCAAATTCAAAAGAAGTAACTATGTACCATCATAAAAAGACAATCTAATTTGATCTTAAAGAATGTAGGTGAAAGGTCAAGGTTACATATGAAATTCAGGTATTTACCTCGTTATTACATTAGCTTAAGAAAAGCTTGATTCATGTATATTATCAACATCATAACATTTTTTGAAAATTTAGGTCAAATGTCAAGGGTCACAGAGGTAAACTTAAAAGGAAATACAGGTATCTACCTTGATATTGTGGTATCTCAAAACTATTTGAGCTACGAAACTATGATGATGTCACCATGAAAGAATTTCATTACATGAGATTGTGTATTGGTAAAATGTCAAGATTCAAAGAGGTTTATATCTGAAATTACTTTTTTTTTTTGACTGAGGGGTTTTGTAAACGTCTGAACAATGCACGAGAAGTGCGCATTGTTTGGGGTATTCATCGATCTTTAATCTGTTTTAGATTTTTACTGGACCTCAACTTTATTTGTACAAGTCTGTCTAATATCCCAAAGACTTTGACAATCAATATGAGCTGAGTGCACATCAGTTTTAGGTCAATGTAACATTTGAACCCTAAATGATCGATTTACCCTTTGACCCCTTACATTTGTTGAATGTGGTTTTTTATTATTAGAAATACAAGTCTGTTAGTTTAATCATCAGTTTACACACAACTTAGCAGTACAGCGAAATTGGAACTGCTTTAACCCCTTTACCCTATTCTCCCCCCCCCCTCCCCTCTTATCGCACGCCCAGTGTCACATGAAAAAAGTTTGATGTACCTTTTTGCTCGCCCGGCGTGACGGGAAAAAAAATCGGGGTGTACCAAAGTCTGAAATTCCAATTTTGCCCCCCCCCCATCAAATCCTGAATCCGCCACTGATTTCGGTCACAAAATTGACCTCTCAAATGACCTTAGTTTGACCCCTTATAATCTACTTAATATGATTTCTTATGATTGAATAGCCAGTCTCAATTGATTTTTTAATCATAATAAATATAAATAGATACAAAAAGACAAAAAATTGTCATTTCAAGCAATTTTAGCTTGTGTACCTGTTATGCCTTCATGTGAGAGTGCGTTGACCTTAACGAAGTAAATACCTGGAATTTCATAAGTTATCCATGTGACCCTTGACCTTTCACTTACATTCTATAAGATCAAATTAGATTGTCTTCTTATGATGGTACATACTAATTTTAAATTTGAATTTCATGGCTCAAAGGGTTTTAGTTTTTATATTGCAGCACAATATCTCTAGGTCAATGTAACATTTTGACCCAAAATGATCGATGACCCTTTGACCATATCATGACCCTTACATGTATTGAATGTGTTTGTGGATTAGAAATACAAATCTGTTAGTTTTAATCGTCTACTTATACATAACTTGACAATACCACCAAAAAAAATGGAGCTGTTATAACTCCTTTTCCATATTTCGATCCTAAATGAACCAATTAGACCCAAATGACCTTAGTTTGACCCCTTATATGTACTGATCATGATTTTTTTTTTTTTAACGTAGAAATAGTCTCAATTAATGTTCTTAGCCATAATAAATATTAATAGACACAAAAACACAAAAATTTGTCGTTCCTAACAATTTTAGCTAGTGTAGGCCTTATATGCCTTCATGTGAAAGTTTGTTTTGACTTTTTTTGACTTTTCCTGCCATAACTTCTTACTGGAAGGTCATGGATATTTGATCCTGTACACTTTTTTGTTCAGTGGAAAGAGACAAACAATTTGTTATGTCTTTTGATACTATTCGGGCATTTTAAAAATTTGACCCCCTTTGATGCCCTTTTTTCTTATTATACTTAGGCCTAGATTATTATATTGCTTCTATAATTTCATATTTTGACTATTTCCCTCTATTTTTTTTTCCGAGGACGTGAAAACACACCCACATTGATTATCACATAGTCTTACCTGATCCTGTTTCTGCTCCACTCGTCTCTGGGACTTGGTTGTATATGTTGATTTGAGGTATTATGTTATTTCTAGATAGACTTACAGCTCCTAAAATTAGTAATGCTGATGATCAGCAAGCAAGAAACTATAGAATAAACACAATTTTGTTTTCAGCCATTTTATGGTTTATAATTATATAGGCAGTATACTGATCAGATTAGGGGAAGGTGGGGCATAACGGACCCTAGGGGCAAAACGGAACTTTCTCATAGCTTGACATCAAAAGTATTTCTTTCTATAAAATGTATTGCAGTAAATGAGGCATTGCTGCACCAATTTACCACTGAAGTTTCATCGAAAAAAATCAATACCTACAGAGGGGGGTGCCATTCAAAAATTTGTACCCCTCTGATGTAGGGTATTTCTGCTTGGGGCAAAATGGAACCCAATGGTGTGGGGCAAAAAGGACCATAATTTGGCTGACCCTGGGGAGAATTTGGTGTGCTCGCATCCCTTCTGGAGACTTCCAAAAGTACATTTATTTTGCCAACTTGAACAAATTTTGACAAATCAGTCCCCAGGAGTTGATTATTTCTTACGGGGCAAAACGGTACCCCATAACAGGGTACCATTTTGCCCCAACAAAATATGCACGGAGTCAATTTTGCCCCACTAGTGGGGCAAAACGGACCTTTTCCGAAATTTTGTCAGCTTCATTTTGCCGGAAGTATGAAAGAGATGAGAATTATTGATCGATTGTTTATCAAACTTCAATAAGAACTCGTCAAGGAAATATCATTTTTATAGTCTTGCTCCTATCTGTGACGTCACAGAAGCCACTTGAAGTTACGTGGTCCGTTATGCCCCACCTTCCCTACCTGTTGAGGCCACCGAATTAGAATCAACGCATAAATCCCAAGTGATCTCTTCTATAAATGAAGGTGGTACAACGGATTGGTCATGCATAAATGATCGAAAATCTACAGGAAATTGTGTAGAAATTTAGATATTGTTCCGGTCATCTTGTTCGAAGTTTATGTGCTTTGCTGACCAAAAAAAAATATATTGATCGAGTGCACAAGGTTATCCATCCTTGGATCCACGTAGCAGAACCCCCCCCCCCCCTACATACACATACACAACCACCCACACATACTCAGTGAGTGTGTGTGTGTGTGTGTGTTTGTGGGTGGCTGTGTGACTCACACACAAACACTCACTCACTCACGCACACACACACACACACACACACACACACACATACACACCACCACCACCACCACCACCACCACCGCCTATTTGCTTGAGGAGTTATGGGTTCATGAGCATTGGGGGAAAAAGTGTTTTAAATGTCTTGTTTTCAGTTTAATAATATCAAAAGACCATATCAATTCTACTCTATGTAAAATGTAAAGTTAACGTATACCAATGTGCGGCAGTAAATCGTAATTAAACAAGGCGCGTCCATTATCTAAGAGGCCAGACGCAACAAAGTGACGTTGGAAATACGGCTGAGAAGCGCAGAATTCTATACAGCTGGCTGCAATAATAAATTAGCTCACAAAACCCGCGTAAGAAGACTTCCCTCCAGTGAAATGGTATTGTCCGTTCGGTTGAGGAATCTACTCGTGGAGATTGATTGAAATTGATCAACTTTTATCATGTTCTTAGTTAATAAATTCTCCAGACCAGGTGGAGGAAATACACATTTGGGCAAGCTTATAACATTATTGTGCTGAAGTTGTAATCAGAATATGCAATTCATATAAATTGATGCTCAAAACAATGACATAGATTGTGAACTTGTCACAAGTCTTGTGAAGACGCCGTTCACATGTTTCTATGCGATATGCATGTGATAAGCGTAAATATTGACTAGTCGAGGAAAGAACCTCTTATGATTATATTCAAAGTGACAGGACTTTTTTTAATCAATTAAAATGAATGTACCATCTCCGGAAAGCTGATAATTCAAGCTTTTAATTGCCCTGTGAACAATAAGCTATAATAGTATAATGCGGCATCGAGGATCAAAACTATGCAGCGCATGAGCTATTTTGAGAGCAAAATATACCATATTGTACAGGAATTTGATCTGACTAGGCTTTCGAATTGACACAAGTGACAGGACTTTTTTTTCCTTTGCAATAAGTTATTCCTATTTTTGAAAAATTCGGTCTCTTAGCGTACTTATTCAAGTTGAACATTTCTTTGAAAAGGTAGTTGCTCGCCACAATAAAGAAAATAAAGTGAAAAACTGTCCAAAACCCCAAAAAAAGTCAATGGGCACGTTCGCTTTGAGTAGAATGGTAGCGCCCTCTATCTCTTAAGTTTACAACTAGAATTGATATGTCTAGCTTAGCACTTGTAGATTCAATGGACATTTTCTGTCATGAACATGAAACAATTAAATATGTCCTTATAAAGTATCTTCTCCCAAATAATTTGATACCATTTGTATGCGGTATACTTTTCCAGTTCGATAATCAAGAGATATTCTTTGTTGTGATTTATAATTGATTGTGCTAAAGTTTGTGACAAATGGTAACTGCAATGAATGGAACCATATGAGCATGAAGTCATAATCCTAAAAGATTTGCAGAATAAAAAATAATCATAACAAAATATATTTTCAATCGAATCGACATGATAAATAATACAAAAGCATTTTTTAAATACTAGTTACTAACTGCTAAGGGTGAATGGGATAAGTATAACATCTACATAGACTATAATATAATATAATTCGCAAGTTTTTTGTTTGCTACAAACATTGAAGACTCTGGCAAAGAAGTTATTTTACATCATATTAAACAATACCTTCTGTTCATCCAAACGTGAACATAATGTCACAAAAAGAAATGTTATCAAATTAATCAGTGAAAAATACTCTTTAAGTTATATGAAATATATATCTGTTCATGGACAGTAAAACTTAGTAATTACAATTTATATACAGTTAAAAACAAAATAATTTATACCGCCATGAAAATTGTATTATCATCATATATAAACGGTAATGTGGTGGAATTTTGTCCCTACGATGCTGACATCAGTTCTCCGAATTATCGCTTTTGCGTAAATCTAGAAAGATAGCAATAGGGTCTGATCACTTTTGACCTGTTCCAAAAAATGAGTCATATCCCAAGACAAATATGTTGAAAACGGTTCATTTCAAAATCTCATTATAGTCTTCTTATATATTCGCCCATGTTTTGATGCCATAGCAGCCATCACTTGCAATTTTTACTTTTTCATGATTGCATAGGTCTTCATTACTTTCCTCACATTCTAAGCAGGATAGAATGTACTGCTTATTTTTATTTCATTCTCCTTTTCATTCTCTTTCTCCAATTCATTGAATCACTTGTGACCTTGACTCTCTCAATGACAAATAGACAGATGTAGGCTACGTGTGTTACAACATTAAAGTCCCAGACTGGACCGAGAAATGAAAACCAAAATTACATATAAAACGAAAGCTAATATTTCTTCATAATACAACAATTCCCAATGTAAGCATTTTTACCTTCCATCTAGAAAGTATTTCATTGAAAAGGTGATCGAACCTCGACCAGGCCATCCCTCCCAAGTACTCGAAAAAGTACCCCTATTATAGTGGCGCGGCTGATGACGTCAAAGAGGTTTAAGGGACTGCTACTGCCAGGCATGATTGGGTTTCGCCTTTAGAAAACACGTTTGTATTGCTATGTCAGAACAATAGACCCCATGCGTGCTAGAATTCTATTGTTGTAACAAAGCAATACAAACGTGTTGTCTAAAGGCGAAACCCAATCATGCCTCGCAGTAGCATTCCCTTAAACTTCTTTGACGTCATCAACCGCGCCATTAAAATAGGGGTAACTTTTCGAGTATTTGGGAGGGATGGCCTGGCTGAGGTTCGATCATCTTTTTATGAATACTGTTATGAAAATTTAATTTATTTTGGGGGTATTTATGTTGTACGCCTACTTAGCTTTCAATCGATGTAAGGTTGTATTTACTCCGTCATCGGGCTTTAAACGATAACCCTTCTTATACGATAACCACACCGCCTAAGTAGGACAAAAAAAAAAAGAGTTCAGAGCGTAGAGCGCGCTAGACAGATGCGGTAACGTAACCCTAACCATAACCCTAACCTAGGCGGTACGGTTATCGTATAGGAAGGGTTATCTTTTAAGGTTTAAACATACGTTACCATTTGAAAAATTAATATAAATTGCTAATTTCAACTTACATTTTAAAAAATATTCAGAATCGATGCTTCTTTCTTTTTTTCTTTTTTCTTTTTTTTTTTTTTTGCTCTTATCACAATGATTACACAAATACAGGTAAATTCCTTTGGTGAGTATTATTTACTCAATATGCTTGAGATTTGGGTATGAACACAAATATTTAGATCTTTTCATCATGAACACTACTCAAAATCATCTTAAATCTGTGGAAAGTTATTACGTACAGGCAGCTTTATATCTTTCGACCTTCGAAATTGGTTGAACCGGACCCACATTCAAAATTGTGATCACTTGAAATTGACCGCTAGCTTGGAGATAAATTAAGTAATTGTGTGTAGAAAATGATTGTTGTCTATGTTTATGTTTCATCGTTTGGACCTTTGCAAAGCCAAGATATTGGTTCTAATTATTTGATATTGACCCGTGTCAAAACTTGCTCTCATAAAGGACAGACAGAATAAAATTTGTATTAGGGAAAGTTCAAGCTATTTGTTCCCAAGGTGGTGATTTTTGTGTTTAGAGTGTCAGTAGGTGCATTAAGGTTCATATAATGTGTCATGTATGACAATAAAGGGTATGAAATGAACTTTATGCAAATGAGGTCAAAAGTCATTTCAAGGTCATATGACATTTCAGGCTCATTAATATTCATGAAAAAATAATAAAATGCATTTAAACTGCTATTTTCAACCATTCTTTAAAAAGATTTGTCATAAGATTACAACCCAAAGGTATGTATTTTCTGTTTCATTATAATCTCGGCTACATCTGGTGAAAAATTCACGAACGTAGCACGGAACTTTCAATGTTTTTAATGTTAGAGTATTCATGTCTCAGAAATAGTGTCACAAAAGTTACCGAACTGATGTAAAATAATGCAGTTTCATTACTCCCCCTCACACTTTTAGTAATAAAACAAAACAAGTATTTTTTTTACATTCGAGCGTTGCCTTATTATGTTTCTTTTGTTCTATGAAAGGGACTTTTTTTTTTAACACAAGATGTTGTTACGTCTCTGCTACACCAAATGTTTAATAAAAAATATTTGGGGGTATAATTGTACCTTGTGTTACCTGTCCGGTTTTGTTACCTGACACACTTTTTAAAACTTGACCTTGCCAGAAAACTCGAAGTTTTATTTACGTTAAAATGTGTCCTTACAATGTTCATAACATGTTTAAAAGGATATGACTATACAAGACTAGATTTGCTCTTTAAATTCAGAGTATCATGTGAACATAATCAAAATTTGACAACACCACTTTTTCTGGTCCAGTTTGTTACCGAAGAATAAATGATCAAAAATTAATAATGAATTGACTTATTTCAATTATTGTTTTTGTTTCTGTTGAAGGCTTTTAGTACCTTCAAGAATTTACCTAAGGATCTGGATTTCATTTTAATATTTATCAAAAAACCCTATTTTGGGCTCTAAATGTTCCGTTTGTTACCGTGCAAAATAACGTGGACTTGCCCATTAATCTTTTTTAAACAGTTTAAGTGATAGCTGTTTAGTACTAAAAGGTTTCACGGTGCATGAAATATTCTTTTTTGAGGTTATGAGTGGAAACTCTCCAGTAATATGTTATGTAATGAGAGAACTCGCAACAATACATTAATACAACATTGCACAGATGATACATAACTGTACAGGATAACAAATATTTATTAATTTATTTATTTCTGATCTTTATACAAGGTGTCACATTATCAACAATATTGGTCGTGCTGCAATCATGTTGCAATAATACAGAAACTAAAAAAAAAAAAAAAAAAATACAAATAAGATGACTTTACAGGAATATATACAAATTCATTGGTATCATATACACAATGTAAAACTTTTCAGGAAAGTTAATTCGTATTTAAATTGGACGGTGCCTAAATCTATAGTTATTTACATAGTCAACAAAAGCCTCTTATGATTTGAAGATTAGAAAGACGATTTTGGCTTATGAATGAAGCACACTTCAATATAAATTACTATATACACCAAGATTAACCACATTGGAATGTGATCCGGAATAAATATAACAATTAAAATAAGAAGTTTAATCAAAGCAGAGCTTGCCAGTTTCATAGCTCTGTACAATATTTCATGCTATTATTAATGTCACAAGAGGACTCTGTTTTATTTTTCATACCAAGTTAAGCATTCATCTTGCCTGTCACGTACATGAACATTACTTAATTGAAACAATAGGATTGTGCATCATTAAAATCATACAAAAATATAATTGTTTAAGGGTGCCCCAAACCTGAATTCAAATATTCTTATTGTGACAGTTTAATTAATGTCTAGTTTGTTAATCTACACAATTCCATAATAACATTATGTAAGAAGGAATATCAAGAAAATTTGTCAATAATATTCATGAAAATACTGAATGACGAGATGGTTGTGATTTATCCCATTCTTAAACATTTTTTTAGTAAAATCTTGCAGATTTCGAAACGAAAAAAACTCACATATAAGAATAGGAGCATTTGCATTTATATTGATTCCCTTTAATGTATAGTATTTTCTACATATATTTACATCGCCAAAAAGAAAAAAAGAATAGCGCCTGACAACTCAGTGGTTGTATATGATTGATGATTTTTGATGACTGCCAAGTGAAAAGATCATATTTACATCGCAAGCTAGATTTAATCATGTAACCTTTATGTGTAAAGCAAGGCCAAATATTTCAATTGAAACATACTAAGGTCATGCACAATAAACCAATATACAAATGGAAGGGAGTATGTCATGATCATATAATGAAATCTAACTTGTGCTGTTAATATATATTTTTTTTTTTCAGTTAAGAATGATCCAAATGAAAACGATCATTATGGAGAAACCACTGATAATTTAGGCATAATTCTTTTAGTATAGAATATACTTAAAAAGTTTGATTTTTGGGTAAATGTGTCATTTACAAAAAACACCATAAAATCCTTAGGGGGAATCTGATGCATATAAATGTGTTTGTTAATTAACAGAGTATGCTATATACTTTAGTAGATGAATGCCAGCATGTGTGAACAATAGGAGTGCTTTCTAGAACTTTAACACATAGTTACAGCTCATTACCGAATGGCTCTCAGCAGATTAATAATACTTAGACCCCCTGAAATTGGTATCTTGGTGTTACTGGTCAATGAGATAAAGGGTAGGTAGGGCATGGTTTTTTTATGTTTTCATCATACCAATATATTCATACATACAACTGTTGTTTGGCGTGCATAAACATGGCACAGCAGACAACAATAGACAACTTTGGGGTTTTTGCACCATTGCAATTAAAATCCATATCACAAAATATCACTTGGTTTAAAGGCAGGTTATGCCAAGACAACAATTTTTTTTTTTTTAGGCCTTTAATAGCTTAATGTAAAAGAGGCAACCAAGGTAGAAAATACTGAATGATTGATTGGTTTAACTGACATTAAACCTCGATATTTATAATAGGACATCATAAATCCAAGATAGAGAAGGTAATGCATATTTATTGCCAAATGCTATATAATTCAATCATTATATACATGTATAGTACACTCCCATTTAATGGGCACCACAACAATATTTCCATACAACAACAGAACTAATTATAATAATGGCAGTAGACTGTATTATGCATATTGAAAATACAGAACACAAGTAACCTTCCGACTCAAAATAACCATTAAGTTGCAAACAGATCACAGAAAATTCCAGGAGAAGCTGGAATCTCTGTATATAATATCATTGATAGTCCTTCACATTGGCGGCGATCCCGGGGGGGACAGGGGGGACGTGTCCCCCCCCCCTCGATTTTTTCTGGGGGGGATCGTCCCCCCTCGATTTTTAAAGCTAAACATATTTTTATGTAGTGATTATCTTGTGAAGCTAATAAAGAGGTAAAAAGTATGTTAAATACAATGCTAAATGTTATTATAAGGCAAAATTTTCGGCTCGCGCTTCGCGCTCGCTAACATTTTCATTAGTTTCTGCATAATGTGCGCAGTATGCGAATTTTGAGTTTATTATTTTTCACTTTCGGGTGTTTCTGTCCCCCCCATAGGGGTCCTTCATCTAATGTAATATTTAAATTTCTCATATTTCAGTAAACTACAAATGTTTGATTCATTGGATAGCTTAGAATCTCTAGTTGAAATAAAATCAAAAGAAAAATTGTCGCAACTTAATCCTGGTTTTCAATCAGCAGGTCACATTAATGTTGACCTCTGAACATTCCACCCCTACGTACAATCTAAAAGTGAAAATGATCTATTTCATTACAGTTGGTTAGCGCCAACCTTGGCGTCATCAGTTTTTTTTATATAAGGAGGAGACTCAAAGTGGTTATGTATTCATTTAAGTCCATTGAGAAGGTTTTGTTTAAGTCTTCTTAATAATCCAAGGCACAGATTAAAGCCACACCCCTCTTAATCCAATGGTTCTGTTTCTTGTCTGTTGGTACCTCCACTGCGATCACATAGTTAGTTGAATGTCCAGTAGTTGAAAGAGTACCTGTAGCAAAGAGAGTTGGATGACATTGACAACAAGCTCAAGATTAATGAAAGGAAAATTAAATCAAATCGTACAAAATTGTTATTTTTTCTGATAAATTTTCATTTTCACATCTTTCTTTTTTTCTTCATATCAATTCAATGATAAAGATGAGTATAAACAACACAACAAAATGTGGGTTGGTCACCAATATTTCTCAGTTTCAAAACCTATAGTCTCAGACCTAATTATGTCAAAATCTGTTCAGACTTAACAAGGCCAATATCAAGAAATGGCATATATAATCCTTGACCTTGTAGTTCAAATCTTATCACATTGTGTTCATAGTCATACACACACACTATCATCAAGTTTGAAAGATTTCTTATTCATATCTCACATGATTTCTCAATTGTCTCATCATTGAGAAAATGGGAAAGAAGTACAGACAGACATTGGGATGGACAATGTGATATCAAGATGCTTCCAACACTAACTTTGCTGCCAATGTCACAAAAATGGCAGTCCCAAGACAACAGACTCGTCTGCGAACATTACTACTATGGAACATTTTTACCATCCATACTTGGACAAAAAGTGGTGAGATTAATTTGAAAGATGGTTGAAATAAAATGTGATAGCAAGGGGATAGGGGATATAGTATGCTGAGGCGCGGATTCAAGATATCCAAATTTCTCGGGCCCAATTGTCTGGGGACAAGAGCGCTCTATTATGTTTACGCATGGGCCCCATACAATCATTGTATGAAATCAGGCTGTGTCCGCTACTGATGCTGTAGGGCTGAAGGGCAGTAACTCTTGTTTACACAATTCAACACTTTTCTGGGTTCAGCCAGGCATGATTTCTTTGATAGCTGTACTTCTATTGTAACAACCATCATCTCATCTTTAAATACTGGCATAAATGTCAGTAGATCATTAGCTGTACATACCTGCTCTAGTGAGAGTCTTGTAAACAGGACACACATATATCCCACTCTCTGGTTCTTTGCGATTCTCTGCAGGGATAAGCTGCATGACTGGCATGTCTGTATAGAGCTCCTTAGGGCGAGATTCAGCTAGGATGTGAGACTCATATCCCCAGCGTGCTCCTTCAAGGTAAAGACCTCGAATGAAGCAACCACTCTCTGGACGTTTTGTCAGCTGCTCTGCTGGTTCCTTCATTACCTGTACAACATCACACAATTAATGGATCAAAGTATAACTAAATATAAAGGCCGAGTTGGGGTCATTTATAAATGAACTTCTCTTCACAATATTTATAGCGTAACAAGAAAAAAAATGAAAAACAAAACAATTTGGTGCATAAGGTTATCCAGGTTCCATAACATTTCATTCCTTGATCCATAGCTAATAGCAAATACTAATCCAATAACTAACCTAGTCTTGGATTGTGGAGTAAACTATACCCTAATGTACAACCATATAGCATTCCTGGCCCTAACCAAACACACAGAAAAAAAATAGAGCCAGACGCAAATTTCTCAGGAACTGTAAAATTGCCATTGCCATTGAATAGTTGGGTAAAGAGAAGCTGAAAACACCCTAGTTATATACATACCTGGAAATCAAAGCCAATGGTATCAATGGATATGATGGCACGACGGGCGTAATTCTGCAGGGTTCCTGTCAAGAAAGCTTGAGGGAAGAAGAAGCCTGAAATCCAGAAGACACTAGGGATACCGTCATTGATCCAGGAATCAACAAACTTCATCCTCTCAACAAGATCAGTCACCCATGATGATAGAGGTTTCAGCGATGGATAAGCCTAAATGAATTAAAGAATATAAATCATCAATTTTAAAGAATCTTTACACACAAATATGTTGGTGTTTGGTTACATTTATGCATGAATTGGCAAGAGCAAAGAGAAATTACAAACACAAATGCAATCAATATTGATTGCATGTATGAATAAATATATATGAATGAAAAAATAATCATGCCCTACCTCCCATATTTTTCAGTCATCTGTTAGGCTAAATCAACCAGTTTATTGCAGGGGATAGGAGTCTTATGGTAACTCACTTGCTTAAAACTTGGGAATAGCAAACACAAACCAAAACATATTTACCTTGCCAGCCCAGAGGTCTGGAACAGCATTGTTGAAGATACTATTTGACATCGTCTCCAGCTCAAGAGATAGTACCACCAAACCCTTCAGGGCTTTCAGTAAGTCCTTCAATGTGCTGTGGATTGTTGTCAGTAAACGGTTGTACCTGAAAATGAAATCAACATTAGTCAGAATTGATATCTTCTAAGTCTTACATTTATATCAACATTTCCCTTTACAGCAAATGATAATTATGGATATTTGTATTTTCATTTTGGCCATCTTTATGATCATGTTATTTCCATGTTCATGGTTTTTCAACTACATTTTCATCCTCATATTAATGACCATCATCATTATCTTCATATATTATATCCTCATATTCTTAATAATCACAACGATTACTATTATCATGTTGAGTATGGCTATGAGATCATTATTCAGGGGTTGGGGTGGTAAGGTTCAGTAGGTAAGGGGCAAGTAATAATGAAGAAAAGAAGGGGCAAAGTGGGTAGGGAGAAGCAATATAAAACAGAAGGAGTTTGGAAGTATTTTTACCTGAAGACCTCTTGAATGAGTACAGTATTCATAGATTCTTCATACATAACTGGATGTTTCTTAGCCACCATTGCAGAGTCTATGGGTTGAGGCACCTTTGCTAAGATACCCTTGGCAGCTTCTTCAATGACCTAAGAATAAATTAAGAAAAAAAGTTAGCTACTTTTTTATCTTCAAGTTAAGTGAGAATGCAGTTTTGAATGATGACAGCGTGCTGAGTAGATATAAAAAATAATGAACTCTTGAACTTTTTAAATGTTACAGTATTTTTTTTTTGTATAGGCTTTAAGTAAAAAGAAAATAAATAAATAAAAGTAAAATAATGCATTTTCATTATTCTAGGTCATCATTACAGAATCTTTGTTTTATACCTGTGGTATAAACCAATAGCTTTGGTAAAGATGTTTGAACATACTGTATCCCAGATCTTCATTGACGATATATTTCTTTAGTCCAAAGCCATGGTTTTGATATATATCTTGATGCTTTTCCTTTAGCTCCCTTTCTCTTCAAAGTAAATCAAAAAACTTTTCAAAGATAAAATTTATTATATAAGAACTGTTGCATGATTTGATCTTTGAACCTACCTCTTCCCGTGATTTGCCGCCTCCCGATGCTGTCTTAGGTTGTAGCAGCATGATGGTACTCAGAGTTGTGAAGGTTTCATTCTGAGCGAAGGTGATGTTAGCATTGTCATGAAGAGAGAAAATCTCTGGTGTATCATTGATGGGTAGACTACGCACGTATGACATGTAGCCCTGCAATACAAACATAACAATGCATTGAGTTAATAATAGACTACACATGTAAGACATGTAGCCCTGTAATACAATGACGAGAATTCATGTAGTTAAAAGATCACGAAAATTACATCTTAGCAAATTTTCATTTATTTTATTTATTATTTTTATAGAAGAACCTTATTCGGAGTACTTATGGCCTTTTTTCTTATAAACAGTTATTAATAATACTCACATTGTGATCATGGTTGGTAGGGATTTGATTAAAGATGCCTGATTCAGAGTATTTATGACCTTCTTCTAGTACATCATTGCAGTAGAAATCAGCCAATATGTTCATGATACAACGTCTATCTCTGTCATCTGTAACACGTCCACCATAGTTAATATGACCTGCTGTGTACTTTAATACCTGTGTATAAGAGGGAAAATCAATGTGAATTGACGGAGATAGAAGTCAGCTAGAAGGTCCAGGTTGCATTTTATATCATCTAGTCACAAAACCACCATATCAACATATTAATTTCTCTCCATATGAAATAGCAACTCATTGTCTGGTCATCTTTATATTTATGTTGTTTTTTTTCTTTATATATTATGTTATGAATGAAGTAGAGTATATACATCTATATACATCTGAAAGTGATAATTTAATAGATTTAATTGACAGTTTAAAAAGAAACACACATACACATTAGTTTTGCTTTTCTGATTAATGATAACATACCCCTCTGTTAATGAGCAATTTTGAATAAAAACAAAGAGATGATACACTTTGCATGATAATGACTCTATTAGATAGCATCTTTAATGATCATTTCACTTAGATTTTTCTGTGCGAACAAATTTGGAATAAGATAAATTCATTTTCAGTTTTCATATCTTTCATTGGTAAATTTGGAACATATATATTATACAGATGAACAAAACAATTGCACTTACCTGTTTCTTTTTACAAAAGAAACACAAGATGAACAAAGATGTAATATGATCATACTTGGATGTGAATCGCCACACATTATAATTGGGAACCAGGTTTAAACTTCAATTAAATTCAGACTTTATTACATTTCATAATAAGTATTAAGATGAGGAACAAACCTTGAAAGGTACATGATCTTCATACTCCATGAGGAACATCTTGAGCTGACTAATACAGATCCTCAGATCTCCTGTAGTAAACTCATACGGGATGTTGAACCCTAGAGGACCAAACTTACGTCTCTCAAGAGCAATGGCATGGAAGAGAGATAGAGACAGTAGTAGGCTCTTGAATTCATGGGTCTGTAAATAAGAGAAAGAGATGAGTGTGAAAATGAATAGGTCTTCTATGAATATGTATAGTCTGCGAACGATACTTGGGGAAAATGGGAAAACTTTAATTCCAGTAGGGTAGGTTTAGAGTTAGGTTTAGGCAATCATTTGAAATCAATTTCAATCAATGATCCAAAAACTTTCAATAATGGATATAATAATAAATATAATGAAATACAATTTTAAACAGAGCAAGAATAGTTAAAGGGGGAAAAAAAGTTACAAAATTTGAGACAAGGTTTCATACAGATAGATGCAAAGCAAGTGTTTTTTATTAGCATGTATTATCAATTACTGACATCTTCATCTACTTTCCTACATACATGCAGAACTTGATATATTTGATATAAACATGAAGTACCTTTCCAATGCATGAGTTTAGGAAATCATCATTAAGACTGGTGTAGCTCTGCAGGAGATTAGCCTTGATACCTCTAGGTGGTTCTATGGTCATCTTAGAACTGTTCTGCAGGATAGCTACAGGGAACTTAGGGCTAGGCATACTAGTCAGCCACAGACGGAAATCACGATGAACCTGAGACAATAAAAACATTGCACCAATCGGTAATTGATAATGGAAAGAATCAAGGAAAGAAGTAAAGTGGTCTCATGAATGGAAAGGCCAGGGTATAAATCCAAGTGGATACAATATTGCCCTTTGTTAGATTATTATAGAAACCAACACTTGAAAGGAAGTCTATTACAATATCAAGACACCTTTTTTTTTCAGTTTGACAGCCTCTTCCAATAGTTGGGGAGTTACAGGAGACATGGAATGCTGGATGTTCCATTTGCATTTAAATATAAATTGTTGAGTTTAACTACACCATGTTGTCAGTCTTTAAAACAAAACAAAAAGCTGCTGTTAGAACTGTGAACTGTGGTAAAAGTTCCTTTTCAACATTTGTTAAGGAAAAAGAGATTTCCGAGAGGCATGTATCTACCTTGTCAGGGTCAATGTTCTCTGTAAGTCTCTCAAGTGCAGGCATCCAAGAAGGTGAGAGATGACAGTTCTGGAAGAACACCCATTTACCGCGATCCATTGCACTCCTTGCAAGTGCTTCAGCTCTTGGTCCCTGTTTATGTGGAAAGTTTGATCATGAAGTAAAAGTGTCTTGTTAAAGTTTGATTTCCATCTATTTTCACATTGGCTTTTGACAATTTCTACATCATATACATTTATAAATGGTGTAACAGCAAGCTCAAGTTATCTTCACATTTAAAAAGTCATTTGGAATTTTACAGCTCAGTTGGATTTCTATTTCATTGCTGCATTTCTATCATGTTGAGTAATATCAATTCAAAGCACCAATGGTTAACATTTTAATAAATCAATTCTTGTTAACATGGGTTTAATGGCCACTTCTATTAAAATGTTCTACTTTAACAAACAAGTGATAAAATTTAACAAGGGTCATTAGCATGACCATGCTTTTACTTCCATTAAACAAACTAAAATGGGTGACGAGAAATAGAATAGAAAGACTAAAACATATTAATGTAAGCAATTTGGCATTGATACAGTGACATATTTTCTTAAGCATCTATTTTCACTATATCAGATCCTTATTAAAGCAATCCACATTCAATGATAGTAGAATGCATCCTGACCTGTCCTTGTCCAAGTGAGATGGATGAAAGTTTCTTTGAGAATCTCATCTCTTCAGCAAACTTGTATAGATCCGCCGCTGGATCAGTTCCTACTGATAGTACAAAGACAAGGGGTGTAGTAGGAGAAGACTCCTTGTATGCTACTGATAGATCAGCAGTCTGTGGTTCAATGAATCTCTGGCCTAGGTTGGTGGCTACATAGTCCTGCATTGCATTGGTGACACGGTCAGCTCGGATGCACTTTAAGACTAGAATCTTCTGGAAGTCATCAAGATCTGTGTTCCATTTGCCTGGTAAGGGCTCCCTGTAAATGACAATACCTAGAGCTTAACAACTTGGTACGTGTATTCAAAAGCAATGAATATGGCAAGATAATTCCTAGAGCTTAACCACTTGATAAATATATTCAAAGGCAATATTTAGTTACAAATTCATTGATTTTAGTGCTTTATGACTAATATATTGATACCAGATACAGAATCTTCTGATGTGTATTTACTTGTCAAAAAGAAATAGCAAGATACATGGAAGTATACTCAAATGTTTAAGCTTGTGACTCTTAAATAAATACAAATGTGAATTAAAAGGAAATAAAGATGCAAACAGAAGGAAATTTTTCAGCTGGTATTTACCTGTGTGGTTCTGCACTGTCAAATATTGTTTTAAAAGCTGCATCATGGTTTCCAAAATCCTTGGCAAACTCTGAAAACTTATCCTAAAAAGAAGAAAATAAGAAATCAAAAGTTTATTAGATCTCAAAACAAAAGTGAAATAGTAAAATCTTTCAAGAAAACATTCATCTGTGATGACTAAATACATCCCATACAAACCGTTTCATTCTCTGTCTTCATGTGTGTGTTTGTTTATTTCTCCTCCTTAGAGGAGCAGCAGTGCTGTCATTTTGACAAGTAGTACAATAAGCATACCAAAGAGTTATATAGTATTGACAACAGACACTGCATAAAAAATGAAAATTTTCTTTCATTCATTCATACTTCTATGCTAGAACCACTCTGTGCACCCATTTTTATTTTACTTTGTGCATCTGTTTCATCTTATTCTGCATCATTATGCAGTGTATCTATCTTTTTTTTTAACTTACCAGAGCACTAAGTGAAAGTATCTCCATCCACGCTCTTTCTGACAGCCATTCTGGTGTTGGGTTGGGAAGTTGCTCTTTGATTGGACCACCTGATAACAGGAACCTCCATTCATCCTAAATTGTATTTTTTATTTAAAAAAAAATGCTTAAAAGACATGGGATACAATAAAATTAAATAAAGGAAGTGAGAGAGAGTGAGGAAAAACAAGATGAAAGGGAAAAATAAATAAAATAATGCAATCCGCTCAAACATCCTCAATCATTTTGGTCCCTTTGAACTGCATCAACTCACTCAATATACCCCTATTAAACTTATTTTAATATGTGATGCATCACATCGAAATCAGACACAAGTCGCTGAAGAAATTCAGCAGTGTCGAGGAAATCAGCAAAATAATAAAAATTATCTTATTTGGGGAGATATTTTTTTGATTTTCGAATTTCCAATGTTTCTCGTATGCTTGTATGATTAGGGGAAAACCTTTAAAAATGAATTGTTTTGTTGCAATCTTTCGACTCTTTTCTGGCGACTTGTGTCTGATTTTGATATGATGAGTCACATATTAATAACAGCCTTGTCCATGATTTTGTGAGGGGGGGGGGGGGGGGGAGGGCACAATTTGAAAAAAATCAAATTATTTTTGTCTAATCCAATATATTTGATTACTACTTTGAACATGGAAACAGTATTTTACTACTATACCTTAAGTTTAGAACTTTAATAGTAATCTAATTTTCTTACCATATTAATCTTGCCCTCATTTTGTAGGATCCTGACACAGAGCAAGAAAGCAAACATGAGTTTGTGTTTCTCAAACAAGCTACGGCACACATTGGAATACAAGCTAAAGGTGAAGTATTCGTTGATGTTCAGAATACGCTGTGGAAGATTGTCTGTGCATAGGAAAAATTAACAAAAATACAGCCGTCATTAACTATTTCATACTTTCAGTTTACCTTGTATACATTTATTCCCTGCATATTTCTTAAATACAGTAAATTTGCCTAAACAAAAAATCGGCAAACTAAGCAGAGATTTTGTACATATCATCCAGCTTTCAGAGTCAAATCTCCTCCATGTCAGACAAACACTGTTGACTAATCTAAACAGTAAGAAAAAACAATCCTGAGGAATGTAACAGAAAAGATTATAATGTTTTCTGTAACAAAAAAGTACTGTGATTCAAACTAGATGAATCTTCGACAGCACACGGTCGGAAGGCATGCCTCCGTATTGCCACATCGGAAAAAAAAGGCATGCGCATGTTGAGTATTTTACATCCATTTATACCATGAATATGGGTAGGGACAATGATCTGATTAGACTTTGGGGTCATTAGGTCAAAGGTCAAGAGGTCACGAGGAGGTCATTGTAATGCATGAAAATGGCTCGTTCTCGCCATAACTTAAAAACCGTGTGACGGGTCAACTTCAAACTTGGGTAATGTGTGCCTATGGAGGGGCAATGAACTGATTAGATTTTAGGGTCATGAGGTCAAAGGTCAAAGGTCACAGATGTCATTGTATACATGAAAATGGTTCGTTCTCGGCAATAATTAAGACGGTTTGACGGGTAACTTCAAACTTGGATCATGTATGCATATGGTAGGGGACAATGAACTGATTAGAATTGGGGTCATTGAGGCAAAGGTCACAGAGGTCATTGTGTACATGAAAATGGCTCGTTCTTTGGCGATAACTTAACCCTAATCAGACTGGGGGGGCCATCATGGCCCCCCCGTCGCATTTTCCGCGACCACCCCCGCCGCAGCGAATTTCTGATCGGCGCGCTTGCTGAACTTTTTACTTTCAAGTCTTCGCGCAGGCTTTTGAACCATTTTCGGCAAAAATCGGTCGTACCGTTACAACGCTGCACGATTTTCAAAAAATATCGTCAGACCGAAAATGGCTCAAAAACGTGATTTTGTGTACAAAGTCAATGCAATTGAAGTTTTTCTCCACCTAATTCATAAAGATATGATTACTTTCACTTTCATTTGGCTGAAATCATTTTATTTAGCTTATTAATGCTTAAAATGCTTCGTAAATGAGTTTTGCATTAAAAAAAAGAAAACAAAAAGGTCAAGAAAGAAAAAAAATACATAAGAATTCATAAAACAAAAAATACAATAAGAAATTAATTTTGAAACGAGAATTTTTTTCTAGAAATATGTTAGGAATGCTGATAAGGAATAATATAACACAATAATAGGCATTCTAGGAGCTACTTTTATTTTCAATTAGGAGCAAAAGTATATTTCAATGCATAAATTGACATAATTAATTCATATTAAAAAAATCATATTATTGTTGGGAAAAAAATTAAACGAGTCGAGCTCGCAGTTCTTGGGTAGATTACCATGGCTTCACTTAGACCCGCAGTCTATCGGTCGCGCAGCGAAAACAGAAGACGTGGCTGTGGACGACTAATTGGCCGTAACATATTTGCGCCGAGAGGGTGCAGGATTAGGATTAGAATGTATCTCGGCGCGTCGCGCCGATCGGTCCCGGGGGACCGAGAATACTTTTAGGGCGGAGGGCTCGGTATAGGCGTATCGGGCAGCGTAACATCATGGCCAGTGTAACTGCTATCATGAGCCACTCCCTTCCCACCCAGTCTTGAGTATAAAACACTCATCGCAGTTCTGATTAGGGTTAACATTTGAAACGATTTTGAAAATTGGGATTAACACTTTTATTTTATGTAAGGCCAGTTCGATTGAGGTACATACTCGTTGCATTATTATTAGCTGTAATGGTAACAAATATAACAAAGTCTTATCTCTGAGAATTGTTGGTGTTGTTCTATGAGTTGTCAATATATATGAATGGTCCACTATGGATTACATGGGGTTGTCACATTGATAGCAATTAGGGTAAATGGCTCTCACGCATCAGATAATTCTTCCGTTCAAAATCTGAATATATATCTTTATTATGACTGTTTGAGGAGATTGGATTCTTCAAACTGATAATTTATTTTTACATATGCTGGTGTTGGAGAACAATGAACTATCAGATTTTGGGGTCAAGTTTGATCGCTTGTTCTATTATGTGTTTGAGTGATGCTACATGACAGTAATGTTGGCTTGTTCGTCGCAATAAAACTTAAAACCGTTTTGACGTGATCATATTTCAAATCTTGGTCATATGTGCATATGTGTGTCAGGAGCTAATGATGTTTATTATCATTATTTGAGGTTACTGAGAGTGCCAAAGGTCAAGTGGTCAAGACGTCATTGTTATACATGAAAATGGCCTCGTTCTTAAGCTAGTACCTACTATTCTGAACCGTTTTTAAATGTGTATCAAATTGAAACTTGGGAGTCATGGTGAGGGAGAAAGTCATGAACTGCATTATTGATTTTTGAGGTCAGGACATCAAAGGTCACTGGTTATTTATGTAAATGACTCGTTTGTGCAATTTCTGAAGGACCTTTGACAGATCAACTTAAACATGTTTATCCTTTTTATTATATCAGTAGCATCCTTCTGAGTTGGAAATAATTCTGATGATACAACTTTAATAGATTTGGGGGTCAATATCTCAAAGATGTCATGGTATAAATGGATGTAAAATACTCAACATGCGCATGCCTTTTTTTTTCCGATGTGGCAATACGGAGGCATGCCTTCCGACCGTGTGCTGTCGAAGATTCATCTAGTTTGAATCACAGTACTTTTTTGTTACAGAAAACATTTAATCTTTTCTGTTACATTCTCAGGATTGTTTTTTCTTACTGTTTAGATTAGTCAACAGTGTTTGTCTGACATGGAGGAGATTTGACTCTGAAAGCTGGATGATATGTACAAAATCTCTGCTTAGTTTGCCGATTTTTGTTTAGGCAAATTTACTGTATTTAAGAAATATGCAGGGAATAAATGTATACAAGGTAAACTGAAAGTATGAAATAGTTAATGACGGCTGTATTTTTGTTAATTTTTCCTATGCACAGACAATCTTCCACAGCGTATTCTGAACATCAACGAATACTTCACCTTTAGCTTGTATTCCAATGTGTGCCGTAGCTTGTTTGAGAAACACAAACTCATGTTTGCTTTCTTGCTCTGTGTCAGGATCCTACAAAATGAGGGCAAGATTAATATGGTAAGAAAATTAGATTACTATTAAAGTTCTAAACTTAAGGTATAGTAGTAAAATATGTTTCCATGTTCAAAGTAGTAATCAATATATTGGATTAGACAAAAATAATTTGATTTTTTTCAAATTGTGCCCTCCCCCCCCCTCACAAAATCATGGACAAGGCTGTTATTAATATGTGACTCATCATATCAAAATCAAACACAAGTCGCCAGAAAAGAGTCGAAAGATTGCAACAAAACAATTCATTTTTAAAGGTTTTCCCCTAATCATACAAGCATACGAGAAACATTGGAAATTCGAAAATCAAAAAAATATCTCCCCAAATAAGATAATTTTTATTATTTTGCTGATTTCCTCGACACTGCTGAATTTCTTCAGCGACTTGTGTCTGATTTCGATGTGATGCATCACATATTAAAATAGTTTAATAGGGGTATATTGAGTGAGTTTGATGCAGTTCAAAGGGACCAAAATGATTGAGGATGTTTGAGCGGATTGCATTATTTTATTTATTTTTCCCTTTCATCTTGTTTTTCCTCACTCTCTCTCACTTCCTTTATTTAATTTTATTGTATCCCATGTCTTTTAAGCATTTTTTTTAAATAAAAAAATACAATTTAGGATGAATGGAGGTTCCTGTTATCAGGTGGTCCAATCAAAGAGCAACTTCCCAACCCAACACCAGAATGGCTGTCAGAAAGAGCGTGGATGGAGATACTTTCACTTAGTGCTCTGGTAAGTTAAAAAAAAAGATAGTACACTGCATAATGATGCAGAATAAGATGAAACAGATGCACAAAGTAAAAATAAAATGGGTGCACAGAGTGTTCTAGCATAGAAGTATGAATGAATGAAAGAAAATTTTCATTTTTTATGCAGTGTCTGTTGTCAATACTATATAATCTTTGTGTATGCTTATTGTACTACTTGTCAAAATGACAGCATGCTGCTCCTCTAAGGAGGAGAAATAAACAAACACACACATGAAGACAGAGAATGAAACGGTTTGTATGGGATGTATTTAGTCATCACAGATGAATGTTTTCTTGAAAGATTTTACTATTTCACTTTTGTTTTGAGATCTAATAAACTTTTGATTTCTTATTTTCTTCTTTTTAGGATAAGTTTTCAGAGTTTGCCAAGGATTTTGGGAAACCATGATGCAGCTTTTAAAACAATATTTGACAGTGCAGAACCACACAGGTAAATACCAGCTGAAAAATTTCCTTCTGTTTGCATCTTTATTTCCTTTTAATTCACATTTGTATTTATTTAAGAGTCACAAGCTTAAACATTTGAGTATACTTCCATGTATCTTGCTATTTCTTTTTGACAAGTAAATACACATCAGAAGATTCTGTATCTGGTATCAATATATTAGTCATAAAGCACTAAAATCAATGAATTTGTAACTAAATATTGCCTTTGAATATATTTATCAAGTGGTTAAGCTCTAGGATTATCTTGCCATATTCATTGGCTTTTGAATACACGTACCAAGTTGTTAAGCTCTAGGTATTGTCATTTCAGGGAGCCTTACCAGGCAAATGGAACACAGATCTTGATGACTTCCAGAAGATTCTAGTCTTAAAGTGCATCCGAGCTGACCGTGTCACCAATGCAATGCAGGACTATGTAGCCACCAACCTAGGCCAGAGATTCATTGAACCACAGACTGCTGATCTATCAGTAGCATACAAGGAGTCTTCTCCTACTACACCCCTTGTCTTTGTACTATCAGTAGGAACTGATCCAGCGGCGGATCTATACAAGTTTGCTGAAGAGATGAGATTCTCAAAGAAACTTTCATCCATCTCACTTGGACAAGGACAGGTCGGATGCATTCTACTATCATTGAATGTGGATTGCTTTAATAAGGATCTGATATAGTGAAAATAGATGCTTAAGAAAATATGTCACTGTATCAATGCCAAATTGCTTACATTAATATGTTTTAGTCTTTCTATTCTATTTCTCGTCACCCATTTTAGTTTGTTTAATGGAAGTAAAAGCATGGTCATGCTAATGACCCTTGTTAAATTTTATCACTTGTTTGTTAAAGTAGAACATTTTAATAGAAGTGGCCATTAAACCATGTTAACAAGAATTGATTTATTAAAATGTTAACCATTGGTGCTTTGAATTGATATTACTCACATGATAGAATGCAGCAATGAAATAGAAATCCAACTGAGCTGTAAAATTCCAAATGACTTTTTAAATGTGAAGATAACTTGAGCTTGCTGTTACAACCATTTATAAATGTATATGATGTAGAAATTGTCAAAAGCCAATGGAAAATAGATGGAAATCAAACTTTAACAAGACACTTTTACTTCATGATCAAACTTTCCACATAAACAGGACCAAGAGCTGAAGCACTTGCAAGGAGTGCAATGGATCGCGGTAAATGGGTGTTCTTCCAGAACTGTCATCTCTCACCTTCTTGGATGCCTGCACTTGAGAGACTTACAGAGAACTTGACCCTGACAAGGTAGATACATGCCTCTCGGAAATCTCTTTTTCCTTAACAAATGTTGAAAAGGAACTTTTACCACAGTTCACAGTTCTAACAGCAGCTTTTTGTTTTGTTTTAAAGACTGACAACATGGTGTAGTTAAACTAACAATTTATATTAAATGCAAATGGAACATCCAGCATTCCATGTCTCCTGTAACTCCCAACTATTGGAAGAGGCTGTCAAACTGAAAAAAAAAGGTGTCTTGATATTGTAATAGACTTCCTTTCAAGTGTTGGTTTCTATAATAATCTAACAAAGGGCAATATTGTATCCACTTGGATTTATACCCTGGCCTTTCCATTCATGAGACCACTTTACTTCTTTCCTTGATTCTTTCCATTATCAATTACCGATTGGTGCAATGTTTTTATTGTCTCAGGTTCATCGTGATTTCCGTCTGTGGCTGACTAGTATGCCTAGCCCTAAGTTCCCTGTAGCTATCCTGCAGAACAGTTCTTAAGATGACCATAGAACCACCTAGAGGTTAAAGGCTAATCTCCTGCAGAGCTACACCATCTTAATGATGATTTCCTAAACTCATGCATTGGAAGGTACTTCATGTTTATTAAATATATCAAGTTCTGCATGTATGTAGGAAGTAGATGAAGATGTCAGTAATTGATAATACATGCTAATAAAAAACACTTGCTTTGCATCTATCTGTATGAAACCTTGTCTCAAATTTTGTAACTTTTTTTCCCCCTTTAACTATTCTTGCTCTGTTTAAAATTGTATTTCATTATATTTATTATTATATCCATTATTGAAAGTTTTTGGATCATTGATTGAAATTGATTTCAAATGATTGCCTAAACCTAACTCTAAACTACCCTACTGGAATTAAAGTTTTCCCATTTTCCGCCAAGTATCGTTCGCAGACTATACATATTCATAGAAGACCTATTCATTTCACACTCATCTCTTTCTCTTATTTACAGACCCATGAATTCAAGAGCTCTACTACTGTCTCTATCCTCTTCCATGCATTGCTCTTGAGAGACGTAAGTTTGGTCTCTAGGGTTCAAATCCCGTATGAGTTTACTACAGGAGATCTGAGGATCTGTATTAGTCAGCTCAAGATGTTCCTCATGGAGTATGAAGATCATGTACCTTTCAAGGTTTGTTCCTCATCTTAATACTTATATGAAATGTAATAAAGTCTGAATTTAATTGAAGTTTAAACCTGGTTCCCAATTATAATGTGTGGCGATTCACATCCAAGTATGATCATATTACATCTTTGTTCATCTTGTGTTTCTTTTGTAAAAAGAAACAGGTAAGTGCAATTGTTTTGTTCATCTGTATAATATATATGTTCCAAATTTACCAATGAAAGATATGAAACTGAAAATGAATTTATCTTATTGCCAATTTGTTCGCACAGAAAAATCTAAGTGAAATGATCATTAAAGATGCTATCTAATAGAGTCATTATCATGCAAAGTGTATCATTTCTTTGTTTTTATTCAAAATTGCTCATTTAACAGAGGGGTATGTTTATCATTAATCAGAAAAGCAAAACTAATGTGTATGTGTGTTTCTTTTTAAACTGTCAATTAAATCTATTAAATTATCACTTTCAGATGTATATAGATGTTATATACTCTACTTCATTCATAACATAATATATAAAGAAAAAAAAACAACATAAATATAAAGATGACCAGACAATGAGTTGCCTATTTCATATGAGAGAAATTAATATGTTGATATGGTGGTTTTGTGACTAGATGATATAAAATGCAACCTGGACTTCTAGCTGACTTTATCTCCGTCAATTCACATTGATTTTCCCTCTTATACACAGGTATTAAAGTAACAGCAGGTCATATTAACTATGGTGGACGTGTTACAGATGACAGAGATAGCCGTTGTATCATGAACATATTGGCTGATTCTACTGCAATGATGTACTAGAAGAAGGTCATAAATACTCTGAATCAGGCATCTTTAATCAAATCCCTACCAACCATGATCACAATGTGAGTATTATTAATAACTGTTTATAAGAAAAAGGCCATAAGTACTCCGAATAAGGTTTCTTTCTATAAAAATAATAAATAAATAAATGAAAATTTGCTAAGATGTATATTTTCGTGATTTTTAACTACATGAATTCTCGTCATTGTATTACAGGGCTACATGTCTTACATGTGTAGTCTATTATTAACTCAATGCATTGTTATGTTTGTATTGCAGGGCTACATGTCATACGTGCGTAGTCTAGCCCATCAATGATACACCAGAGATTTTCTCTTCATGACATGCTAACATCACCTTCGCTCAGAATGAACCTTCACAACTCTGAGTACCATCATGCTGCTACAACCTAAGACAGCATCGGGAGGCGGCAAATCACGGGAAGAGGTAGGTTCAAAGATCAAATCATGCAACATGTTCTATATAATAAATTTTATCTTTGAAAAGTTTTTTGATTTACTTTGAAGAGAAAGGGAGCTAAAGGAAAAGCATCAAGATTATATCAAAAACCATGGCTTTGGACTAAAGAAATATATCGTCAATGAAGATCTGGGATACAGTATGTTCAAACATCTTTACAAAGCTATTGGTTTTACCACAGGTATAAAACAAAGATTCTGTAATGATGACCTAGAATAATGAAAATGCATTATTTTACTTTTATTTATTTATTTTCTTTTACTTAAAGCCTATACAAAAAAAAATACTGTAACATTTAAAAAGTTCAAGAGTTCATTATTTTTTAATTCTACTCAGCACGCTGTCATCATTCAAAACTGCATTCTCACTTAACTTGAAGAATAAAAAGTAGCTAACTTTTTTTTCTTAATTTATTCTTAGGTCATTGAAGAAGCTGCCAAGGGTATCTTAGCAAAGGTGCCTCAACCCATAGACTCTGCAATGGTGGCTAAGAAACATCCAGTTATGTATGAAGAATCTATGAATACTGTATCATTCAAGAGGTCTTCAGGTAAAAATACTTCCAAACTCCTTCTGTTTTATATTGCTTCTCCTACCCACTTTGCCCCTTCTTTTCTTCTATTACTTGCCCTTACCTACTGAACCTTACCACCCAACCCTGAATAATGATCTCATAGCCATACTCAACATGATAATAGTAATGAGTTGTGATTATTAAGATATGAGGTATAATATATGAAGATAATGATGATGGTCATTAATATGAGGATGAAAATGTAGTTGAAAAACCATGAACATGGAAATAACATGATCATAAAGATGGCCAAAATGAAAATACAAATATCCATAATTATCATTTGCTGTATAAGGGAAATGTTGATATAAATGTAAGACTTAGAGATATCAATTCTGACTAATGTTGATTTCATTTTCAGGTACAACCGTTTACTGACAAATCCACAGCACATTGAAGGACTTACTGAAAGCCCTGAAGGGTTTGGTGGTACTATCTCTTGAGCTGGAGACGATGTCAAATAGTATCTTCAACAATGCTGTTCCAGACCTCTGGGCTGGCAAGGTAAATTGGTTTTGGTTTGTGTTTGCTATTCCCAAGTTTTAAGCAAGTGAGTTACCATAAGACTCCCTATCCCCTGCAATAAACTGGTTGATTTAGCCTAACAGATGACTGAAAAATATGGAGGTAGGGCATGATTATTTTTTCATTCATATTATTTATTCATACATGCAATCAATATTGATTGCATTTGTGTTTGTAATTTCTCTTTGGCTCTTGCCAATTCATGCATAAATGTAACAAACACCAACATATTTGTGTGTAAAGATTCTTTAAAATTGATGATTTATATTCTTTAATTTCATTTAGGCTTATCCATCGCTGAAACTCTATCATCATGGTGATGATCTTGTTGAGAGGATGAAGTTTGTTGATTCCTGGATCAATGACGGTATCCCTAGTGTCTTCTGGATTCAGGCTTTTCTTCCTCAAGCTTTTCTTGACAGGAACCTGCAGAATTACGCCGCGTCGTGCATCATATCTTGATACCATTGGCTTTGATTTCCAGGTATGTATATAACTAGGGTGTTTCAGCTTCTCTTTACCCAACTATTCAATGGCAATGGCAATTTTACAGTTCCTGAGAAATTTGCGTCTGGCTTCTATTTTTTTTCTGTGTGTTTGGTTAGGGCCAGGAATGCTATATGGTTGTAACATTAGGGTATAGTTTACTCCACAATCCAAGACTAGGTTAGTTATTGGATTAGTATTTGCTATTAGCTATGGATCAAGGAATGAAATGTTATGGAACCTGCGGATAACCTTATGCACCACAATTGTTTTGTTTTTCATTTTTTTTCTTGTTACGCTATAAATATTGTGAAGAGAAGTTCATTTATAAATGACCCACTCGGCCTTTATATTTAGTTTATCTTTGATCCATTAATTGTGTGATGTTGTACAGGTAATGAAGGAACCAGCAGAGCAGCTGACAAAACGTCCAGAGAGTGGTTGCTTCATTCGAGGTCTTTACCTTGAAGGAGCACGCTGGGGATATGAGTCTCAATCTACTGAATCTGCCCTAAGGAGCTCTATACAGACATGCCAGTCATGCAGCTTATCCCTGCAGAGAATCGCAAAGAACCAGAGAGTGGGATATATGTGTGTCCTGTTTACAGACTCTCACTAGAGCAGGTATGTACAGTAATGATCTTACTGACATTTATGCAGTATTTAAAGATGAGATGATGGTTGTTACAATAGAAGTACAGCTATCAAAGAAATCATGCCTGGCTGAACCCAGAAAAGTGTTGAATTGTGTAAACAAGAGTTACTGCCCTTCAGCCCCTACAGCATGCAGTAGCGGACACAGCCTGATTTCATCAATGATTGTATGGGCCATGCGTAAACATAATAGAGCGCTCTTCCCAGACAATTGGGCCCGAGAAATTTGGATATCTTGAATCCGCCCTCAGCATACTATATCCCCTATTCCCTTTGCTATCACATTTTATTTCAACCATCTTTCAAATTAATCTCACCACTTTTTGTCCAAGTATGGATGGTAAAAATGTTCCATAGTAGTAATGTTCGCAGACGAGTCTGTTGTCTTGGGACTGCCATTTTTGTGACATTGGCAGCAAAGTTAGTGTTGGAAGCATCTTTGATATCACATTGTCCATCCCAATGTCTGTCTGTACTTCTTTCCCATTTTCTCAATGATGGAGACAATTGAGAAATCATGTGAGATATGAATAAGAAATCTTTCAAACTTGATGATAGTGTGTGTGTATGACTATGAACACAATGTGATAAGATTTGAACTACAAGGTCAAGGATTATATATGCCATTTCTTGATATTGGCCTTGTTAAGTCTGAACAGATTTTGACATAATTAGGTCTGAGACTATAGGTTTGAAACTGAGAAATATTGGTGACCAACCCACATTTTGTTGTGTTGTTTATACTCATCTTTATCATTGAATTGATATGAAGAAAAGAAAGATGTGAAAATGAAAATTTATCAGAAAAAATAACAATTTTGTACGATTTGATTTTAATTTTCCTTTCATTAATCTTGAGCTTGTTGTCAATGTCATCCAACTCTCTTTGCTACAGGTACTCTTTCAACTACTGGACATTCAACTAACTATGTGATCGGGCAGTGGAGGTACCAACAGACAAGAAACAGAACATTGGATTAAGAGGGGTGTGGCTTTAACTGTGCTTGGATTATTAAGAAGACTTAAACAAAACCTTCTCATGATTCTTAAATGAATACATAAACACTTTGAGTCTCCTCCTTATATAAAAAAACTGATGACCGCCAAGGTTGGCGCTAACACAACTTGTAATGAATAGATCATTTTCACTTTTAGATTGTACGTAGAGGGGTGGAATGTTCAGAGGTCAACATTAATGTGACCTGCTGATTTGAAAACCAGGATTAAGTTGCGACAATTTTTCTTTTGATTTTTTCAACTAGAGATTCTAAGCTATCCAATGAATCAAACATTTTGTAGTTTAGCTGAAGATATGGAGAAATTTAAATATTACATTAGATGAGGACCCCTATGGGGGGGGACAGAACACCGAAAGTGAAAAATAATAAACTCAAAAATTCGCATACTGCGCGCACATTATGCAGAAACTAATGAAATGTTAGCGAGCGCGAAGCGCGAGCCGAAAATTTTGCCTTAATAATAACATTTTAGCATTGATTTAACATACTTTTTACCTCTTTATTAGCTTCACAAGAGTAATCAGCTAATAAAATATGTTTAGCTTTAAAAATCGAGGGGGGACGGTCCCCCCAGAAAATCCGAGGGGCAGGGTTGGGACACGTCCCCCCTGTCCCCCCCGGGATCGCGACCAATGTGAAGGACTATCAATGATATTATATAGCAGAGATTCCAGCTTCTCCTGGAATTTTCTGTGATCGTTTGCAACTTAATGTTATTTTGAGTGGAAGGTTACTTGTGTTTCTGTATTTTCACATATGCATATACCAGTCTACTGCCATGTATTATAATTAGTTCTGTTGTTGTATGGAAATATTGTTGTGGTGCCACATTAAATGGGAGTGGATCACTATAGCATGGTATATAATGATTTAATTATATAGCATTTGGCATAAATCATGCATTACCTTCTCTATCTTGGATTTATGATGTCCTATTATAAATATTCGAGGTTTAATGTCAGTTAAACCAATCAATCATTCAGTATTTTTACCTTGGTTGCCTCTTTTAAGCATTAAGGCTATTAAGGCCTAAAAAAAAAAAATTGTTGTCTTGGCATAACCTGCCTTTAAACAAGTGATATTTTGTGATATGGATTTTAATTGCAATGGTGCAAAAAACCCAAAGTTGTCTATTGTTGTCTGCTGTGGCCATGTTTATGCAGCGCCAAACAACAGTTGTATGTATGAATATATTGGGTATGATGAAAACATAAAAAAACCATGCCTACCTACCCTTTTCTCATTGACCAGTAACACCAAGATACCAATTTCAGGGGTCTAAGTATTATTAATCTAGTGAGGAGCCATTCGGTAATGAGCTGTATACTATGTGTTAAAGTTCTAGAAAAGCACTCCTATTGTTCCCACATGCTGGCATTCCACTCCTAAAGTATATAGCATACTTGTTAATTAACAAACACCTTTATATGGCATCAGATTCCCCCTAAGGATTTTATGGTGTTTTTTTGTAAATGACACATTTACCCAAAAATCAAACTTTTAAGTATATTCTATACTAAAAGAATTAGTGCCTATAATTATCAGTGGTTTCTCCATAATGATCGTTTTCATTTGGATCATTCTTAACTGAAAAAAAAAATATATATTAACAGCACAAGTTGATTTCATTATATGATCATGACATACTCCCTTCATTTTGTATATTGGTTTATTGTGGCATGACCTTAGTTGGTTCAATTGAAATTATTTGGCTTGATAACCGCTGA
>CALNVZ010003430.1:1362675-1373994 GCA_940671915.1 Paracentrotus lividus
ATGCTGGTATTCTCTGGTGTTTGTATTTCTTAGTGCTATGGAGTTTGAAGGCTTAGACTTTATCTCTGTGTTGTTATTTTTAGTGCTATGAGGTGTTTAAATGTCTCTAATGTGTATCTCTGTGTTGTATTCAGGCTATGAGTGGTTGAAGCTCTTATGTGTATCTCTGTGTTGTATTTCTAGTGCTATGAGGTGTCGAAGCTCTTAATGGGTATCTCTGTTTTGTATACTAGTGCTATGAGCTGTTGAAGCTCTTTAATGTGTATCTCTGTGTTGTATTTCTAGTGTATGAGGTGTTGAAAGCTCTTAATGCTGTGTCTCTGTGGGTTATTTCTAGTGCTATGAGGTGTGAAGCTCTTAATGTGTTCTCTGTGTTGTTATTTCTTCATGTGCTATGCAGTGATGAAGCTTTAAATGTGCTATCTCTGTGTTTGTATACATTAAGAGCTTCAACACCTCATAACACTAGAAATACAACACAGAGATACACATTAAGAGCTTCAACACCTCATAGCACTAGAAATACACCACAGAGACACACATTAAGAGCTTCAACACCTCATAGCACTAGAAATACAACACAGAGATACACATTAAGAGATTCAACACATCATAGCACTAGAAATACAACACAGAGATACACATTAACAGCTTCAACACATCATAGCACTAGAAATACAACACAGAGATACACATTAAGAGCTTCAACACCTCATAACACTAGAAATACAACACAGAGACACACATTAAGAGCTTCAACACCTCATAACACTAGAAATACAACACAGAGATAACATCTAAGCCTCAAACCCTATAGCACTAGAAATACAACACAGAGATACACATTAAGAGATTCAACACATCATAGATAGATAGACATTCATAGTTCAAAATTTTTCCCTGAAATAGTGCCATGAGCGTCATGCCTTACATACTTGGGCACTTTACAAATAAAATGTCATGTAGCAACTATTATAATTATTTTCATATGAAAACTGTTAAAGAGGGGTAATTTATTGATGAAAATGTCAACAAGAAAGTGATCCTGGATGATAAGAATTGCTGTCCAGGTACCCTTACAAATCAAAATATTTCAATATTACTTTGACTTTTCATTTTTAGTCTGACTTTCAATAATCCTTGTCTTCTATTAATATGTAATCTTTATTATCAAGTTTCACATGAGATCTTACCATAGTCTTTCCTGATCCAGCAGGTCCCACCAAAATAAGACCATAATGCACCATGGAGGTCTCATAGAGTTGAATGCACTTTGTAATGAAACCATCTTAATATCTTATCCTAATAGTCTTACCATAGTCTTCCCTGATCCAGCAGGTCCAACCAACATAAGACCATGACGCACCACGGTGGTCTCATAGAGTTGAATGCACTTGGTGATAAATCCATCTACATCCTTCAAGCTCAGTTTGGCACAGTGCTTTCTAATGGATGCATCTAATTCACCATAGTCTATGGGTTCCTCCCTGATAAGTAAAAATATTCATTAAAGTAATATGTCCAAGCTCATTCCACTCAAATCCAACAAAGGTATGAGAGATTCATCAAGAAATTAAAGGGTAATACCTAAATAAGTGGAACTAAATAAGTAAAATAACATTCTCAACAAAAAGAAAATTGATGAAGTAGTCATTAGCAGAGTAAACGTTGTAAACACCTTGGTATTCACATTAATGAAAATCTCAATTGGAAGAAACAAGCAGAGGCTTACTAAGGTGAATCAGATCATTCACAAGTAAATCTACTGTTTTGGCATGTCATAAATCTGTCATTTAATCTCAATTTAACCACTGCTCTAAGGTATTGGGAAAAGGTCTAAAACTAATCATAGGAACTTGCAACTGTTAACAAACAGGGCGTTAAAGATTGTATTATAAGCAAATAATTTATACCCAACCAAACTAATTTACGAATCTAATAATGATTAAGTTAGTTCAAAGTAATGATGCAATTAATATTAACTTACTTGATTTTAGGGAAGAGATCAGAGACGATACCATTGAAGAGTTTGAGATCATCTTGGAGGAACTTAGGTACGTTCACATCACGGATAGCTCTCAGTACGATAAGGTCCTAGAAAGAACACAATGAAACGTGTTAATAGATAGCTTTCAGTGCAATAAGGTCCTAGTTAGAACACAATGAAACATGTTAATAGATAGCTCTCAGTACGATAAGGTCCTAGAAAGAACACAATGAAACATGTTAATAGATAGCTTTCAGTGCAATAAGGTCCTAGTTAGAACACAATGAAACATATGAATAGATAGCTCTCTGTACAAAAAGGTCCTGAAATTAAACGTGTGAATGAACCATATTGCTATCAGCTTTATCAGTATAGCGTATAGCTATCAGTACAATCAGTTCCTAGTTAGAACACAGTGAGACATGAATAGATATGCAGGCAATTCCCATTATCAATTCCTGATTCAAGTTTAAACTTTAGAAGTCAAGTTAAGTTTGAAGTTATGAGGGTTTTTGAATGGGAACATACAAACATTAATTTATCTATCATAATCAATATAACATTTTACTACTAGGTTAAGCATTTTGACAACTTTGAATTATAACATTTTGCAATATGTTCAGCCATGAGGAATATATTTACCTCAGGCATTTCTGGATTTTCTCTCTTGAGATTACCTGCAGCTGATATGACAGTCTTGACAGCACGCATACCAAAATCATAATGGTCCTGTTCAAAACATACAGAGAAAGAAAAATTATCGTAATTTAGGAAGTATTGTTACAAACTCTGTTGAGAGCCAAAGAGTTAACATGTTAATATGCATTCCTGGTTCTGAGTACACTATCTTATCAATGCATTATACCTCTTAAGAAATAAAAGATGCAGTAACATTGCTCAATTTGATAGTGAAACATAAAAGATGGAATTTCTTTGTATAGTAACTGTGTATTGTATCCTGCATCAAATATGTCTTACATCAGAGTCTATGATACATGTAGGTGCCTTGTGTGCAACACTTTATTGTGCTTCAATGGGTAAAGAATAGATGAGGTATGGAGCATTGATGTATATTTATATTATTTACTTGTTAGCTTAGAAAATCTGAATGGGTTAGGAATAGGTGATATATTACCTGTGAGCTGAGCTGTTCTGAGGAGAGTTTGAAGGTACTTGTGATCTTCTTAGATAGCACCTTAGCCTCATTGAAACCAAACGAGTAGAGAGATATCTCTGCTATCATAGCGTAGTCAGGTACCATCATAGCCACAGGCCGGAACAATGCCTACATTGCAAAACAAGAAGGTATTCTTGGTAAAAGTCAAACGGACAATAGATTTCAAATCTTTTATAATTTTTCAATTATTACAGATTTAAAGTTACTAGAATACGACCCAAGCAATATTAACTCTGAAACAACCAGCTTTGTTTCATGCGATTTGAATTTATGAATGATTATAGTAGAGAGAATAGATTGAACAGATGACTTACTTTGAGGTTATCTGGTAGTTCTGTCCTACCGGCATAGCCAGGGTTCATGGTGATGAAGACAGCACAGGAGGCCTTCAATGCAATCTCTACTCCTTCAAATCATGTAAGCTGGCTCATCATAACTGCACGCCAACTAACGACATGAAGTGCTTTTCACGTTACTCTCTGTGCTTTAGAAGACTCTATACCCTGCTAAACCATGCCAAATTTCATTTGAAGTGGCTGAAGAGTTGTTAAAGTTTGGCTTTATAATTTCTTAAATAAATCCGTAATGAAGGCTCTCCACTGGTTACAGAAGATAACAGCCACGTTCATATCATCCAAATCTATGTGTAATATGATATCTATATTAGCATCATAAATCAAAGAGACTTGTGTACTTAATAGTGTCTTAGGCTAATTCAGAGCATTATATTAATCACATGATATATGGAATCACATTTATTCAAGCTATTGGGTTTCATTCATAGTTACCCTTTGTTGTTTGAGCCTTCTGGATGGGTAGTAATCTGTTGTCCTACGGACAGACCAACACTCAATGTCAATTCTATTGAACTCATCAAAGCATGCCCAAGCACCAGAGCTTGCTAACTATTGAGAACTTTCCATGCCATGAAATCTCAGCTGATCAGAGCAGTTGAACACACAGTCTGCATGGCTTAGAGCTTACCAAGATCCTGAAAACAGAGTGTAAATAAGAAAGTATGAGCAATTATAGACCTTTCCAAATTATAATGCACTAACATAATAACAATTCATGCAAAAGCATAAATAATAGCTCATTTTTTATCCTTATGATCTGTTTTTTGAACATTCTATAAATGAATATTATTACAAAACATTGCGACTTGTATCCTTGGGAAGTCTCGGTCTTGACATACGTTGTCGGTTACCGATGGTAACCAACTGATCCAGCCGGGGCGCAACTCCACCAACATTACAGATGAAGAGCACCGGTCAGGGTGAGCGGTAGCACCCGATCAATGTCCAAGGGTTAGGGTTTAGTAAACAACATTTTTGTTACTTGTATTCTTGTGTTTAGTTTTCATGTCCCTTTGCACCAAAGTACACACAGCTGCGACCTGCCGAGGGGCGTCCCTCCAACCAGTAGACATGAAGAGCACCAACACTGTCGCGGAGTATAACCACGTCACTCTCACTCAAGTATAAGGGTAGTGAGAACATGCATTAGAGTACATCCATGTGATTGTACCTTGTGTACAGTGTCTTCCTGTCTGTCTTGCCTGGTACCCGATGGACCAGCCGGGGGGCGCCTCCTCAAGTAGGCATGATTACATGTAGCACCGGCTCTCAAGCGTGAATGGCTAACACCTGATCACGTCAAAGGTTAAGGTTAGTGAATGAATTAGTACACAAACAATAACCTACCTTTGTAGTCTCTGTCTTGCCAGTACCAGCTGGACCAGCAGGGGCACCACCAAAGTACAGATGAAGAGCACCGGTCAGTGTAAGGTAACACCGATCAGTCAGGGGTGTAATGACAAGACGTCCACTGTTACCGAGATACTCATAGCCATATGTGAACTCAGCATTCACTGCACGAACCTTCAGACCATTGTCAACCCAGTAGTACCTGCAACCACAAACACCATAATAGAGATATCATCAGGTATCGACATCCACAGAAACAAAAAGTATACAATAAGGGAAAAAGCTTTCATGCATAAATAAGTAAACAAAGTGATCAAACATCTTTTTGATAATTTAGATTTCCCATTTTGTGTTCACAACAATTCATAAAGTGAGCAAGTTATTTTGCTTCTCTCATCTATTATTACTTTCTCTTTAGGCATAAATAATCATGATTTTTTTTTTTTCCTCTAAAAAATATGTTAGTCTTAACACAATTAAATACATAAGAATTTCAAAACAGAAGTATATTTAAGAATTTCATTATAGAAATGAAATGGACTTAAATGTCAAGATGAAGAAGACTAAAATAGTGTATAGGTTTAGAGCATACCTGAGTTGACTGATCCATTCAAAATCATTGCTGTTCTGGACCTTCTCTTCAACCATTTTAGCAACGACGTCCCTGGCATGAACTTCAATGACAGCAGAGCAGACATGACGGCCTCTCTGAATCTTCTGAAGTGGCCTCGTACCAGGAATACAACGATCGGCCCAATCTATCAACAATCAATAATTACAAAGAAGGTCAGCCAATCTGTAAACACCATCATTATTCAATAATGTATTCATTACAAAGAGTATGCGGCAATCTGAAACACAGTAACAAAATTAATATCTCACTTTTGATTTACTTAAATTTAGCAAGACAAAATCACCTGAATATTTCATATTTGCCCTAACTTGACAAAAGGAAGCAGTAACATTATTCATAGGGTTACAAAAGCAAAAAAAGTACCCTCGTTAACTTCACCGTAAATTATCATCATGCAATCTTAACTACATAGGAAATATCTTTTCAGCTGCATAAACTTTTATGGTCTCAGAAATTTTCGCCAGAAGGAAGATGCATTAAAACTCGAAATCTTGCCAACCCTGAAAGTCATAAATTTCGTTATCATATGTCACTTACTTCCTTTGTCAAAGTTACGGTAGCATAAGCTGATCACTGTGGACATTGACACTTTGAACATTCAGTAGTGCAAATATCTAATCAGATTGTCTTCTATAGGCCCTACATAATCATTATGTAATACTACTCACCTGTTGATTAGAGTTTCTCCTGGAGAATCTGGCAGAGTCTTGATTCTCTAGAGCTTCCCCACCATTTAGCAGTCCAGAATGATTTGACAGCCAGCAATAACCACCTGACCAGGCCAGTTCTACACCACCCACTCCGTCCTCTCCCAACTACACAACAAAGAAAGGAATTATTTCCACACTAACTGTACAGACAGGCAACATCAATTTTGTCCTGCTTTCAGTATTTTTGCTGTTGTGTGTAATTGCTGTTATTAAAAATATATATATACTTGTTATGTTACTTATAATCCTATTTTGATAGCCTTATCTTAGTAAAACAATATATTTCAGTAACATACATGTGACATTACAGATAAGGTTGCAGGACTTTGGATCAAAACGTGTTTAATCCACGCAACCTACATCCCTATGGCAAAAATTAATTTATATGTACATTTTCTCTAACCCTGACTACGCGATCCCCCATCGGCTAAACCCTCATAAAATACCTGTGGTAACTGCTAAATATAGCATGTCTGAAATTATCAAGAGCCCCATCCCTCCCCCGTCTACCCATAATAACATACCTGTGGATACTGCTCTAGGCGACTTTCTTAGGATCTCTTCTAAGACTTTCCATCATGAACTTCTCTCCACCACTAAGGAGCCAGTCCTCTGCGTTAACCCTTAGGATAATAGATTGAGAGTATGGAACCGATTCTCACCATCGCTTGCGAGAACATCTAGGTGATCTCAAGATCTTCTTCAAACCTCAACTGCAAGAAGCAAATGAAAATAGCAGAATAAAAGAAATTATTGGACGAGTTTAAACCATCAATCTTAACATTTTATTAATATCCAGATCAAAAGGAAAGTGATTTACTGTATACCCCATAATATTTTTTACGCTTTCTTCTTTAAGACTTGTGAACTTAGCAAAAGCATAATTTTGCTGCGCTGTCGTACTATATTGCTTCACTTTTTACAAAATATCAGGAAGCGGAAACACTTTTGCGTTCGGCAATTCAGGACCAATCCTGTAAATAAAAACCACACAAGAAATATTCAGCGTAAACAGTAATAGGTTCTGCTGAACTTGTTAAGGTGAAGACAAAAAGCATTACATAGATCTTTATGACCACAATGAAAAAAGCTCACTATCCTGGTATAATGCTCTCAAAGCATTTTCCTAAAATGAGACTGCGACCGCTGTTGGACTTTAGTTTGATGATAGGATCTCAAGAAGCTCATCGTAGAGATAGGAAGTAGACTACTTGGGCCATACTCTTTGGGAGTGAAGCCTCTCTTTAGTCTCCATGTTTACACTCAATTCACCTTCTGCACTCGTCTAGAAGCTCGTTACATTCCTGAGTATATTCCCTGGATATACTCGGAATTATATTTACAAGACAACTAAGTTATCCATTGGTGGATGTTCGTTCTCACCAATCACTAAACACTTTCACTAAAGTTCTTTCACTGTACACCATGTCATATTCTATTGCAAAAACTTATTATTGGCATGCTAGTGTCATCTATGAAAATGCTTTCTATTTTGATTGCATAGGAAATTGACCTTCAATCATTACACATCTTACTCAAAATCGCACTCTGCCCCTATTCTTGTGTAACTCAATTCAAATCCAATGATAAGTTGTGATTTTTGATGTCGCTAAAAAAAGGAATCTGAATTGGTAGCAGTTCAAACACGAAACCTTCCTTTTTTGCTTTTTTTTTCCCATTGTCAAATCAATTTTTTAATGAAGAAAAACTCACTTTTCAGTGTCGATTTGCTGATAGATAACATCAGTTAGTATTCCTTACACACATTATTATATAACATTCATTTATATTCCCATATGATCTCATCTACAGATTACCCAGATGAGAAGTCTTATATTACCTGGGTTCTCCTTACCATCTTTTATGACACGTCTGCACATGCGATCCATGGGTCTGGTATCGTTTACCCTCTACAGGTAGCTGTCATATTGATATCATTCAGAATTGAAAAGATATGCTTCTAGTGGAGTTAAGGTGTTACGGTGAAGTTAGGGTTAGAGTTAGGGTTAGGGTTACGGGTTAGCGGGTTTAGGGTTAGCGGTTAGGGGTTAGGGTTGGTGGTGTAGGGTTTAGGTTAGGTTAAGGGGTTAGGGTAGGTTAGGGTTAGGGGGTTTAGGATTTAGGGAGTTTTAGGTTCAGGGTTAAGGGTTAGGGTGTAGGGTTAGGGTTAGGGTTAGGGTTAGTGGTTTTTAGGGTTAGGGTTAGGGGTTAGGGTTAGGTGGGGTTAGGGTTAGGGTGGGTAGGGTTAGGGTTTAGGGTTAGGGTTAGGGTAGGTTAGGGTTAGGGTTAGGGTTAGGTTAGGTAGGGTAGGGTTAGGGCGTTAGCGGTTTTAGGTTTAGGGGTTTAGGGTTTAGGGTTTTAGTGGTCTTAGGGTTTAGGGTTTAAGGAGTTTAGACGGTTTTATAGTGGTTTAGGGTTTAGGGTTTTAGGGTTTAGGTTACTCTAGGGTTTAGGTTAGGGTGTAGGGTTTAGGGTTTAGGTTTATGGTTTAGGGTTTTAGGTTTTGGTTAGGGGTAGGTCTAGGGTTAGGGTTAGGGTTTAGGGTTTAGGGTTTAGGGTTTAGGGTTAGGTTTTGGGTTTAGGGTTTAGGGTTTAGGGTTTAGGTTAGGATGAGGGTTTAGGGTTTAGGGTTTAGCGTTTAGGGTTTTAGGGGTTTTAGGTTTTAGGTTTGGGTTTAGGGTTTTAGGGTTTAGGGTCTGGGGTTAGGGTTTAGGGTTAGGGTTAGGGTTGGTAGGGTTAGGGTTAGGGTTAGGGTTAGGTTAGGGTTAGTTAGGGTGGGTTAGGGTTAGGGTATAGTTAGTGTGTAGGGTGTAGGGTACGGGTTAGGTTATATGGTTAGTGGTTAGGGTACTAGGTAGGTATGTTAGGTTAGGGTTAGGGTTAGGGTTAGGGCTTAGGTGTGAGGTTTGGTATATGTTAGGTAGTAGGGTAGGGGTTTAGGGTTAGTGTTAGGGTTTAGGGTTAGGTATAGGGTTAGGGTTAGGGTTAGGAGGGTTTAGGGTTAGGGTTTATGGGTTAGGGTTAGGGTTAGTGGTTAGGGTCTAGGATTAGGGTATAGGTTATAGTGTTAGGGTTAGGGTTAGGTTAGGTTAGGTTAGAGGTTAGGGTTAGGGGTTAGGGTTAGGGTTAGGTTAGGGTGTAGGTAGGGTTAGGTTAGGGGTTTAGGGTTTTAGGGTTAGGGTTAGGGTTAGGGTTAGGTTAGGGTTAGGGTATATGAGTGAGTAACTAGGTTAGGGTTAGGGTCTAGGGTTAGGGTCTTTTGTTAGGGTTAGGTTAGGCTCCTGTTAGGGTTGGTTAGGGTTAGGTTGGGTTAGGGTTAGGCGTTAGGGTTGGGTTTTAGGGGTTAGGGTTAGGGTTAGGGTTACGGTTAGGAGTAGGGTTAGGGTTAGGCGTTAGGGTAGGGTTAATAGGTTAGGGTTAGGGTTAGGGTTCAGGTGTGGTTTTTAGGGTTTAGGGTTAGGTTAGGGTTAGGGTTAGGGTTAGGCGTTAGGGGTTGGGTATAGGGTTAGCGTTAGGTTAGGGTTAGGGTAGGGTTAGGGTTAGGGTTAGGTTAGGTAGGTTAGGTTAGGTTAGGTTTAGGGTTAGAGGTTAGGGTTAAGGGGTTAGGAGTTAGGGTTAGGGTTAGGGTTAGGGTTAGGGTTAGGGGTTAGGTTGTTTTATAGGGTTAGGGTATAGGGTTTAGGGTTAAGGGGTTAGCGGTTAGGGTATGGGTATAGGGTGTAGGGTTAGGGTTAAGGGTTGGTTAGGTTAAGGTTAGGTTTAGGGTTAGGGTTTAGGGTTAGGGTAATAGAGGTTAGGGTTAGTGTTGGTGTTTAGGGTAGATTAGGTATATGTTAGGGTTTAGGGGGGTTAGTTATTAATAGGGGGTTTAGGGTTAAGGAGGTTAGGTAGTTAGGGTTAGGGTTAGTGGGTTAATGGTTAGGTTAGGGTTAGGTTATGGTAGGGTTAGGGTTAGGGTTCCTTGCGGTATAGCGTTAGGCGTTAGGGTTAGGTTAGGGTTAGGGTTAGGGTAGGTTAGGGTTAGGGTTAGGTTGGTTAGGGTAGGTTAGGGTTTAGGGTTAGGGTTAGGGTTAGGGTTTAGGGTTAGGGTTAGGGTTGGTTAGGGTTGGGTGGGTTGGTTAGTTAGGGTAGGGTTAGGGTTAGGGTTAGGTTAGGCGTTAGGTTAGTTAGGTTAGGTTAGGGTTAGGGTTAGGGTTAGTTAGGGTTAGGGTAGGGTTAGGTTAGGGTTAGGGTTAGGTTAGGCGTTAGTGGATTAGGGTTAGGTTAGGTTAGGGGTTTAGGGTTAGGTAGGTTAGGTTAGGGTTAGGTTAGGGTTAGTTAGGTAGTTAGGGTTAGGGTTAGGTTTAGGTTAGTTAGGGTTAGGGTTAGGGTTAGGGGTTAGGGTTAGAGGGTTAGGGTTTAGGGTAAGGTTAGGGTTAGTGGTTTTAGGGTTTAGGAGTTATCTTGGGTTAGGTAGTGGGTTTAGTAGGGTTTAGGTTTTCGGCGTTGGTTTGGGTTAGGTTAGGTTTAGGGTTAGGGTTAGGGTTAGGTTAGGGTAGGGTTAGGGTTAGGGTAGGTTAGGGTTAGGGTTAGGGTTAGGGTTAGGGTTAGGGTATAGGGTTAGGGTTAGGGTTAGGGGTTAGGGTTAGGGTTAGGGTTAGGTTAGGGTCTAGGTGCTCTAGGTTAGTCTATAGGGTTAGGGTTAGGCGTTAGGTTAGGGTTAGGGTTTTAGGGTATAGGTTTAGGGTTAGGCGTTTCTAGGTTAGGCTGTTATAGGCTATAGGGATTAGGTGGTTAGAGTTTTTAGGGGAGTTAGGAGTAAAGGGTTAGGGATTAGGGTTAGGTCGTTAGAGTTAGGACGTAAGGGTTAGGGTTAGGGTTAGGGTTAGGGTTAGGGTTAGGTAGGGTTAGGTTAGGGTTAGTGTGCTAGGGTTAGGGTTTAGCGTTTAGGTTTAGGTTAGGGTTAGGGTTTAGGTGTGGGTTTAGGGTTAGGGTTAGGAGTTAGGGTTTAGGGTTAGGTGTAGGGTTAGGGTTAGGGTTGGTTAGGTTAGATAGAGGTTAGGATGTTAGGGTTTAGGGTTTAGCGGTCTAGGGTTTAGGCTCTTTAGGGTAGGTTAGATCTCCTT
>CALNVZ010003430.1:1374019-1391676 GCA_940671915.1 Paracentrotus lividus
ACACCATCCAGCACCGTAGAGTACTACCCAACACCCTAGAGCACGTACACGATTAAAGGCCGAGCTTCAACACCCTCGCACATTATACACAGCACCTATACGACACAATACAACACAGACAGATACACATTAAGAGCAATTCACACAACAACATGCACATAGCACCTCAGAAATACAACCACGAGCTACCACATGTAAGAATTCAAACCACTATCAGTAGATACGATACGACACATCACATAGTTCAAACATTTTTCCCCCTGAAATGAGTGCGAGTGGGTCAGCGTCCATGCTCTTACCATACGCTCTCGGGACGTCACTTTACCAATAAAAATATGTCCATGTAGCCATACTACTTTAATTATTTCCATATGAAAACCCTCGTTAAAGGGGGCTAAAATTTATGATGAAAAATGTCAACAAGAAAGTCAATCCCTGGCCATCGCATTAAGAATTGCTTGGTATCCAGGTACCCCTCTACAAATCAAAATATTTCCCAATATTACTTATGACTTTCATTTCTTTTAGGACTGACTCTTCATGTAATCAATACACTTCGTCTCTTCTATTCAAAGAATCTTTCATTATCAAAGCTCTCCACATGAGACTCCTTACCATAGTCTTTCCTGACTCCCAGCTTCACGGTCCCAACTTCACAAATCAAAGCATAATCTCAGCACACATGGATGGGGTCTCATCTAGAGTTTGAACCTGCGCACCTTGTAAGTTGAAACCATCTGATAAATATCTGCATATCCTCAATATCTTCCCATAGTCTTCCCTGATCCAGCAGTCCAAACCAACCGATAGACCATGACGCACCACGTGGATCTCATAGAGTTGCAATTGCATCTTGGTTGCATAAATTCCATCTAACATCCTTGCGTAAGACTCAGGTTTACGCCACAGTGCTTTCTATGGATGCAATTCTAATTCACCCATACAGTCTATGGGTTCTCCTCCCTGATCAAAGTAAAAATATTCATTAAATAATATGTCCAGCTCCATTCACTCAAACCAACAAAGGTATGAGAATTCATCAAGAAAAATTAAAGCGAGGGTAATACACTAAATAAGCTGGAACCGTAAATAAGTTTAAAAATAACCTTCTCACACCCAAAAAGAAAACCTTGATGAACAGTCAGTCATTACCAGACGTAACACGTTGTGTAAACACGACCGCTTGTAATTCAATTACATGAAAAATCTTCAAGAAGAAAACCAAGCAGAGGCCTTACCTAAGTGAATCAGCATCATTCACAAGCTAATCTACTGTTTTGGCCACTGTCATAAATCTTCCATTTAATCTCCCCAATTTAACCACTGCTCTAAGTATTTCTGCGGAAAAGGTCCTTACTAAAGTCATATCAACCATTCTTTCCCAAACAAACAAACACGACCGGAGCGTTAAAGATTGTCATAACACGCACAAATAACTTTATACCCACCAAACTAATTACGAATCTTATAAATCGCAATTAAGTTAGTTCCAAATATGATGCCCAATAATAATTATACAACTTAACCATTGAATCTTATGGGAACAGATGAATACCCAGTAGATCTAGATACCATTCCGAACAGACGTCTTCGAGATCATCTTGGTAGAAATTATAGTGAGGTACGTCTCTCATCCCTTAACGAGAATAGCCTTATCTCAAAGACCTGGTATAATGTAGCATTCACTTGTTCTAAGATACAAGAAAAACAACAATGAGAAGCGTAGTAACTACGATAGCTTTCCATGTTGCAATAACTCCTAGTGAGAATTAACACAATAGAACATGTTAATAGATAGCTACTGCTAAGATACTACTCAAGTCCTAGAAAAACCAAGACACACAAAACAACGAAACATGTTAATGATAGCTAATCAGGTTCCAATAAACCGGTCCTAGTTAGAACACAATGAATAACTGAAATAGAGATACTCTACTGTACAAAAAAGGGATCTGAACATTTAAACGTAGGAAGAACCAATTGGCCACATCAGCTTTATCCAGCGTCCAACTGCTACTACGCGTATAGCTATCACGTACAATCAGCTTCCTAGTTAGAACACAGCTGAGACATGCAAATAATCAGCGCAATTCCCGATTATTCAATTCCTGATTCAAGTTTAAACTTTAGAATCAAGTTAATGTTTGAAGTTATTGAGGGCGTTCTTGGAATGGGAACCCTTACAAAACAATTAATTTATTCCTATCATATACAAATAAACATTTTAACTACTAGCGTGTTAAGCATTTTCGAACCAACTTTGGACCTAATCCCTCACATACACATTGCAATATGTTCGGCCATGAGGAACACTATTTACCTCAGGCACTTTCTGGATTTCTCTCTTGAGATTACCATGCAGCCTGATATGACAGTCTTGAACAGCACGCCCATACCAAAACATAATGCGTCCTGCTTCAGAAACATACAAGAAAGACAAAAATATCGTAATTTAGGAAGGTATTGTTAACAAAACTCTGTTGAGAGCCAAAGAGTTCACCACATGTTAATATGCATTCCTGGTTCTTGAGCTACACATCTTATCAATGCATTATACCTCTTAAGAAATTAAAAGTGCAAATTAACATTGCCTCAATTTGCATAGTGAACATAAAAGATGGAATTTTCTTCCTGTATAGTTAACTGCCGTGTCATCCTTGATACTCCTGCATCAAATATGTCTTACATTCAGAGTCATATGATACATGCAGGTTGCTTAGTGTGCAAACACTTTATTGTGCTTCCCAATGGGTAAGAATAGATGAGTATTGGAGCCATTATGTATATTATATTATTTACTTGTTAGCTTCTAGAAAATCTGAATGGGTAGGAATAGGACTACTCATTACCTGTGAGCTGAAGCTGTTCTGAGGAGAGTATCTGAATCGGTACTATGCTGATCTTTCCTTAGATAGCCACCTTAGCCTCATTGAACAACCACAAACCCGAGTAGAGAGAATATCTCTGCTATCATAGCTGTAGTCCAATACCATCATAAGGCCACCAGCGCCGGAACAATGCCTACCAATTGCAAACAAGAAGATATTCTTGGTAAAAGTCAACGGACCAACATAGATTTCAAATCTTCTTATAATTTCCTCTCACAATTACACCTTCACAGATTTATAAGTTACCTAAGAATTACCGACCCAAGCAATATTAACTCTGAAATCAACCAGCTTTCGTATTCATGCCGATTGGAATTTATGAATGATATATATTAGAAGAGAATAGATTGAACAGAGACTTACTTTGCAGGTTTATCTGGTAGTTCTGCCTCGGCATAGCCAGGGACTTCATGGTGCATGAGAGACGAGCGAAGCGAGAGGGCCTTCAATAGCCGAATCCTCTCACACCTCCTTCAAACAGAAACGGATCAACCTCACAAAACGCAAACATGGACGTAGTGCATTATTCACCTTATATCCCTCTGATCTTAGAAGACTTATACCCTGCTAAACCAATGCCAATTATTTCTTGAAGTGGCTGAAGGAGTTGTTTAAAGTTTGGCCCTCTATAAAACGTTTAAATATAATCGTACATGAATGGCTCCCACCTGTGTCACACGAGATAAATCTCAACCATACCACCCACTTGTTACCCAGACGGATAAAACTCCAAATATCAAATATTGTGTAATAATGATAACTAGATCAGCACCACTATAAATCAACAGAACTTAGTTTGTACTTAAATAGACTTACTTGGCTAATTTCAGAGATTCATAATCAACTGATATATAATCCAACATTTCAAATTCAAGACAGCTATTGCGGTTTCATTTCATAGTTACCCCTTGTTGTTCGAGACCTCTGGATGGTGATAATCTGTTTCCTACGCACAGACCAACACACTCAATGTCCCAACTATTCTATTAACTCATCAAAGCATCGGCCCACAAGCCACCCAGAGCCTTACGCTAAACCCTAATTGATGAAACCTTTCGCCATTGCCCATGAAATCTAGCTGATCAAGCAGTTGAACACCACAAGTCCCTAGAATGGCCTAGAGCCTACACCCAAACAGATTCCTGAAAACAGTAGTTGTAAACAAATGAAAGAGAGCAATTAAGACTTTCAAAAAAGTATATCATGACAACATATACAATAAATACCTACAATTAGCAAAATAATAAGCTCATATTAATAATTCCTTTTTATGATGCGTGAGAGTTCTTAACATTTATTAAATGAATATATTACAAACAACAACATAATTGACGTGTACCTTGGATAGTCTCTGTCATTGCCCCAAGCTACCAGCTGGACCACCGGACGGCACCACCCAAAATACAGATGAAGAGCACGGCTCAGGCCGTCGACATATATCAACAACCACCAAACGAAGGTAGCATACCGATCCAGTCATAGCGTATAGGGTCTCAGTCAAACAAACATTCTGTACTGCTACCTTTGAGTTTCTGTCCTTGCCAGTACCAGCCTGGACCTGCCGAGGCCGCCCCACCAAAGTAGAGATGCAAGACACTCACATCATCCGCGGTCAGTAACACCGAATCATCTTGATAAGGCGTTCTAGGCTTAGTGAATCGAATTAGTTACCACCAATCATGTCACTGTACTTGCGTACGTCTCCTTCATGTCTGCTCCACGTGTACCTGGCCAGCGGTATCAGAACCACGCGCCAAATCCGCAACTCAATACAGCTACGTAACGACTAGACAGAAGCCACGCTTACATAGGTCTAGCACGTAGCTGCCTGCACTCACTAAAAAATGCCACTCTAATGCGCTTCGACACTCATCCCCAGCAAACCCGGCAAGATCCCCAGTCCATAACGGTATAATAAGACCGTTTTCACATGTGAACAAGCCTAATGCATCACGAATGCACCCACACACCATCTAACAGACACCTACTAACACAACAACACTTATACACGCATGCCTTTGTACCAACGATCCTCTGTCTAACTGACAAGCATCAACCCAGTATGAGCAAAACACCAGTCCAGCCCCCACAGCAGCTAAAAGAGCCACACCACACCAAAAGCACTACAATGCAATATGTAACGCCACGCATCACATCCATCACGTCGCACTTCAGTGATAATCCACCTATCCCAATCTGTCAACATAACCGATCCCCAAGTCCAGACGCACCAGGCTATGTAATGCAACACAACACCGCGCTCCGACATACGACCTGACGTTACCGAACGAACAGTATGATTATGACATAAAGACATATGTGAACAACAACCTTCACGACTCCATTCACTCGCCACTCGAACTCTATACGCAGATCTCACTTGCGTCTAACCAATGCAGCAAGTTACAGCTATCACTGCGCAAACCCCACAAAACAACCATGAATCTCTAGAGTACCATCAATAACTTCACTACACGTAACTCAAACGTACACACGGGTAACTCAGACATTCCCAAACAGCAAACCCAAAAAGTCTCACTTATCCATTAATAAACACAGGGACAACCAGCTTCATCGCCTCATTAACATAAGACAGTAATGCACAACAATACACGCTAGCATTCAAAATCTTTATTCGAATACCATAGACCCTCTCCCATTTTCGTCGCTTACACATATCGATTCCTATATACACCACGTACGCAGCTAACCTACGTATATTCTTTGCGTCTTCTCCCCCATCTATCATTACTCTTCTCTTTTAGCACATAAACCTAATCATCGATCTTATTTGCTTATTCACCCTCTAAAAACAATATGCCGCTCTATTGTCCCTTTAAACACAATTCAGACTGCTTACCACCTAAAGAAATTTCCAAACACAGAACCAGTATATTTTTCAATCAAACATACTTACACATCAGTATAAGAATCTCATATGAAAATGGAACTTCTTAGAAATTCAGATGTAAGCTCTCAGACGACACGCTTTAACATATATACACCACTGTACTATAAATCTATAAAGCTCGAGGCACTCCACCTGAGCTTTGCGACGTATCGATAACCACTTCACGAAATATTCATTGACTATGTTCCCTGGAACCTTTCTTCATTATTCAAACCATTCATATCATTTCTAGCCAACCGACCGTCCTGGCATGATACCTATATCCCGATTCGCGACATATCCAGTAGCAGACATAGAGAGAGCTCTCCTCCTGAATATTTCCTCTGAGAACTCTCATACTGTGTCACACGGCCTAGAACGATACCAGTCGAACGGCACCCACAAGTGATTACTGTCGCCCTCACACGCCTATCCAACATCAAAATTCCACACATTAACTACAACTATATCTCCCATAAGGAATCGTATGAGCAATCAAATATAAAACAACTATCTACACGTTCTCCATTTAATTATCTTATATGACCAAACCTGGTTACGGGCTCCAAAAATCACAACGTCATGAATCAAAATTAAATAATCACATTTTGATTTCATTCCCAATTATGAGCCACAGACAAACTACCTAGAAAATTTCATATTGCCCTATACTTCATCGCACAGAAAACAGTTTACTGACACGCAACGTCACACATTTCTTGTTAAGAACACGAACAAAAAGAATAACACTCACATTTAGGCAACCATCACTGTACAATCTCGCACTCTATCTGTCAGAATCTTACCTACATGAAAATCTTCTTAAGCTGCAAAAACTTTATGTTTGAAATTTTTCCAGAAGGAGATGGCACTTAAATGAAATGACCAACATGAAAAATTAATAAAAATTGTTTGTATTCCACATTCTTCCTTTTTCAAAGGACGCGTAGCATAAGCGATCATGTCGAAACATTACCTTACATTCAGGTAGTCCCATATCTAATCAGATTGTCTTCTATGCGTCCCTACATATCATTTGATGTAATAGTACTCACCTGTTGATAGAGCTTCTCTGAGATCTGCTAGATCTTATTCTCTAGAGCTCCTCAACCATTCGTAGTCCAAATGTTGACACCCAGCATAAACCACCTACCAGGCCAGTCTCAACCACCCACCTCAGTCTCCTCTCAACCTACAACCAACAAAGAAAAGATATTATTATTCGAACACCAACTGTACGAAAAACATGCAATTCTGCCTGCTTCCAGTATTTTCTTGCTGGTGAATATCTTGTAATAAAAAATAATATACCTTGATGTTTCACTATAATCCTTATTTTATACCTTACTACTATTAACAATAATATATTCAGTAGCATAACATGCTACCTTACAAATAAAGCTGCGACTTTGAATCAAAAGCACATGTTTGAATCTACCAAACACTAACATCCTTATGGCAAAATTATTACTTTTACATTACAACACATTTGACCTTGTGAGGGTAGTAAAAGGAATAATATTTTTTATGGTGCCATATTAAAACTTAAGTAAAACAAAAACACGGAGAGCTCAAGAGGACATGAATAGCAGACATATCCAAAGCCTTTCTCGCCCCCCCCCCCCACCATGAACATGACATACCTGTGGTACTGCCTCTAGACTTTCGAGATCTCTCTGATACTTTCCATCAGACTCTCTCCACCTTAAAGCCATCCTCTACTTACCACTGATACAAGATGAAGGAAGGAACATCTCACCGTCGCTGGAGAACATCTGGTGATTACAAGATATCTTTCACAACCTCAACTACAACAAGCAAAATGAATTTATACAGAAAATAAAGAAATTATAGCATTGAACAAAACTTTAAACACTTTCATAACAGACCCAACAGACCAACAGAAAGGTGATCTACTAGCTCTGCTAAGTTTTTCATGGGATAAAATGCACAAGCTAACAGGTAACTAACAAAAATAACCAATACATGTAACTGACAGACCACAGAACATATATGTACTTAGTCTCGTTCTGAAAAATTTTCAGGCAAGACAAAAAGCAATAATGTTGAACTTACCCTGGCAATTTCTCAAACATTTCCTAAGATAGGTCGGACTGCTGTTGATCTTTAGTCATGTGATAGAATCTCAAGAAGCTCATCATCAGATAAGAAGTAGAACCTTGGAAGGAGCTCTCTTGTTTCTATGGATTCACTCAAACCCTTCTACTTGTCTAGGAGCTTACATTCCTTCAGTTATCTAGCAGTCTGCATCATGGCACAGGAGATCCACCTACAAGTAAATAATGGATGCAAAATATAATGATTAATGTACGGCAACATATCTTGGAATGAAGCTCTCAGTTCTAGGTATTCACTCAGACCTTGCGACTCGTCTAGGAGCTTGTTACATTCCTTCAGGTTAATCTAGCAGTCTGCATCAGGCACAGGGAGATTACCTACAGTAAATAATGGATCCAATATAATGGAATATTGTACGGCACAATCTTGGGAGATGAACTCTCTTAGGTTTTCTAGGTATTCACTCAGACCCTTCTGACTGGTCTAGAGCTTTGTTACATTCCTTCAGCTTTATCTATCAGTCTGCATTCAGGCACAGGAGATCCCACCTACAAGTAAATAATGGGATGCAATATAATGATCATTATTTACCTAGAACATACTAAATTACCTGGGTGGGATGCTTTGCTTTCACCAATCAAGTAATGGTAGAGCAAGGGAGATCACCTTAAAAACCACTAATATATTATGCAAACTTTTGATTACATGCAATAGTCATATGAAGATTTTTATTTGGATTGCATCAAATGACCATCATCATTCATCTTTTTAACTCAGTTCAAAATCCATAAAAAAGAGGTATTTTTCTGCCGTTGAAAAAGATCTGATTGGTTAGAGTTCAACACTGAAAGCCTCTTCTTTTTTTTATGCCATGAAATCATTTTTGTAATGGAAAACAGAAACAATTTTCATGATTGATGTTTGCTGATAAGATAACATCAGGTTACTATTCCTAGCACACAATAAGTATATAATATTTTCATATATTCAATGTTATTCTCCAGAATCAAATGATAAGGTTATCATACCTGTGGGTTCTCCTAGCATCTTCATGCATAACGTCTCCCACATCATCCCATGGTCTTGTATCGTTACCTTCAACATAAGCTGTCTATATATACTATCAACTAAATTATGCTTTTTTTTTTTTTTTATTTTTTTTCCTAAGGGGCGGATGCTATCGCTACAGACTAGCCATTCATCCAACACATCCTAGATAGAGAAACAAAACAAAGATAGTAGCCTACAGATCATTTTATCCCTATCAATATAATCTAATCCTAAAAGTATGTGTCTGAGAGTGTGAACTAGTTTACCAATTAAATGCCTACACATCACCATAAATCAATTCATTTCAAATCACCACTGCCCAGATATATACATATTTATTACCATGAAAAAAAAAAATGTATAATCACTATTTTACGCTCGGTATTTTAATAATCGTTAAACTTTCATTAATTGTTATGTGTGGAATTTGATTAAATTTAATTCAGCTCAGATCCTCTTATATTTCAAGCTTACCTGTGTCATCCTGAGTTTTCCTTCCCATGTGTTGATCCTCTCTTCAAATGGTTTCTTGAATGGTGAGAATGACATGCTTTGTGTCATTACAATGTGATCATCTAGAAGCTGAGTACATTCATCTGATCCTTTCATAATGAATGTTCCTGTGTCCTTGTATGGCATGATCTCAAACACAACTGGCTTCCATTCACCTTCCATCTTGTCAAGGGCCTGGTTTCATTGAAAATCAGAGAAGTAAAATAAAAGTACATTAATCAATATTAACACACCTGAGGGTACAAGGCAGACTATTTCCAGATGCATAGGAATTTCTATAAGTCAATACCACATTTTGCAAGACTGTTTGATTTGTCCCCTTACCCAATACAAAGAAACTATCAATGTATGTCAAGTGACATTAATACGTCTTGGGATTGTAATATACATGACCTTGAAATACATGCTCAGAAATACAAATTTGGCTGCATTTTGATACCTGTTGTACATTGATATGAAATCACCTGTGACTTTGACATCTTTAGTCTAAATCTAATAAAGTCTAATCCAAATAAATTTGCTGGATACCAACATTGGCCCAATAAGGTTACACAAATGCTCAAGTTAATGCATCACGGAGTACCATTTGGTAATATAAAAAGTGAGAAAAACAAAAGATTTATTTCATAATGTACCTGTTCAATTGAATACTCCTTGCCAGCGATCTCAGCCACCTTTGCAATCTTATCAATATGAGCTTCAAGGTTCATCTCCAAGCACTTGCTGAATGTGAGTGTAGCCTTAGGAACCAGTGTGAATCCTAACTCCTTAGATAAGATATCCCAATGACGGCTTCTCATACCAGGATTACGTAGACCTTGGATCAGAGGAATGAATGGTTTGAAGTCTTCTATCCAGCCTTTGATCTTCTGTGCTACAAGCTGTACACCTGTAATCAAAACAGAACCGTTGTTACAGGAAAGCCAAGATACATACACGTTCCCTAATCTCATGTCACTTTTGATAATAAATAAATATAGAGGGAGTCACCAAATGATACCCAATCCATTCTCCAATGCATTGGATTATTAGCCAATTGCCTTTCCGGCTACCACAAACATATCCCCTCTCAACCAGTTTTTTTTTATAGATAAAATGTGATAGAAAGGCAATGTAAATGTCTAGTTAAGGCCTGTACCTTCTTTAGTATGGTATTATAATTGTTATAAGCTTTACCCTGCCTTCACCTTCTTCTGATGTGAGATGGTTCCAAAAGAATAAGCTGGCTTGCAGATAGTTCTAGATGACGGAGTCCTGCTCAACTAAAGCTTCTAGTATGTAGCAAATCTAGCACATATCAAACCTATATTAAGCCTGACTGCAGCACGTACCTGGGATAGCATTGAATATCTTGTCACACTGTAAGATTAGGGTTATGGTTATTGATAGGGTAATCCTTCATAAACATACCTGGAATGTCTTTGAAGATCTTGACACACTTATGAATGGTCATGAAAGAATCGTTGACTTGTTTGTCACACTGCTCAGAATCAATTGTAGTCAATGGATCAGTCATCCAGCTCTCATGCCATTTCAGCCAATCAGAGCATGTGATCCAGAGATTCTTGAATGGCTCAAAGTCTCTCACTAGTCTACTAAGTTTGTCATACTGAAACGTAAGTTTACAAATAAAGAGTAGATTTATGTCATAACATTTGCTTTCCCTTGAAATATAATCACAATTAATAGTGTAAGAAAGATATATGTTGCTTTTGGATAAAATTGCATCATGTACATTTACATAAACTGTTGTCAAATCAATGGAGATGAGTCACTTGAATGTCTTATCATTATAAAATTTAAGAATTTCATCTTTTATGGAATAAAATTCCTTTTTCAAAGCGGGGGGGGTGCGGGGGTTAATTCTTGATTCTTAACATCTTTTAGAATGAAGTTCTTCATGTCGTGCTAGTACAATCTAGGTCCTAAAGTTCACCAATCCAATAAAACATGACTATAAATGATCTCCCAATAACTGAATAATCCCATACGTCAAACTAAGCCTTGACACGTACGACTGCATCTCAAAGCACGTTCTTCTCGATTTTTACATAGAAGAAATCTGTTGCATCTTTGACTGCGGTTCCCACACTTCCATGGCTAACTCAGTCCTTCCAATATCATATGCATCCAAACCTAGCCAACAACCATCTAGGAAAGGAAATTACTAGAAAGTTTAAGGTGAATATCTAAATGTCTTAGATGTTCATTATGAGTATATGAAAACAGCAAAACAACCATCATGAAGGAAAAGACATAAGGCTAAGATAAAGTATTCATTAAATCTATCTATTTACCCCTGATTATCCTTTTCCACTTCTCTTGAATCTTTCAAATCTATACTAAAGCCTATCTGTTGTTTCCCTAAATTTAAAAAATTCTTGCACTGCTTTTTTATTAGTATTACATGTATAATACTGAATGTCCTTACATAAATTTGTTCCTTTTAAGAGAATAACTGCTACAGACTCCTGTCTTTGAGATGAATAGAACAAAGATTTATTCTTTACCTACATGTAGCACTATAGTAAGTAGTTGAAACTTGTAATCAAAGACATCTACACCGTTTTGAACAGTATTAACCTGAAGACCATCGAGACGATCCTGGAATGTATCTGATCTGTGACTTGAATCTTCTGAAACCTTCCTGGTCTTCATCTAACTGTACGTTAGTATTCCTCATCTGCTCTGCAATCTATGAGGCACAGCCAATGCATCCATCTAGTATAACATGAATATTATATATTATGAGGCCATCCAATATCATTCCGCCTAGTAGATTATATAAGAGAGGAGACAGCCGAACATTTGCATACAGATATCTCATCCAGTGTATTACTGCAATGTAAACCAGATTCCATTATCGGTGAACCTACAATTCAAATTGCCTTTGTAATTATCTTGTCTTGAAATCCTCACTTTCTTTTCACTTACCTTATTGTAAAGAAATGTTCCTATTCTCTATCTTCTATCCTCACATTTCCCTGATTCATCCCCCCTAATTGATATTCACATTTTCTAAATCTCTCTTTTATAAGGCACTTTTTTTATAATCACAAAATACAATTAATAAACAGATTTCAGCTGTTTTGAAAGTGATCAAGCTTACTGAGATTGAAATCATCAGTGGAAAAGACTTGTATAGAATTCCTCAATGATTCATAGTCAGTCATAGCCTATCAATCAGCTCCTGATGTTCTTGAGTTTCTCAGGAATAGATTTCATCCATTCCTTCTGCTCTGATAGTCCTCAATGCAGTTAGGCTTCTCATAAAACTTCCCTGGAGATGTACTTGAACTCTTCACATGCCTGAAGTAAAACGAAACAAACATTGATACAGGTTTATGAATCAAAGTTGGGGTTTGAAGATCAACTGAAAAGCCATTTAAAAAAACAAAAAACATAGTCAATGCTATTCATTGGTCAGTATATGCTTGATAATATGCAAATTGTCAAAAAGGAAATTGCCTCTGAGAGCTTTTCAAACTCCAAAAGAGTAAAGCATGTATAAAACACACAGTACAATATTGACCAAATAATTGTATTGCCAGTAAATAATGATTGAGCTAATACCTCAAGGTCCCCCAAGGACTTAGATATTTCAACTAACTCTTCACTGGTTCAGGCAAAATCAGAATTTTCCTAGGCATTCAGTGCTGGTGGATGGTTACTTCCACCACTTAAATAATGAGAGAAAGAACCCTTACATCTTCAGCTTGGGTACGAAGCTTCTTGGCCAGTAGTTCAAGCAGAGCATTGGCCATGGCCTTACGCTTCTTAGACAGCCCCTGTCTGACATTCTCTGTACTGATAAAGAATGGACCAATCATGATGTTTGAGGGGATGGTATTCTCCAGGAACTCCTTACGATCCAAGTGCATCTCAATCTCCTTCTTCACTTCAGCTGCTGTGTGTTCAGTCGCATCATATTCCCTGGTGAATATAATAATTATACATCAACTAATATTATTATCATGTATTATAATTATGTTTTGTGTATTAATATAAGTGATCCTTCCAATCCAAATGCATCTAAATCTCCTTCTTCACCTCAGCTTTTGTTCAGTTGCATCCTTATTCCCTGTATTACATGATTAATATAGTCAACATGTCAAATATAAAATGTACTTAACATAAGTGACTTGAGCATCTCTTGAGATTGCAAAAAGAAATTATTCTTATCATATTTGTTGTTATAATTATATTTTAAAATATATTTCAGTTAATTCAATGGCATTCTGATGTAGACTAACTAAGTTAATGAACATCCCTTCGTATACTATTCTCTACACTGTCTCACTTACTTCATGTAGTCATTGAGTTCTAGATTGTTGACCTCAAGGAACTGCTCATACGCTCTAGCATACGCCCTGAGAGGAATCAATGACTTGCGGATTGCAGTACGGATGGTTTCTCTCAAGTCTTCAACACGAGGTTCATGTTCACCAACAGATTCCAACAGAGGTGTGTCTGCCCAAGATATGTCCTCTAGAACATACTGTCAAATAGGGAAGAGAAATCATTACCAACATGACAATAGCCTTCTTTCAATTCATGTCACATTTAGTGATGACTCATGAATATATCATTATGCCTTAGAAGAACAAAATTGTGTCAATCGTCTTTAAGAGAGAATTTCCTGAAGAATTGGATTAGCTATAGTAAATTTTGCCGCGGGAAACATAAAAAGCATTTAAAATACAGTCCCTGAAGCCAAGACTCAACTATATATAGAGTTTTTCTTATGAATGAAGTAACGTTGTGTTAACCTTGATCTACCACATGCATGTGTGTTGGTGTGCTTACATCGTGTCTCAAAGTTATGCAATAATAACATGCAAACTTGAATAGACTTTAGTCTTTATTTCTTCAAACTCAGAGACCCTTTAGAGGAAAATATATGATTACTGAAAAGATGATGATGATGATGTCGATGAGGAAGTTGACCAATCTATGGCTATAAAACCAACTTATTGACCAGATAATTTAATTAAAATGAACTTTTTTTATGAGAAAAAAACTTCTTGCATCTTAGCTACACTGAAGAAGAACACTACATACCTTTTCCAGCTGAGGGACATTCTGTGTAGCTCCTATGCCTTTGTCAAACAAACCAACGAGAGATGGCTCAAAGTTTGTCAGATTTGTACTGAAATGACTGCCCTCTTTGTCCAGAATCAGGTCAACTAGGAACAAGCTATTCCGCTTGGGCCTGAGAAAAAAAATTGACAATAAGTAAAAATGAATATTGGATTTTGTCTGTATTTCAGCAAAACAATAGCACTAAATTAAATCCCTCAAAAAGTTCTGCAACATGATTCGATAAATATCAAGACACTATTTTATCAATTAAGATTTTCTTACCACTCATATCATTTATTCCTCTCCTTTTGAAAATCTAATAGTAATGCCGATGTAATGCTCGATTACACAGAACCTTCAAATACAAGGCAAAATGAACAGGAAAAGTTGCAAGTTGCATATTACAATAATAATAATAACAATAATTATAACATTTTATATACCCAAGGTAGCCACTTAAGTTCTGATAACTGTTTTACCAGCGGTCCTTGCACAACAAGATATTTTACATTAACCTCAGTCCCTTCCAACAAGACAGATCTAGGAACTTATGACCTCCCGTTCCAACGTGAGGTCATAATTCTTAGGTTTAACTCACTTGTAAGGACTGTTGATGAGGTCATCACCCCATGTCATCTCTTCTTCTGGTAACTCCATGACTGAGAAGGACGAATCAATGATCATCTGAGTGAAGTTCACCAGTGAGTCTTGAACAAGATATCTCAAGGAATCCTACAATAGAATGAGATATCAGCTAACTATAGTTATGAAAATTAATACATTACAGAACTGAATATATGACAAGTTTATATATAAAGTATTGATCATTGTCACATTGAAACATTTAGAAAACTAAATATCACATGCCATTAGACAATTAGAAAAAAAAAAAAAATTCAACAGATAAAGGTGACATTAAAAAAAATAGAACAATGGACAGTAAAGGAGAAATAATTGTATGATAAACATAAGGAAAGAGAAATACATGAAGTTTGCAAAAGATCAGAGACAGAGAAGCATAGAGACAGGCAGAGATAGACACAGACAGACAGAGAAACACACACAAATATAAACAATGAAAGACATATAAATAGATACAGACATGGGATCAGAAACATCTAGGACATACTGACCTGCATGCAGAACTTGACCATCTCCATGAACTTCTTGAGTTTAGATCGTTGGTAGACCTCCCAGTTTGACTCATGAAGGTTGAACCATCCTTTACCTACATCACGTAGACTAGTCCTGATTGCAGCACGTAATGTAGTGATCCAGGTGTCTTTCAGGAATAGTTGGACCTGTAACAAACATACAATCGTTAATAAAGTAAACTGATTTTCTAACACACTGAATCGTGAGGTTAAAAGTAAAAGATAATTTGAAGTGTTTGTTATGTTTATGGCTTTGGTAGAAATGGGATTCCTTCAATGGCGGATCCAGCCGGCTTAGACAGAATCCCCCTCCAAAATATAATTTATGATCCAGCTACAGCTAATTATAGATAATGTCCTTGGTGTGCAGAATGACTATTTTCATTGAAATCCTTCAGATCTAAAATATCAACAAAAATGTACTGTTGACTGTAGATGAAAAGAAAACAATAGACTTGAATGCAAATCACCCAGCGTTCTACAGAAAAATCAAATGGATTAACCACTACCACGATAACTCCAATGTAGATAACTAACCTGTGAGCTCTGTTGACTTTGAGTCTGTTCAAACTCCTCCAGTCTCATGTACTTGGTCATAGGAACATGGAAGAGTGACATGGCTGACACCTTGTTACATTCAGCTCGTACTTTATTCACAGCAAAGATAGCTTCCTCACGTGTGAGTAGAGAGTTGAAGGCAAAGTTGTCATATTGTTCATCAAATGGGTAGGTAGGCACATCAGGGCACATACCTGGAAAATAGGAAGATTAGACATTACTGATTACTTTCATTTCCATAATTGATAGGATCTTTCTTAGTATGTTCATTCTTTTTCGTTATAAGTGCATAGGGACATGCTATTTTGCAATGAGTTATGCGCTATAAAAGTACTAATTATCATTACTATGCTTTTGCTACAAAAATGCCTTTAATACAACAGGTAGTTGGCAGTGGATTAAAGTTTTCTCTCCAGGAACATGGAAGTTCCAACAAAGAGAATTTCAGAAGCTCCACTTTCTATATCCACTTGTAAACAGCCTGAAGGGAATATTATTCTAGATTGAGTCCATACTTTATAAGGCAATCAATGTTCAATAAAACATTAAAGGGGAATTATCCCCTCAGAGAAATTTAGCTTCAGTGAATGGAGACAAACCCCCAGAACATATTGGGAAAGTTTCAGAAAAATCAGGCAAAGAATAAGAGAGATATGAATTTTTAGATTTTGAGATCACTTATGATATGGAGATCCTCCAATTGGCAACGCGACCATGATGTGTGATGTAATGCAGGGAGATCTTTCCCATATCTATTGTACACATTGTACTAAAATCCTTTTTTTTTCTTGATTCTAAAGGAAGAATAAAGAATCTTTTTATGGGATGACTTGTAAATATATGAAAGTCATAATATATCATGAAAAGAAAAGCTGTTTTTTTATTAGAATGAAAATAAAGAGACATTTTTAATAGTTTTTGTGCACACCATATGGGGAGTTCTCCCTATGTGACATCACAAATGGTGACCGCGTTGCCAATGGGAGGTTTCCTATGTCATTAGAGATCTCAATATTCAAATACTCATAACTTTCTTATCAATGATTTATCCGATTTTCACCAAATATTCACTAATGTGCTTATTTCATTTTTCTGCATTCACAGTAAGCCAACTATCTACAAAGGGACAATTCTCCTTTTATCTTACCTGTCTCTGGGACTTCTGTGATGACAGGATCAGGTAAAGTGACGAATGCATATGTGTCTGGACTGTTGGAGACTATTCTATCAAAAGTGATTCTGTTCATCGTTCTGCAGAACTCTATGTTGACCTCTTTCTCCAGTGTGTGTACATAGTCATCAAGCCTGTGAATTTATCATACAAATGAAATTTTTTTAAATCATTTTGTAAAATCTATTGTAACCACTTAAATTGTAATAAAGAGCGATTAATTCTGTTCACATGAGGTAGTACAGAGAGTAGTATATTTCTAATATGTTTTA
>CALNVZ010003430.1:1391688-1402841 GCA_940671915.1 Paracentrotus lividus
CCCCCCTCGACGTTTCGCGCAATATGTTCGCAACGCGAAAAGCTCTCGCCGCGATGTGGCATGACTTTTTTCCTCCAAGTCTCTCGCATCTTTTAAGACCAAATTTGCGACGTCCGGGTACCCGGTTCACGAGTTACGCATAATTTTGTACACATGCGTCAGACCCAAAATTGCTCAAAAACGTGATTTCATGTACAAAGTCAATACAAAATGTGTTTTCAGCTAAAATTCATAAATGAGTGATTATTTTTGCTTTTACTGATTCAAATTACTTGATAATATGCTTTTTATGATTGTTGAATTGTCCCCAACAAATTTCATAAAAAAAACAATGAAAATAAAAAGGTCAAAAAAACAAAGAAATACATAAGAAATTAAAAAAACAATAAAATACATAAGAAATTAATTGTGATACCGGAATTTTTTCCAAGTAAAATTGATAGGAAGGCTATAAAGAATATTCACACCAAAAATGAGCACATTTGGAGCTGTATTTAGGAAGTTAGAGCAAAAAGTATGATTTCCAACATTAATTATGCATAAATTAGCATAATTAATTAAAAAACAACTTTCATGAAAAAATAACTATACAATTGTGTAGATTAGGTCACAGGCGACATGCATGCCAATTTTCGGCGCGATCGCGCGGTCGACGGCCGAGATCTCGAGGGGGGCCTGGGAGGCCCCCCCCCGGCCATATCAACTCCCAAAATACCCCGGCCTAGTTAGGGTTAATAGTCAAAGGCTAAAAAAAACAATGTTGGGGTCTGAGCGGTTCTGAGTTGGTCCTCTCCCAAAAGATAAGCTCTGTGCCACTTACAGGTAAGTACTAGGATTAAAGTGACTCAATTAAGTCTGCAAAGTGAGGATGCAAAACCATGGTTTAAAGCTAGGTAATTGCTTGGGCAGCAATCAGAGTTTGGTATGAAACTCATCTCCTGCGTTATACTAAGAAAGTAATATACCGGCAAAGAGGAATAGTTCCCTTTGACAGAGTACCACCATTGAAAGTATACTCACATTTTAGCCTTCGCCAATGATGGTGCACCGGTAGCCCACTCCACCATACGTTTCAGACTCTCAGGATCTAATTCACCTACACCTTCCATTGGCATGAAGTCTACATACAGGTTGTATCTGAAAGCATAATTGTTTAGAAACATGATAATAAAAGAACATCCAATTTACCTACGCCTTCCATTGGCATGAAGTCTGTACCTGAAATCATCATTGTTTAGAAATATAATAACAAATGTGCATCCTTTCAGACAATAATGGATAGAAATTAAGACAACTTAAAAGGCAATCCTCTGTCTAAATAAAATTGAAAGGTAACACAATAGGTTTCTTCAATTTTCTAACTTTGGATACACAACCCCATGACATTTTGTTTATAATTGATATAATAATGAGCATAATTTTAAGGAATTCATTTCTTTGATCAAGTTTCTGGTAAGTGATTTCGGTGATTTTTTTAAATTAAATCTGTAAGTGTCCTTATAGTGAAGTGGAAAATTTAGAGAGGATGGACTCACAAAATGTGCGAATAAAACCACTTATAGAGTATGAGAGATAGCTGATTTTACCTTAGCAATGCTTCTGTATGTTGTCTGAGATGAAATGCTTTGCCAACTGCCATGGCAAAGTTTGTTGGGTCCTCAGCTGCAAACATCAAACGGATTCTTGGAACCCAGTATTGACCTGGAGACAAGACTGTGATTTAAGAAAGAGAATATAATGCATTGGAAAGCTACAGACTTGTAGCAGTTTATTCTGATATGAAACAAAGAGACATAAATATGACAAACTCTGATTCAAGGTATTCCCCATCTGCCAATGAGTATATACATTTTAACTTATGCGCCTTAGATAATAAGATATTTTCTCTTTCCTTCCTAGAATATAGTTAAACTAGATAAGAGTTTATTATTCTTAAAAAGAGTTACACTTTGGAAAAATTTGTTCCATTAAAAGATATCTCAGACCCTATTTTTTTAAATGTAGGCTCCAACAATAGCATCTTTTACAATTTCAGTTCAGTTCAGTTATGCATTGCCATTGTTTTGGAGGGTTTTTTTTTTTTTTTTTTTTTTTTTTTTTTTTTTTTTTTTTTTTTTTTTTTTTTTTTGTCTTTCTTAGATTAGAAAATATCTTATGTTTGGATAGTTCTTTCTACAAAAAGATATTTTGAATCCCAATGAAATACAATGAAAGGAACATTCAATTTCTTATCAAACACCCTTATTGTAATGGAGTAGCTGAGAATTGAAGCATAGCTATAACTTACCTTTGCCGTTGTTTCCTCCATCAATCACTACTTCACCAGCTTTGTCCAGAATACGACCATTGAGATCAGTCTTCTGAACCAAGTAATGCTCGGTCTCTGAGTTAAAGGCTAGCATACCCACATCAAACCATTCATACTCAATGCTGGGATCTTTAGGGTCCACTGAAATGACACAGACAAACAAACATGTTTATGTTCATTTCCTTCTAAACTGTTCCTGTAATATGTGTTTATAAAATGTCACCTCAATGATTTCCATTGCCTTTCATTGGCACTATATTTATTGCAAAAACATGCTTTTATCAAAATAAAGCTTAAAAATTTACCTTTAAAAGTATTTCAAGATTATTTAAAAAAGCATTTCAAAGTATAGAATAAAATACATTTCTTTGTACACAAAATAAAAAACAATCACTTCATCTTTATCATATTTTTTTTTTTACATCATTTTAAAGGGACGTATAATTGATAAAACATGGGGAATTCACCTTATCTCGGGTGAAATGATAACATTCCAATCAGAGCCTGAGGCGTGTTGCGTAATCTCCAGCGTCAGGGTGTCTGGAGTATAATCCTTCATGGCTAGACTAACTAACCAGAAGTCCGAAGTAAATCTAAACTATGTTTTGTTTTTTAAATGGAGCATTATACAAGTCCTCTCTTTGAATTAATACGAAGAGACCCGTTGAGAGTCTATAAACTAATCCGAAGCTATTGACCCTATTGACTGACTGAATTCGGTCAACTTCGTCATGTTCGTGCTGTCCGAATGTTAATCCCCAGTAGGCCGACCCTTGCGTAAGCCTCACTGTAGATTGTGTATGAGTCAATGGAGCTCAAGAAAAACGCGCATTCCCCACGATCTCCGACTTGCGAGGGCCTTTAAGAAGGCAGTTGTCAATTATTGCCCTCTACAATAAGGCCAATGATATGGCAGTTTAAGAATAAGTCAATCCTTATCATGTTCAAATGTGAATGACAATATTTACAATATTGTGGAGGCACTGACCAGAAAAAATGCAATTAAAATATCACTGAGGGTGAATACCCTAGTGCATATTACTAAACACTGCTGAAAAATGGTTTAATATGCAAGATTTTGCGGATTTGTTGTAAAAATGTACCATTACCACGGCAGCACACTTTCCAAGTTATTCACAAATAAATCTTACACAAATAGACATTAACTTACATTCTTCAGGTGAGTCCCATGCAGGTAGAAGAGCCCTCCCTGGTATTGGCTTTCTGCATCCATTATCCTGCCCAAGCTCTAACCATTCATCAGGAGTTCTGCAATCAAACTCCATATCAGTGAAGATCTCTAAGGGTAAGAAAGGTGGGAAGGGTGCTGGATTAGATCCTCCAGCCCCATTCAGCTTCACAGCCAGACTGCCTTGGATCTGTTTAGGCATCAATTCACTGGTCTCAGCTCCGACCTGCTCTAGCAGCTGTTCCAGGTCTTGGCTCTGGTAGTCACGCTTCCGTCTCTCAATTTCGATCTTTCGAGGACAGCGGCCTGGTGGCACAAAATATGGCAGCTGCACTTTGGGTTTGAATGACTTCTCTGGGAAATCCTAAAACATTAAAAAAAATAACCATCAGTCTTGTTACTACATGTACACTCTAGAAATGTCAAACATCTATCAGCTTTAAAAATAAATATCTATATGAGTATTGTAGCTTTACCAACATTTACATGGTAATTCAATGTGGGAGAAGAGAAAAAGATGGACCTCCAAAACAAGAAATAAAGCATTTATTTCCATGTTATGACTTATCCCATGGTCAAAATAGACAAGGTGCTGGGCTTTGAATTGCATACTCTGTGATTGACCGTCTGTTCTGTTCCACTGGAAAACAGCTAAACTACAAACAGAGGTATTAACTTACAGATTTTGCCAAGATTTCACTGGTTGGTCCATACACTTGTTTATCCATCTCCTTGTTGTATTCTTGTTGTTCCTGAGGACCCTTAAAGGTCATGACCTTTGGTGTGTGTTGATCTTTGGCCACGTTCCATAAGACATCATGTTGTGTTGGAGCTCCACTCAAAACATTCTGAAAAGTAGAAGGTAAAGGTACTTTAATTTGAATAGACTTATTTTTGACTAAATCAAATATAATAAATAAAAATGAGATTTCAAAATACAAACGCGACTACTTCTCTTATGTGCCTCAGCTGGCCCTTTGAACTGGTTATTTCATAAATTGACCCTTGCAAACTTTGAGCTAATTAGTCTAAAGATCCAATAAAAAAAGCACAAAGAAAATTCAATTCTTACCCCAACTCTCTTGGGTCCATCACCACTGACTACATCTGAATAGTAACCTCTCTGTTTTATCTCTGGATACTTTGGTTTATTATCTGTCTGGATAGGAGGTAACTGTGTTCTGTTTGCAGAGAAAGGCCTCCCGCCATCTCTGCTTCTCAATGAATTTCTGGAACTCATGGCTGGCTTAATGCGTCTCCAGTTCTAAGCAGGAGGAAAAAATGGATTAGAAAGAATCTTATTTAGTACATGTAGATCTATATACTCAACATTTTTTCCTATAAACACATTAATCCATATTATTTCTGAAGGAGGGTAGGCCTAACAAAGTCAAAGCCTGCGAAGCGAAGGGGTCTCGATCTCACAGCAATTTATTACTTTATTTCTAAAATTTCTATGCTATGCTTTTTGTAATGAAATAATCTTGAGAATAGATCTAGGTCTATAGAACTAGATCTACATGTAACAATAAAATATTGAATTTTATAAGAGTAAAGTGCCTGAAATTCAACTGCTGCTGAGATTCGATGGGTTCTTTTAATCTTCATAATTAATCAAAATACCTCCAACACAAATCAACTCATCACACGCACACATCGTCCCCGAGGACGACAAAAAAAAAATCATAATTCTAAGTTAAGTTGTCTAGACTCTACCTGAATTCAGCATCCAAAATCTTTAGATTTGGTGCAAAAACATAAAGCTTTCTGGTTTTGCAACACGAGATGACGTTAACTTTTGATAAATAAGCGGCTCAGCCAGTCGAACAAGCCGTCTTAAAAAAAATTCATTGATCATTAGAATATCAAGTATAAAATAGTATTTATTTATTCAAGAAATTAGATTTAGGCCCCTAACTTTGTATTGAAATCGAGGTCAAACTTAGCCGTGCTCAAAGTCAAACATACACTCATCACTGCACATTGAAAATTCCACACACACAATTGTCAGCACACGGGACTAGTCTATTTGCAATGAGTCCGTCACTCGTCAGTGTTTGTCTAGCATAATTTAAAATTCATTGATCAGAAAAACTGAGTGGTGAAAATAAAAATACGAAACTTCTACGATGGAAACATACCTAAAAATACATCTTCATACTTCCTTATAATGTCTGATAGATCTTTGTTACAGTCTATTTCCAAGTTAATTTCGTATTTGTTGTCGGCGACTTTCGGCCGTACCGTGCGAATTGCGTGGTTGCTATGGTTGCATGGAGAATATACAATGAGGCAAATAAAAATTGATTTTTTTTTTTTCCCCCTCCTCTCTCTCTAATCTTCCATCTCTTTCTCTTTCTCTCTCTCTCTCTCTCTCTCTCTCTCTCTCTCTCTCTCTCTCTCTCTCTCTCTCTCTCTCTCTCTCTCTCTCTCTCTCTCTCTCTCTCTCTCTCTCTCTCTCTCTCTCTCTCTCTCTCTCTTCCTCTCTTTCAACATCTTGGTAAAGGTTGTAGGCTTATATATATATACTTATTATTTAATATTCAATTCAGATATCGAATACAAATCAGGACTGAAATGTGAATTGGAGCTAAAGCTGGCACATTTTTTTTTTTTTTTTTTTTTTGCATTCTGGGGGGCTACTCGACATAAGATGCAATAAATTATTAACGCACCACATAGGGGAAGCTAGGGGAAGATGGGACAAAATGCTAAGAAACCTATAGAAATATGGCCCCTTTGTCTTTGAGAGCTTATAATTCTATTCTGCATTTATACACAATGATAATTGATTTTTTACACATGCCTATATAGCTAAACTCTTCCTACTCTCATATCATGCGCGTATTCTGGGGGGGGGGGGGGGCCTTAACGGAGCCGGCCACCCGGGTAGGCGCCCGAAAGTGCGCCAAAATGACCTCAAGGGGCGCCAAATGGACCTTAGAGGGGCGCCAAATTGAGCAAAATGTGAAGGAAAAAAAAATATTTAAAAAAATAATAAAAAATAATAAAAAACGGGAAAATGGGCATGATTTGAGGTGATTGTGACCTGTGAGACCTATATATCTTACGGTTGGCCACAGACCATCGTGACGTGTGAAAAATTTTGAGTGTACCTTTTGGCTCGCCCGGTGTAACGTGGAAAAAAATAGGATGTACCTTTCTGGATCCACCACTGGGGGCGCCAAAATCAAAATCACATCAGGCCCCCCGGGGTGCCAAATCCTGGATACGCGCCTGCATATGAGAAAAACCATTTACTCCAAATTGTGTACTTAGGGGAGCCTAAAATGTACAGCAATCATAATTCTGATCGTTGGAAAGTGGCAAGTCTGCTTTTTTTTATTTGGGGTGTGATATCATTAATTAAAATCATTTAAGACGAAACAGAAACAATAGGAACTAACAAACACAACAGAAAAAACTTGCACCTGAATATCTTCAATAGAGCTAAAAAGAGGGATCAAATTGAAAATGTCACACGGGGTAATTATGGCCCCCAATGCATAAATGGTGTACAAGCGGAGATGGGGACATTAATTTGTACGATTATGTGTATTGCTATGACTGCAAAATTTCAAAATTTTAGCTGGGCCAATTATTGATTAAATCATTGTTGGTGGTTGATAAGATTATTAGGAATACCCAACAACATTCACTATACATTGCCATAATTGATAAGTATAATGTCTTTTAATTCATACAATCATGACAATAGGGGCCATAAATGCCCCCAACCCGTGAGGTAATTATGATCCCCCCAAAGTTGTTAACATAATGATAATTAATATGCAAATGAGAAGTCACGGGTTTATACTTTCCTTATTATACAGTGCGTATCAATAAAAACGGGACAGTTTTGAAATGTCTATCAAAATTTTTTTTCAAATAATGATGTCTATATTTTTATGTAAATAGATGCTCTGAAGTCTTATCTTTCAAATGAAATTTAAAAAAATAAGTTTCGTTTATGCTTGAGCGAACACGGAACGTTTATGTCGAGGGCTCAAAAAAAGGCTTGCGCACAATTCAAAGGGTATTGAAATTTTGCCATTATTCTGAATCAGGTAGGCCTACTCCCATTAGGATTCATTGTTGCTTTGCACAGATCAATCATTATGTTAGTTGTTTGAGTTGATTTCCTATGATTCTTTCAATGATTTAATCAATCATTCGAACAATCAATCAAAAAGTTATCGATAAATCAATCAATCATTCAAACAAACAATGAATAACTTAAATAATCAATAATTCAAAAAGTCAATGTATCAATCAATCATTCAGTCACTTGATCAATCATTTAATCAATCCATCAATCAAACAAATAATCAAACAAACAAACAAATAAATCAGTCAATTAATTAATCAATCAATCAATCAATCAATCAATCAATAAATCAATCGATGAATCAATCAATCAATCAACCAACCAAACAAATCAAACCCATAAATCACTCATTCGGAATTTAAAAGTAAGACACAATCAACCTTTCATTCGTAAAAACATTTTTTTTTCTTTTTTATTGTAATCACAGAAGTAAAACAAGTGAATTATGTCCGTTACTTTTTTTTTATTTACAAGCGTAACATTGGTTTAAAAAACAAAACAAAATTATCATAAAATATCAAGACAATATCCAGATTGTGGCTCGCCCACCGTGTGACGGACGGCACCGACGATGGACGGACGTACAACGCTGACGGACGCCATTTGTATCCAATTGCTAATCCCTTTATTGGGTTGACAAAAAAGTTATTTTTTAATTGTTTTTTTTTTAAGTATGAAGAAATATTCCATGCTAAACATATGAAAACGTGAACAATCAAAAGGACAGTGTTATTTGATACCAAACACGCACAGTTCCACTCAGTGCACTAACGACCAGAAAGAATCTTACGGGAAATGTGTGTACTGGGTATAGACTCTCTCTACGTCTGACCTTCGATATCGCGATAAACATGCACTGCATAAGACCGTGTAAAGGAGAGTGCAAGCTGTGCAGTCAGGATCGAAGTATTTTATCATGATATTTTTTTTTATGATATCAAAAACGCGGGGTAATATTGACCAATCACAAGAAGTTAAAATCATTGGAAAGAGAAATTAATATATTTATTCACTCGCGTAACTAGGAAATCGATGCGCTGCTGAATTTTACAGAAAGCTTTTAGTGACTGCTGTTTGACCAAATATCATTTCACACGAAACGACCAAAAATGACTAAAATGGGAGATTCTAAGCTCAAAACGCGAGGTTAGGGGTAAAAAAATATTCTTCCCAAGGTTTATTCTTGTTTATATACATTAACCCTCATAAAACCTGTGTAACTAAGTAATGATCTTCTCTATTTTTTTTATTCCAGTATATTCAACAAACTCCCGTTTTTCGCATTCCTTCATTGACAATCGGTGCGTGAAATGGTTTCCTGAGAAGAAGCCCAACGTTTTCATATGATATAACATATTAAAATAATATTAATAATAATAATAAAATTAAGTAAAATAAATAGCTTTTTAAATGAATTTTGAAAGCATAATTTGAAAATAATGGTAAAGATAATGAAACCGTTAAGAGGAAGTCTGCTGATTAGTAAGGAGTCTGATGATCTTATATCTTATTTTCTGCCATTTGTGCGCAAGCCTACTTTTGAGCCCCCGACAAACACGTTCCGTGTTCACTCAAGCATGAACGAAACTTAATTTTTTAAATTGCATTTGAAAGCTAAGACTTCAGAGCATATATTAACATCAAAATATTGAAATCATAATTTGAAGAAAAAAATTTGATAGACTTTTCAAAACTGTCCCGTTTTTATTGATACGCACTGTAGTTATATAGACTGACTGTATTTTTACATGAAATTAGAATATTATTGGACTTTTCATTTTATGGTAGTAATAGGAAATGTGAAAAGGGGGCCATAATTATCCCAGTCTCCCCTGCACGGTCATGAATGTACCCATTATTTTTGGACAAATGACAAAGTGGACATGCATGGGCCAAGTTTTAGACATGTCAAGAACTTTCATGGTGTCTTATTAAAAATTAACTTTAAAATGGAATAAATGAATTAACAGTTTCAATTTACTATTGTGTTATTTAGGATCGATGTTTATCTCTATAAATTGTTGTAATTTTTTATTCTTTTGGGCTATCTCAAGAGCAAAGTGTTTGTATATCCCCGTTCCAACTGACATTGAAACTCTCTGACCAAAAATTGAAAGGTTTATGCTCTAGCCGTGCCTAAAACTTGCCCCCGAGTCCACACGAGAGTGCTTATTTCACTGTGTCCCAAAAGTACATGGTATCATGATTTACAGAAAAATACAATATCCAAGAGGATGTGAAGATGAAAGACAAAAGGCAGAAAGGAGAGAAATAGATGGAGAAGAAGGAAGAGAAGAAGAAGATGAAGAAAATCAATCAAAATAAATGTACACAAACTACATCATATAATTGAGCAATATTCATAAAAAATTAACTGCTTTTATTTAAAATATATACATTTACATCTAGATTGAATTTGCTTTAATCTTAAATAATCATTTATTCTGTTTCCAAAATAAAATAAAGAATTACAATGTTAAAAAACTAATAACAATAACACAACATATTCCAATATCATAATAATACAATAAGAAAATAATGAGCAAAACTTTTTTTATTTAAAGTTAGGAATTCTTAATTGTTTTAATGCATAATGGTGGTCCATAAAATGTGGTCCATTATACAGTAAAGTTTATACAACTATGAGCTGGCAGAGAAAAAAACTAGAAAAGAAAGGGTTCTGTAACGGATATTGAAAGTTTTGATTCTACATGTGGCGCCACGTGCGAGCTACTCTCCTATATTTGTTATGAATTGTAAATTACATAACTTATTTTTTTTTTTCAGAAGAATATTAATCACTTCACCTGTCCGGTCAATATATCATCAAACCTATATTTTCATAATATACTCTGTCAAATTGACCATGCAAAAGACAACTACTTTTTTTCTGCATTTTTTTAAACCAATAAAATTCCAGGGTGAACTTTCCCTTTAAGGCTATAAAAAATCGTTACCTTCATTGCCAAAATGTTACTAAAATCAGATTTTTGCATAAGTCTAATCTGCTGAATGAGATACAGCTATTGTCTATTGTACCCCAAAGTTTATAGCGCAATGTTATCTAGGATACTTTACTAACTAAATGTCCACATTCTGCTCTCAACAACCTAATTGTTTTAGTCATTTTCTCAATCCAGGCCCTCCTTTTATAGGGGCGAGGATAATTTATATAACATAATTCCCTCCGATGAAATATTTTTTCCCTCTAAAAGAGTATAAAGTTTTCCTCAAATTTGATTGATGCGTTCCTTGCTTCCTTTTGTAAGGGTATGGTAGTACTTACATATATTTTAGAAAGGTGTATACCCCATTTCTTATAGCATATGAATTATAGGCCTATTCATAAGTATTAAAAACCAAATCAGGGATACGCATTATCATATATAATTCTACAGTAATCGCCTTAATTGCTTCAACAATAATGCAATTCACTCCATTCCAAGTAAAGTGTCACTAAAAAATGTCACTAAAAACCACTGGCGTAGAGCATACCCCCACAACAAAAGAAAGTGCGTCCCGCTCTACCGATTATGAATATAGATCAT
>CALNVZ010003430.1:1402857-1434714 GCA_940671915.1 Paracentrotus lividus
TACCAAAGATATTAATGTCTGTCTATATTGCTATTGAGGAAACCCGTATTTATTTTAATTGTCTCACGGTATTAAGCTTTAGAAGATGTACTTATGTAGTGATGTACGAAAACTCGTAGCAAGGTGGATGCGTCAATATTACAGTTCTGTTGATTCTCTAATACTCTTTGTTTTCTAATATATTTTTTAGTATTTGTGCCATGCTATCTTCTTTGCTAGTCTGTTCCGCATAGGTAGTGGCGAAGAGTGCTTCCAAGAACAAGCTTGCGATCTCTTGGGATTGCGGAGGAACATCGGGGTCAATGACGGGCTCGTTTCCAGACATCTACAACATTACAAGAGACAAAGAAAGAGATGTATTTTAAATATATTCCAGTATAAAACACTTGGTTTAAAGTATTATAACATAATTAAAAGAGACTAAATGGTACATATAGCTTATGACAATTTCGTAGTTCTTTCACATTATTATGATGTAAGATGTCGGCAAAGAAAATCGTGTGTCCAGTTATAGAAATATTTATTTTAATTAATTCATTTTTGGAAGTTTGAAATATTTGCTTGTACATTGATAAACATTTTACGTGCATTTCCTCTGATAAACAATTTATGTCTACTAAAATCATTTATAATTTTGATTTTATATTATATATATATATATGATAGTTTCTTCAATTAAAAAGATGTAAGCTAAATATATTTTTCAAAACCTACTTCACAAGAGAGCAATCAGATGCTATTATTATTATTATTTTGATGAATGTTATACAGCTTACCGCGTCAACGATGTGCTGTTTAATCTCGTATTCGGCCTCTTTTGCAATATATTGATATATTTCTATAAGTTTCTTATTCTCTTCCATCTGATCTAGTGATAAATCAGCTTCCTTCCATTCGGAATCTTTCAGAGTCAGCAGCGTTTTTGCTTTTTGACGGAAGTGTGAGAACAGCATTCGACCCTTTTCCCTTATCTGATGAAAAAGAGATATTATAACGATTAATGAAAAAACAGATCATGGCATCAATCAAACTGTGATCTACATATAAAACTTGGATATATCCTTAACCTGACCTAAAATGAATTTTAGATAATCTTGCGGATTAAAAAAAAAAAACAAATTTAAACAAAACAAAACAAAACATGAAGTTTCTTGATACTAACTGCAATTATAAAGAACTGTTGGATATAGATAATATATTCAGTCATTTCGTTATGTTTTATCCTTATGTTATGAATGTCTTTAGTTAGCTAACTATGCATGGGCTATTATAAAAGAAATAAGTGGGCAATACTTTCACACAGGCACCAGTACTTGGAGTAGTATAACTCTTTGATTTAAATTTATGCTAATTACACCATTCTTCATTCCTATGTCGTATATAATGAATTTTGATGATTCTTAGAGTTTAGAGAAAAAATATATATATATATACTAATATATGCAAACTGGATTCTAAATAACAACATGATGTTTGGATACTTTGTTGTCCCCACGGAAGAAACATACATAATAAGTGAAATATAACTTTTAAAAACGGTTTATTTTGTTCTTGCCTTCTTACCGTCCTATCGCCTACCTTGTCATTCTCTATCTTCCGTTCCGCTGGCGATGACGATACCATCAAAACACAGACAAACAAACTAAGCAGCAATAATATAATTCGACCCATTCTCATATATCAAGTTTAAATCAAGACCAAGAAAGTCAAGCCTGAATCCTGTCTAAATGCCTGCACTATGATACTGACTATGTAGTACAGAAGTAGGTGTGTCAATCAGCTGTGTAACTGGGATAATGCGTGTACACGTGGAATAGGTATTTGCCTTTTTGGTCAATAACAATAGCTCCTACTTTTGACTATATTCAGGTTTTTGATGAAGAGCATTGATGCATCACCATTGTTGTGGCATCCATTCACAAGAAAGGTGAGGTCTTGGACCAACAGTCAAACATCAAAGGCCTGAAATAAAGGGGAGCGGCCTGTAGGACCTTTCATTTAAAGTTGAATTAAGAAGGGGATGAATTTCCATTAAATTGGGTTCTACAGTCAAACATCAAAGGCCTGAAATAAAGGGGAGCGGCCTGTAGGACCTTTTGATGTAGTAATAACACCAATACCTTGAACATGGATTTTTATTTTTATAAATCTATTTCCACGTATGTGCTTGGACACCTTCCATTGCAGAGGCTGTTTATTCTGAGGGGCCCAGAAATAGTTGATAAAAAAAAAGTCATTCGATGAAGACAAAAAAAGGACTGTGTTGTTCATCATTCACTAATTTTTTTAAAGGGTGTACACAAAAAACTTTACATTTGATTCCCCTCTCTCTCTCTCTCTCTCTCTCTCTCTCTCTCTCTCTCTCTCTCTCTATCCCCCGCCTGTCTCTCTTTTTCTCCCTCCCTCCCTCTCCCCACACTTTCTCTCTTTCTATCTCTTTCTCTCTCTCTCTCCCTCTCTCTCTCTCTCTCTCTCTCTCTCTCTTTCTCTATATCTCTCTCTTTCTTTCTCATTCCCCTTCTCTCTGTCTGTCGCTTTATCTAAAAAAAACAACAATTCGTCTGCAATAAACATTTACAGACAAGAACATACAAAAAGAAACATCTGTGAAATATATCAAAGTTTAATTTAATTTTTCAATTAAGACAAATATTTAATGTATCACAAAATATTGTATTTTACAAAATTTATTGATATTATATAACATACATGCATTGCAATATGCAATAACATACATGTATTGCAATATGCAAGGTTATAAATTGCACTTTATATTTTACATTCAATACCACAATAAAGATCAATCAAAACAATCCTTAATGACTATAAAACAAAAAATGAAATAGAAAGAAAGGGGAAAGGGGAAGTGATAAGAAGAAAATCCCAAACCGAAACAATAACACAAAAAATAAGAAGAATGGAAAAAATGATAGATTTATGATGATAATCATATTGACTAATGCCAAATAGGACAAAGGTACAATTATTTTGGAGTTGTAGTCAATGAACTGTATAGAGAAACAATGGCAAAATTTTGGTATATACCGTTTATCATGAATGAAACGCATCGTAAAACATGGCAAAAAATAATATACACACAGAACACAATATCACTCATTAACGTTGTTACACAAAACTTTACCTTTTAAAGATTTACTGATCACACTAAAATATGCTCAGCATATTGATAGTTTCATCAAAACTTCTTCATAAATTAATGTCATAAAATCGATACTGAACCTCGATAGAGCATTCACCATAATTTTTCCTGAAGCAACAATTTCACCTATGTTTCATCCACTATGAGCCTTGTATTATATCATAGTTATGTTGAAGTATACGTAGATATATTTTATTGCTTTGAGAGGTATGCTCGTTTTTATGGGCTCAAGCGACCTCACGACCTGCTATGACCCCAAAGCACAGCCGCTGGGTTGTGAGGTCCCTGAGAGCCTATAGAAATGAGCATGACTAACATATCAAAAGCAGTTAATATATCTTTAATACATGTAAACCAAAGATGAAACATGTGTTATTGAAAATAAGGAACATGTTGAAATATTGATGAGGTCACAAGTCATCAACAATTATGGGATTGGGTATACCAAACCCTAGTTAAGCTTATGGGCCCCCTAGGCCCTACATGCTCATGCACTTGCTAAAATTAAGGACTAGATTATACACGTTTAACCCGGCAAAATACTGCACTATAATAGTGGTAATGGATCAGAAAAATTAGAACTATGAATTGCAAGGCGGGCATGGTTAAGAAAATGACTTGACTTTCAACCAATAAGAAGACAGGTTTAGTATTATGATCTTAAAATGAAGTATATAATGAGCATTTCCATCATCATCAGCATCTAATGACCTTTCACCTTAGCTACACCCATGTAGAAATATATACCCTTACATTATCAATGACCATTATCACACATTCACATATAGTCTGTTGAGAGCCAGAAGGGCGTTATTGCTGTCAATTAAGTCAATGGTAATAGCGCCCTTCTGGTTCTCAGCCAACGATATGGTTGTATAGATTTAGCTTTGTATATATCATTATATTTGAAGTTCATGTATGAAGTGGTTCTTGAGATATTGGGATAACAGGTAAACAGGATGCACGGGTGGATGGAAAATCAATGACCATTTACAAAAGATTGCTTATATCTTTCAATAACACATCTTTCCTTGCCAATAAAGACAAGCACATTTGAACATAATGTTTTGGAAATGCGCTATATAAATGCATTATTATTATTAACATAATTAAAATGATTATTATAATCATTATTACCTATATGAGGTGGTAAATAGGACGGCTATGATTTGATAAATCATTAAGACAAGTTACTATGTATACCTGCCATCTGCTTTGCTACCCATGTATCCCAACCATGTCTGTAACTTAGTTTCTAAGAGATCCAAATGATTAAAGATGCTACCACTAACTGTTGAGTTCTCCACACTAGGACTAAGGTAGGGTTGGGTGAGCTGAATCCTATTATTCTCATTCAAGGCTCTCTCAATATTCTTTCGTTGGATAGTAAGGTTACGCTGGGGTTGATGGGAAGGATTAGATCCCAGGTTTGTTGACATCATATTGATAGCAATGATGACCTCCAGCGAGCCGTCATCATCTAGGTCTTCAATCACACCTGAAAATGAAACAAGTAAATGATACAAATAAGGGCTATGCTGGCATACAAAATCAGATGCTCTTTATTGGAATGCCCCCTGAATAAAAAAAAAGTCTGGACTATCAATTGCGCTACTTAATTCAAGGCAAAACAGTCAATTAGATTTGAATACATTTGTAATCTGACCAGTAGTCCTTGTGGTAGGTCACCATACTTTTTTTAGTAGACAGAGCATACGTCACATTCTCAGGAAAATGGCAGCCTGCAAGCTCTGCCTGGTGTCGTGGGATAACATATATTTTGACACTATAATATTGATATTTCTTCCCTTCTCAAATATATGTGAGTGAAATCTAGCAAACCAAATAATTAGAAAACAATGTAACCATCAGAATATGCAGATTGGTATACAGGGCTGTGTTCCACCAAGTTGTTTGTAAGTTATGAATGACTTTACGAATGATTGGTGATCAGTTCTTGTGCTGTATGACTGATAATGATTATACCCAAGAACATGTTCCAGTCATTCGTAAAGTCATTCATTACTGTACGAACGATTGGTGATCAGTTCTTGTGCTGTATGACTGATAATGATTATACCCAAGAACATGTTCCAGTCATTCGTAAAGTCATTCGTAACTTTATGAACGATTGGTGATCAGTTCTCGTGTTGTATGACTGATAATGATTATACCCAAGAACATGTTCCAGTCATTCGTAAAGTCATTCATTACTGTACGAATGATTGGTGATCAGTTCTTGTGCTGTATGACTGATAATGATTATACCAAAGAACATGTTCCAGTCATTCGTAAAGTCATTCGTAACTGTACGAATGATTGGTGATCAGTTCTTGTGCTGTATGACTGATAATGATTAATACGAAGAACATTTCAGGCATTTCGTAAAGTCCATTTCATTACTGTACGAACGATTGGTGATCAGTTCTTGTGCTGTATGACTGATAATGATTATACCCAAGAACATGTTCCAGTCATTTGTAAAGTCATTCGTAACTTTACGAACGATTGGTGATCAGTTCTTGTGCTGTATGACTGATAATGATTATACCCAAGAACATGTTCCAGTCATTCGTAAAGTCATTCGTAACTTTATGAACGACTTGGTGAAACACACCCCTGGGATAAATGAAAATTCCAATGTAATATTAAACCTGGTGTATAGTTTTGGTAACAAAAAAGGAATTGGCACACCGCCTTTAAGCTGTCTTACCAGTACTTGTGATGATTGGTTCCATCATAATACAATCTTCATAAGTTGATCTTCTCACTCTCCCAGAAGGTAATATTGATGATATTGTCTGGGTTGACGTAAGATCACCTCCCAGGACTGGTGTTACATCAACGACCACGGTACTTGACATCTCTCCAATCCCAGATGTCATGTGACCTGCAACTGTAGTGCTGATTGGTTGATTGGTCGTTGCATCACTAGACTGCATATTGTTTTGTGAACCTTCATCAAATAAAATTGAGAGTCCACTTGAAACAATATTGAGTTCTCTTTTACAAGAATGCTGTGATAGGCCTTTCAACAACAACAAAATTTTTGGAATGGCGAACTTTTTATTCATTTTGTGCTAGAACAAAGAGGAATTTCGTCATTACATCATAGCGATATGACTAAATCTCCAAAATCCAATTCCCATTCATACTATGATTACAACTAATAATAATTTTCTAGAAGACCCAAGTAATTTTATATACATATCTATGATGCAAACAATCTAAGTACAACTTATGTAAGAGAGGCATTAACAATATTCTATATAAAACAAATCACTCTCAATTCTCCTTTATTTTATTTGTTTTTTTCAAAGAGAGATTTTTATTTTGTTCTTTGTTCCTTAAGCCCAGCGCACACATTGCGATGCGATTGCACTAAGATCCGATTGCAACAAAATCGCAGTGTCTGCGCCAACCTGCAACACGCTGCACTGCGATGCGATGTGTTGCAGAAGAATCGCAGACCAAATCTCAGACATTTGACATGTCAAATCTTCCTGCGATTTTCCTGCGATTTTGATAATTTCAGCCAATCAGATTGGCTAGAGATGGAGGTGGTATTACTGCGCGCCTGCGCGTAAAAGAGGGGTACCATGGTAATATGCAGCACCTGTTGCAATGTGTGCGCTGGCCTGCGATGCGATTGCACTGCGATGGGATTGGCAATTTGTTGCAATCGGATCGCAGTGCAATCGCATCGCAATGTGTGCGCTGGGCTTTAAGGTAAATCTTGTAATCATTATTACTATAGAAATATGTGTTATAGTTGCAATCTCCAAAATTATAGTAAAGCTTCATTCACTCATTTCTTAACAAAACCAAAGAAAATATATTTTTGTGGATAATAGATATACATGTTAACAGCTGGACAAAGCCATTCACATCACAATATATTAACTGTTATACAACACACACACAGATTGTTGACAGCTAATTGGATGAATGTGGGTCACATGACATTCAGTGGAATGAGCTATTGAACAGATGACGTAGCCCGTGCAATATCCAAGAATCTATTCAACGGCTTGCAAAAGATCGATGACACGTAGATCTCTACACACTGAAATTACATACACATACATGCGCGAATGCGCTGCATAGCTGCGTGTACTAAACTGATTTTGTGCGCGTAGGGCCTAGGGCGACGCAGTGCATTTGTGTGCAGTGCAGTTAGTTCAGTGCAGTTAAATTCCACACAATTATAGATTCTACACGGAACACGATCTAGACGAGGCCCGAGGACAAGTGTTGATTTGCAAGTTTATCGTTTTGGATTTTTACCGATGCTTTTAGTATTGGACTGCGAGGATTAATTAACATGATTAATTAAGGTTGGACAACGCATATTCATTTGATATGTGGTGAGTGATGATTGAACTTAGATTCTTTTGCCTGGCTAGATCTAGATCTAACGTAGAGGGTCTAGTACTAGTAGGCTAAATTAGATCTTAACCTTTAAATCTAACGTTAGTAGTCTAGTAGATCTACCGGTAGACATCGAGTGTTGTATAAAAGCAATATTCAATGTTTTATTTCGTGCAAGGGTTCGAATATTACATTCGGTGCAAGTTGAACCTTGATCTATTCAACTCCGCTGTCGCGTCGTTGAATAGATCAAGGTTAAACTTGCACGCTCATGTAATATTCGTAACCCTTGCACTCAATAACATTGAATATTGCTATAATATATTTTTTCTTGTATTATTACATACCATTGATGGGTTTGTATGGCCTGAATGAGAGGAGACTGGGTGGGTCCATGGCCATATCTCTGTCCATTACTACTAGGTTCAGAGTTGGGTAGGAAGAGATGAGATCTGAGCACCGGTCTGCATAGCCCTGCATTCATGAAAGTAATATGAATAATTCATATTGACTGCCTACATATTAATTATGACTTTGCAAGGTAATAGTATTACCATTCAAACAATGCACAAGGCTATATATGTTACATAACTATAATCTATCAGATTGAAAAATTGAAACAAACTTAACTGAACTTGAACACTGTACAGTCTATGCTACGATAGGAGGGGGCTGATTAAAATGTAAAATGAGCACCAGTATTACATGTAATTTCAGTCCACATAACTATTTCACACACCTCTATGAACGGCTGTGAAAGATAGCCCTGTAAGATACCTGGTCTCAAAACTCTCTTTTGTTGTCAAGATGTTTGAGCCAAAATTACAACACGTTGACCCATATTCTGAACTGAAGACCGAGTTTTGCATGCCTCGCAAGTTCGTCCACACCTATTGTGCGATGCTATTGTGTGATGCATCAGTCAACATCAGACAAAAGGATCGCACAATAGCTTTGCACGAACTTGCGACTCATGCTTCGCTCCAGAATACGGGCCATACTGTGTACCCTTCCCAAAATTAAGGAAAAGGTACAAAAGAATGACGTTCAAACAATAAATCATATGAAATGATGAAAGACATACCTGTGTAGTTGTTCCATCTTGTTGGAGATCTTCAACCCAGAATGTGAAAGCATCTTTCTCCTCCTGACCTTTTAAGCTGAGTGGTGATGGTTTGAACTCTGCAGGTTGGTTATCAAAGCTAGATCCAGTCACACTGTGCCATAGTTCAGCTCCAGTTAACCCATCAAGTATCAAGATCTACATGTATTCATGAAATAAAGAAAGATTAGTCAATCCTATTCTGACTGGAACAGGGGGTACAGTGTGCTACAATTCTCAAGTTAGCCCAATGTCAGTATCAATGTCAACCCATGAAGTAAAGACTCAATTTTTCTTTTGTCTATCATCAAATTCAATTAATTAGATGAGATATAAATTTCCCTCCATACATTACTTATTTGTAAGCTAGACAAGCTTCTTTTTGGAGTGTTAAGTGTTGTGTTTGATTACATCTGGAATCATCTTGTTTTTTTCTGTGATTTGAGGCCTCTTTTCACCTTTTTTTTTTTTTTAAACATTGTAATAGACCTACTGGTTTCATTTAGGTTATGTTAGGTTATTTCATCATACGATAATTGTTAAAATGTTTAATTTTCTACATGAATATTTTGTACATTTAGTGCATTTCAGCCTTTGAAACCTTTTCAATTCAATTCCGACACAATTCTGAGTTGAACATTAGTTCAACATTATTATGAAAAAGAAAGTACCTTATTGGTAGTGTTTGATGAGTCTTCATGAGGGCTCAATTGTATCATCAGATCAGGGACCTCATCATGGTTGAAACGACCAGGAGCTGTCACACTATGATAAAAACATGATATCATTAGAAGTAATCGTTAAATGATACTACCAAATATGATGACTATCTTCAAGTACCATCTTCTCCATGCAAAATACTCAAGGTGCTTGGTAATGTCTTAACAAAAAAAGGCCCAAGGAAGGAGTGTTACCTATAAATGCACACTTGTCAGATGACTTTTGATGTTCGGTCCCACTGCCATTACTTTATTAGTGACTTATAAGCTCAGGGTCCTCTTGCATGAAAAGTTTGGATTCTACGCAACTCACCACAAAAAAAAAATAAATGCAACTTGATTTTCAACCAATCAGGTCACATATTGTGTAAAATATAAACTTTTTATGCAAGAGGACCCAGAAATACTTTTGTCTGTGATACTCATTCACAAGCTAATTATACCTACATTAAAAACCTGATTTATCAGGAGCCTTAGAAAATCCACAAAGTTCTCATGCGAATTCTCAATGATGCAGGAATTTCTGATAAAACTTGGGAATGCGCTCTACAGTCGCAAGAGTAACAGACAATTAGAAAATGAAATATACATTTTTTTTTCACCCCTTTGACTTTAACCAGCACTGTGCAATACATTTAACCATTCCAGGGTTAAAACATTTTGGAATGATTTCATTTCTTGGATAGCTATTGGTACACACCTATAGGGTCTGTAGAAGGATGCTACATCTAACTGGTTACTCCACAATGGTTTGAAACTTGATCCATTAACGACTGTGACAAGAGCATCATGGGATACAATGATGAGGTCATTGACCCCATCCATTGTCATGTCAGCTACGACGGCAGGTAACAGAAAACCATCTCCTCTTCCTCTGTCATAGAAATAAGGGAAAATAATTCAATATTAATATGTCATTATTGTTCATGAACTTAATAGTTCAAAGCACATTACCATAACTACTATCAGGCAGGCCAACTGGCCTACAGGCATGCAGGTGAGAAGAAGAAACCATGTACCTTGTTATCTGACATTCATGGTGACTTATACAAAACAGCAAGAATAATTTGTGGTTATATTTCATACTTCTAATAGACAATGGCAGTTATTGAAATGTACAACCATTAGAGGTAAGTGCTCTGTGAGACTGCTGGTCATCTTGCTATTGTGTGTGTGGTAGTAAGTTGCTGTTGCAGCCTAGCTTAGATACAGTCATAAGTATGTCTATAATCAACGTTTTTAGGGCGATCTCCTTACGATAACAAGATTCTCAGGTTGTCACCACAACAATTGCCTCCTGTGGGACAGGCCCTTTACATGAACTAGACAAGATTACAATTGCCTCCTGTGGGACAGGCCCTTTAAATGGACTAGACAAGATTACAATCGCCTCCTGTGGGACAGGCCCTTAAAATGAACTAGACAAGATTACAATTGCCTCCTGTGGGACAGGCCCTTTAAATGGACTAGACAAGATTACAATCGCCTCCTGTGGGACAGGCCCTTTAAATGACTAGACAAGATTACAATTGCCTCCTGTGGGACAGGCCTTTAGATGAACTAGACAAGATTACAATTGCCTCCTGTGGGACAGGCCCTTTAGATGAACTAGACAAGATTACAATTGCCTCCTGTGGGACAGGCCCTTTAATGGACTAGACAAGATTACAATTCGCCTCCTGTGGGACAGGCCCTTTAAATGGACTAGACAAGATTACAATCGCCTCCTGTGGGACAGGCCCTTTAAATGGACTAGACAAGATTACAATTGCCTCCTGTGGGACAGGCCCCTTTAAATGAACTAGACAAGATTACAATTGCCTCCTGTGGGACAGGCCCTTTAAATGGACTAGACAAGATTACATTAATGTTGATACAGAATTTATCTTTCATCAAATCTACTAGATCAATGCTACTAATGAAGGTGATTACAATTTTAGTTTCCTTCTGAGCAAATCACCTCAGACTTTGATCTACATAAATGTAATCTCTGTCAATGTTACTTAATATCCTTACTAAACAATTCTGTGTATGCAAATGATGCTCTACTTCACATGAATTTAATCAAATATTATCTGGCACAGATCATTTGATCCCAATGTTTAAATGTTGAAAGCACAAAGCTGATGTACTCACCTGTGTCATTTGCACACTTATTGCACACTTATTGCACACTTATGTGCACACTTGCACAATCTTCAAACATTAAAATGTATATATTGTCTAAAAAAGGTAATCATAATGACTTGCAATGAAATATGTGCTAAAGGTATGATTCCTTTGAAGTTTGGAACAATATCTCCAATATAAATATTGAATGGACTTGAGATACATTAACACAAAATAAAATATTACTATTCAATAGACCTATTTAATGAACATATTTAAATTAATGCATGTTCTCGACATGGCAGCTTGCCAGACATAGCTATAAAAGATGACCATGCAAACTGGAAATTTTCCAAGCATTGTAGTTCAGTCATTAATATGAGGTTTTGAATTGAATAAATTGTTTAAAACTCCCCAGAATAAAAACAAACAAACAAAAAAACAGCCATACTCCTGAATACACTTATGATTGTATTTCACCTGAGAAGACGTCTTCAAGATTCAGATACATCACAGAGACGTATGAATATAAAGTCTCAAACCCATTTCAAACCATCTCATAGCTTGTGAGATATCAGTTTTAGGACACAGGTTTATTCTGAATTACCTTACAAGCTCTACAACGTCATCCTCTATGCTGTTACTCTGATGATGGTCATCTATAGTACTGTCAATGCATTCACTTCCTGTCACATGACATAACAGTCTGTCTAAGGTGATCATCCACATAGACCCTGTAACAATCAAAATATATTCACCACTAATAACATGCCTAATGTGCAGATTGACACAAACAAATAGGCACAAATTTATACCAGGGTTCGACTCTAGCATTATATTTATAATACATTATACAATTTCTCATCCTAATTGATACATGACAACCTTATTACCACCTGTTTTTTTTTTACTGAGGAAATTTAGAAAATTAAGAAGTATTAAAAAAGAAAGAGAAAAAAAAACTTGGTAAGTACCATCCCTGTTCATAAATATAACACATAGCTCAAAATTCTTGCATTTTTTTGTTATTTTACATGACTTGTATTTCTGTATATTACTGAATTTTATTCATAACCACCATAGTGCTGACGATCAGGTAGCCTCTTGTGAAAGGGTTGTTAAATTCTTAGGAAAATTAACTCCATGAATATAAAGAAGAACCTGTATCTATGAGTCTTTATAAAAAAATACTGACAAATGTTCTTCTAGTTTTAAAATCCTAGTTGTATATTTTGCACCAGGTGCATATAAACTTTTGACCCCAACTGTAACTAATCAATTAACCTTTTAAATGGAGGTCTTAAACAATCGGAAGAAAAACATTATATATCCTACTAAAAATAATGAACACAATAATAAGTTTGTAATTATATCTTGAAACAATGCCCTACTCAGTGTATACAGGGTAACTACATAGGAAATAGTCCACATGTAATTGGGTGGACTTTAGACCAATTGATAATAAATGCAGACACGTCAACCTTTGCCCACAATAAATAGGATTCCATAAAATATTTGTTTTTATGTACTAGGCCTACTCCGTACAGTATAGACAAAATAGAATTTTGTGAAAAAGGGAACTTCCATCAATATAAAGGACATCATAACAATTTTCAGCAAAAAAAAAAAAAGTATAAATTGAAAATTAATATGGCATATCAGTTTTAGACAGTAACAATGACCTACATGTACATGCATATCAAACAGGCTATCTGCATTTTAACTGAATTAATTGGGGAGAGGAGGGAAAGTTACCCCCCCCAAAAAAAAAAAATAATAATAAAATAAAAAAAAATAAAAAAAAAAAATAATAATAATAATAAAAAAAAATAATAAAATATATAAATAAATAAATAAATAATATTAAAATCCCATTTTCTCTGCAAATCTATAGTATGTTGCCCAGCAGTAAATTATAAAAGTTCCAATATGCAAAATGTACAATTCCTGGCTTTTCTTTCAAGACTTACTGTGTACATGTATACTGTAGACATTAATTTTTAGCAATCAAAATCAAAAGATGAAGAAAGGATTTAACTTCTTAATATTGGTATGGATTCAATATTAAGAATTAAAATGTCTTTATTCATATTTATTCTTTATTTTTAAACAAATTTTATATCTTTCACAACGAACTTGACTCCAAACAGTCTATATCAAGGCCATTCAATATTTATTGTTGGAGTAGTCTGGTACCAGTCTATTCATATTACCTGGGTTATTGGATTCAGATCCAGACACTGGTCTTGATCCAAACACAATGTAAGGCGTTGCTTCTTGATCATCAGATGCCTGGAAGATGATTGGTGGACTCACTGAAGCATGACCATCAGGCATCGTTAGGAAGCTACCTAAAGATTGTCCAGTCTTTCCTGATAGGAGCATCACTCTTCCAATCTCATCTTCATCCTACAAGGAACAATTTACAATCATCCTGGCTTCAGTGAGGGAAGCATTTTAACAAAATTAGTTTTCTTTTTTGTAATCATGGGACACTAGTAGGTGCAGTAGAGGGTCCAGACGGGGGTGCAGGGGACGCCCGTCCCACCCTTCATTCTCATCCTACAGGGTACAATATACAATCACCCTGGCATAAGTAAGGAAAACATTTTAAATAATTTCTTTCTTTTTTCGTTTTCGTTTTCGTTTTCTTTTTTGTAATCATGGGACACTAGTAGGTGCAGTACCAGATCCATGCAGAGACACAGAGGATCATGCACACCCCAATTTTCTTCCTCATCCTGCATGGAATAATAGATTTCATCCTCGCTATAGTGGGGAAAACATTTTAACAGAAATAGTTTCCTTTTTGTAATCATGGGGCACTAAAAGATGTTTCTGCAGATCCATATAGGGGTGCAGAGGACTCATGTGGATTTGATATTGTAAGACGATCATGTAAATTATGCAATGATTTCATCATTATTGTGGAACAAAGTTCAAACAGATTTTTTTTTTTTTTATATCTTTCCCTTAAACTGAGGAGTAAAACAGCTAAATTTAATATGATAATTGTATGGATTATGCATACCTGCTTGCTCTGAGCACCAAGAGTTACAACAAGATCATAAACATCATCATCATCAAGATCTCTTGGTAGGGTCTGAGGCTGAGAATAGGTCCTTCCTGGTACAGTTACAGAAGGATCAGATTCCCATAGTATATGGCCTAAGTAAATGAAAAACAGACTCAAGATTTATAATTGTATTATAAGCAGTGATATGTATTTCACCATAATTGAAATGTCATCAATTATCGTGGCAAGTAGGGTTAGGATTAGTGCAAGAACAGTTTAATTGTGTGGTATCAACAAACTTGATTGTTAATTTAATAAATAATGCATTTTGTGTCTATGCAGTAGAATAATTTGGTGCTGTTTATTTGGTTCTAGGACAATCAACCCCTGGAAATACCCCTATGAAGAATATACCATCTTACCCTACACCTAACCTTAACACTATTTATGGGGGAAGTTGTCTAGGGGTTATCCTAATAATATACAGTTATTTCACAGCACAGTAGATTATATTTAAAGAGTGGCTTTGCTATAGAAATTTAAACTTTCATTATATTTTTGTATTTTTTAAAAGAAATGTTACAAGCTGAAAGATTGACTAATTTGAGGGACTGGATTGGGTACCCTAAATCTTTAACTCTGCCATAAATGAGCACTGATCTCTTATTTGTTTTCATCTTTATTTTTTTTTTAAATGAAAATGTAAACTTTAACGGACATTACCAACCCCAACCCCCCCCCCAAAAAAAAAAAAAAAAAAAAAAATGGCACCAACACACACTTCAACTGTTCATAACATACCTGTTTTAGTGTTGATTGCCATGAGCACACCATTGTTTCCAGCAGCGAGGCAATCAAACTGACCATCATCATTGACATCAATTTGATTACATACCAAGCTATTAATACTAGTATGATTGACGTCTAATCTCCATAATACATCGCCTCTCCATCCACTGACTGCCATCACACCAACACTGCAAGGTGTAGATAAATCTATGGAAAGACATGATATAAATGATCATCATTAACATCAAGCTGATTAAATACCAAGCTATCAATACTAGTATGATTGACGTCTAATCTCCATAATACATCGCCCCTCCAACCACTGATAGCCATGACACCGCTACTACAGGGTGCAGATAATTCTATGGGAAGACATGATTTAAATGATCATCATAGATATCAAGCCGATACAAGCTATCAATACTAGTATGATTGACGTCTCGTCTCCATAATCATATTTATCAAGGACATAGCCACTTCAGCTCAAGTATGAACTGTTCTCCTGCATAACATAATGATATTATTACCAATCTCCATTTTGAAATACCAAGTGCGTGGTTAGGAGGCAGAGGGTTCCATTGTTTAAGTCTTTGGTATGACTCCACCAGGGATCAAACACACAGTCTCCCTTTCATGAGGCAGACGCTCTACTGATTGCGCCAACATGTATGGTCCCTTTCACAGAATTCAACAGCAAATAAGCTCCTGGAATTTTGTAATAACTAGTGCACCATAATGTGACATCATCAAAACAGATTTTGCATTTCATTTTTTTTTTTATTTCATATCTCAAAGCAGCATGATGTAAATCATCCACAGCCCCAATTTGGTAAGAATAAGTTCAAATAGGCAGTATAGATATGATTGTATGAATACCTAGTTAAGCCCAAGCCCAATGAAGTCAATGAATTATTAATAACTTAGGCCCTGTTGGACTGATTCCTACTGACTTTGGGTTGATGTTTTTCATAATGCTCCAACAATGAAATGCAAAATAGAAAAAATGTGACAACATCACTTCAGTACTTTATTGCAACAAAAAATTCCAAGTTGACCAATAATACTTACTCAGATTCACACACAGCTGTGTGTCAACTCCAGATGGATCAGTGAGCTCCTCAATAGAAAACCCAAATATGATATCATCCATTCCATCTCTATTAACATCAAGGAGTCTGAGTGGAGATGATACAGCTGCTCCCAAACATTAAAGATAAAAAAGAATAAGATATGATTAATAAAAAATGCATGAGTTTTAGGGACAGGGTTCATTCTATTACATGTACATGTACGCATTCCATAGACCACAATAATGATGGCCTATATTCAAAAAGGTGTCCTAAAGTTAAACTTAGCTTAAATCTGTGGTTTGAATATGGGTGGCAAAATGGGACATCCGGAACAGTAGATGTTTGATTTATCATAATTTTTAGTACTGAAACTATAAAAAAAAAAAACTTACTGGGAATGACAAAAGTTTTCCTAACAATTAAAGCATGTTTCAAGAATCCAGTAAACGTATAAGGAACATTGACAGATTGTGTCACATTTTGCTACCCATAGTTAAAAAACAGAGTTTTAACTTAGGACACTTTTGTAAATATGGGCGAATAAGTTTTAAATACTTTTGTTTGATTGAAGCCCAGTAGACTGAGTTGCCCATCCAATTGAACAAGCAGGCTTTCTCCAAATGAATGGAGGCTAAATCTAGCTTTCAAATCAATACTTATTTTGACCCCTCATCATCATAAATTCTAATAATTATGAGACAATGCTTGAATAACGACAGTCTATAAAAAAAAAAATGTGCTACAAATTTGAAAGGAAAGCAGGACACATCTTTGTAATTAAATAACTCCTTTTTTATGAATTCTTATTATTGAAATTTAATTTTAATTGCATTAATTTCAATTCCATTCCCCTTTCGTTATCTATTTATTTATTATTTGTTTATTTCTGTGTGGTTACCAAAATTTTGGTACTATAATGTGGAGAAAAGAGCCAATATAGATTTCTCACCTATCCCTTCCATTTCCACAATCCAATTTGCAGGCTCTATTGGGCATGGCACAAGGAAATACAGCAGCAGGACGATAGCAACAGACATCATTGCTAAAAGAACAGATAAGACATGATGAACTCCAATCCCCTTATCAACATCCACCCCATCCTCCTGGTCTCCTCCTCCTTCTTCATCATCATCAAACCCTCTGGTTGACATAGCATCATAGTTAGAGATGGTGCACAAACTTTCTACTCCGCTAAGAGAGATCATCTCTGCCATATTCATCTCATCTAGATGACGGTTCTTGCGTTTCCTAGCGGTGTTGGGAGTACCTGATCTACTCCCAGGTATAGACAGGGCAGTATGGAGATGCTTGTTGTCAAGAATGAATTTCATCTCTATATCACCATTAGTGACATGATTTGATTCCTCAACCTTTTCCTTTGAATCCTTCTCTTGTTTCTTTTCAGATTCCATCCCATCTGATTTCTTGTTCTTATCGAGTGTGTCATCCATTTTGGTTATCTTCTCATTGTCATTGTCTTTGTTGTCACTCACCTTGATCTCTTCATTTGGTCTTGAATCCTTGAGGTTTGATTCATCTTCTGATTTTCCTTTAAATTAAAACACAAATACAACAGTGATGTAAATACACACCAAACTATAAAACAAGCAATCATTTTTTTTTTTTTAAAGGGATAAATATGAGCGTTTTATTTGGGGGAGGAGGGGAGATCTCACTTAATTAGCAGTTAGACTGTCACTTAAAATTTATCTTATGTTGTCTTTATAAAGGAGATCTATCAGCAAAATCCATCTAATTGTGATTATTTTGCATGTCAGCCCCCATCCCCTCTAATTTCCAAAACACTTGAAGGGCCTACATTGTATGATAAATAAAATGACAGTTGCTTCTACAGGCATTATATTAACATGTCTGCTCTCCTAGCCCTACCTTATGTTTTCAGTCAACAGGCACAGGATGAATCAAGATATTTGATTTAAATGCATCGTCTCGTAACAGGCCTAGTAGAGCATGCCATGACGAGTGTCAAATGTGAAGAAAGCCAGGGTAGATATCAAAAGCTCTCATTCTTTTGAACCTCTAGAACGTAGACCCATATAAATAGTTTAGGTTGCGGGATATGCTCAACGAAAAATGCGTCTGGTTCCGTCGCAGGAAAAAAAATTGGAAGTGGTTTTTTTTTTTTAGATATAGACTATAGATCTAGACCCTAATCAAAATATTGAAATTTTTAATAAAAACATTTCTCTGATCATGCTGATAAATAGATAGATATCTAGATCTAACGTTAGTCAGATTAGTAGATTCTAACTTAGGCCTTCATATTAGAAATACAGGAAGGGGTATTTTTGAAGTCAATACATGTATCTATTGCAAAAAGTAGGAAAACCTTGGAGAAAAAACCAATAAAGCAAGACAAGCTGCACCAGCCACCCCACTTCAGCTGCAAGTACGAGGTCATTGGTCAATGACAATAACGTATCTGAGTGGAGAAAATGTGTGCAATCCAAATTCCAATTGCACTCAATTACTAAATTACAATGTCTATGTAGCAGTACCAGTAGGCCATTTTGGATGATTGAATGTGGATCAACCACCCTTACCGTCTTACGTACCTTCTTTAGCGTCCATGTTGATCGAATTCTGCAATTCTGTAGCAATCTATCCACAATGTCAATTCAAGATTCAATCCTCTCCATCACGCAGTGCACCAATGATGGAGGGTCTCCGTATAATTGCGTAATGGTGTTTGTTTGGGAAGATCAGCTGTTTGGGGTCGAACTACGCCATCTAGTGGTAAATGCAATACGGGCACCGGGTGCCGGATAACTCGGCCCACTGGCTAACTCGGCCCGGTCCGAAAAAGTGGGCCGAGTTAGCCAGGAGGTATTGAATCGATCGTAAATACGTTACTTGTGTGAGCATGGATATATTTCACAGTTTTATCATCAATTTGATATGGAATGTTGAGATATATGAACTAGCAAGCTGCCAGCGAACATTTTTGAAGTAAAACCGCCCAAAAAGTGAAATTTTAGGTCTGTAAATACGCACGCAATTCTTGCCCGTGTTTTTACCGTCTCGCCAGTTTTGTTTGGGATCACCGCCGCCGTGCGGGCTGGCGGCAGTGAACAGCGGGTGAGACGCCTATCTGTGTAACTTAGCTTCGGCTGCACTCGCAGAAGTTGAGAGCATTTAACACTTCTTCTTCTTCTTCCGTTGTTATTATTTTGGCAAGCAGTCAGATATGACTATTTTTGCCACTGCTTTTTCCTCTTCTTGTTCTTTGTTATTATATTCTTTTCTGCCCTTTCTCTAGTAGGCTATCTCTTTTATTTTCTTCTTTTGTTCATGGACTTTATGTCTTGTAAACTTTGCCACGGTCTTTTTTTTTCTCTCTCTTTTTTCCCCTCTTTTTTTCCTCCATAATGTTTTCCCCTTTTCTTCTTCTTCTCTTTCTTTTTCTGTCTCTCTCTCTCTCTCTTTCCCTTCGATTTAGACGTGCATACAAGAAAAGAGATTTAATATGGCAAGGGAAAATCCCTGAAGGGTTTATTAATAATTAAAAAAAAGAATAATAAAAAAAGAAAGATAATAAAGGAAAATAACAAAGAAGGTATGACAAAATAATAATAGGCCCTATGGTCCTATAGGCCCTATGTTACAGAAGTATATTTGCATTCTTGTATGTAGGCCTACTTTCTTTTTGTATTTAATGGAATAAAATGAACCTCCCCAACAAATAATAGTAATAATAATAATAATTATCTTATTATTTTATTATCAATATTAGTGTTCTCCATTATCACTGCCCTCGGTCATTCAGGAGGGAGCTGAAGAGATTAGCAATAGAGAGAAAGTGAGAGTGAGGACGGGTAGAGATGATTAGTTATATAATTTCATTGCAAATATACAAACACACAATATCATTAAGATTTAAAAACCCTACTTCAGGGATTTTCCCTTGCCTTATATTAAATTTCTTTTTCTTGTATGTAGCCTATACACGTCTCAATCGAAGGGAAAAGAGAGAGAGAGAGAGAGACAGAAGAAAGAAGAATGAAGAAAAAAGAATATGAGGGAGAAAAAAAAGGGGGGAAAGACAAGTACAGACAATAGATAAAGATTAAAAAAAGAAGAAGAAAAAAAAAAACCTAGAGGAAAGAAAAGAGCAGAAAAGAATATAATAACCGTAGAACAAGAAGAGGAAAAAGCAGTGGCAAAAATAGTCATATCTGACTGCTTGCCAAAATAATAACAACGGAAGAAGAAGAAGAAGTGTTAAATTTTCTCAACTTCTGCGAGTGCAGCCGAAGCTAAGTTACACAGATAGGCGTCTCACCCGCTGTTCACTGCCGCCAGCCCGCACGGCGGCGGTGATCCCAAACAAAACTGGCGAGACGGTAAAAACACGGGCAGAATTGCGTGCGTATTTACAGACCTAAAATTTCACTTTTTGGGCGGTTTTACTTCAAAAAATGTTCGCTGGCAGCTTGCTAGTTCATATATCTCAACATTCCATATCAAATTGATGATAAAACTGTGAAATATATCCATGCTCAACACAAGTTAAGTATTATGATCGATTCAATACCTCCTGGCTAACTCGGCCCACTTTTTCGGACCGGGCCGAGTTAGCCAGTGGGCCGAGTTAGCCAGGATCCAATGCAATACATGTATATAGATAATCTAGGCCTATATAGTGAATCTCCGACGGAGCCCAAAAGTTCTTCTCTTTCTTTCATTAGTTTTTAGAAATTTCTTGGCAATTTTCATAAGGTTTGTCGGGTAAAGAGATGTCTTATAAAATATCCTACTATAATTTATAGACATCTTTTTAAGGGAGAAACCTGAGGGCAATACCACCCCATTTGGGTCTGCAAAAAAAAAAAAAAAAAAAAAAAAAAAAAAAAAAAAAAAAAAAAAAAAAAAAAATGGGAAATAGAGAAGCAGAGAAGGAAAAGGGGAAAATAATTCAGATAAAGAGGGAGAAAGGGAAATAGGGAATAAAAGAATAAAAAGAAGGAAAATATTAACCAGAGAGATCAAATCGTGAAAAAAAATAGACAGGAAAAGAAAAATAAAGAAATGTAGGCCTATTGAAGGGAAGGATGGGAGAAGAAAATGCAGGAAAGAGAAACAATTCGAAACTTATTGTCCGATTGAAGAGGTGCAATTTGGTCTTAAATTGAGGGCCATTAATAGCTTTGAAACTGAGGGGCTGAATTGATCACAAAATTTGGATATGAAACTCAATGGGGCGACATTTATCTTACAGTCATCAAAATGGTTTCATATGTGTCTTCATGCATCCATGTTATATATAGCCTATTTATTACGTAACTCCATATGGCATGTCATGTCAATCTTTACTAAATATATAAATGACTAGCTTTAACCCTATAGGCCCTGGACATAACACTAACCCTAAAATGAAACCAAACACAGCTAGCCCACACCCTAATCCTACAGATCGACGTTGAATATTATCTCATCATGATGGTGACAATGAATTGTCTGGCTGTACATCGTATGATACAGCGTGGGAGATGATTGCTAGTAGACCACTTTCATACTCTGTGTATAGTACATACGGTTGGGTCTAGTAATTATTTCTATAGTCTGTATGGGTGTGTGCACGAGTATGAAAAACACAATCTAACACACATTTCCAACCCCACACCCACCCTCGCCCACACCAGATCCCTCACTCAACCACACACACACACACCCCACAGTCATCCTCACAAACACACAAACCCCACCCTCACACTCACCCCACACTCAGAGACCCCACCCTCAAACTCACCCGACTCACACAAACCCCCACACACCCTACCCTGACACAAACCCCACTATCACACTCATCCCACATGCACACAAACCCATACAAACCCTACCCTGACCCCACACACACACTCACACAAACCCCTCATACAAACCCCACCATCACACCCACCCCAGACGCACACAAACCCACACTCACACAAACCCCACCCTCACACTCACCACACACACACCCCACTCTCACACAAACCCCACCCTCACACAAACCCACCCTCACACTCACCACACCCTCACACAAACACCACACTCACACAAACCCTACACTCACACAAAACCCACACTTACACTCACCCCACACAAACCACTCACAAAAATCCCATGCTCACCTCACACACACCCCACCCTCACCTCCACTCTCACCCTCACACACACTTACTCAACATTATAAATTGAACAACTAGGAGACTTTATTCAAGATGAAAATCAGTTTAATAGTTTGTCACAATAAATATTTCTAAAAATGTAACATCGGTGGTCTTCTCCTATTCTCACAGCTCAATTGTACTACCAGTGAGAAGAATCATTATACCTTTCTGTAATCAGACAAGAAGTCTGTACCCAAGAAGAAAAGTTTGTACTTAAAGCAAAGTAATTACAGAAAACATATTAACAAAAACAAGTAGGTAGGCCCCTGATAGGAAATTAGACAACTAGAAGGGATATTGCCTTGACATTCAAATTCTCTAAGGCGATAGAAAAGTACAATAACATTCATAGGCATAGATTGCTTCTCAAACATGGGGAGGACATCTTTGTACGGTCAACTGAGATTGCTCTCAGAATTGTAAAGCTCTGGAATCAGTTTACACTGGAAAAACACTACACAAACAAAAACAATCAATGTTATTATGAATCTACAATGATTGAAAATAAATGTATAAACATAGACTCATAATAAATAAATGAGAGGCAGAAAGAGAGTGAAATACAGAATATGAATAAAGTAAGAATGCATGCTGTGACAATGTGATCAAATAAAATCAATATAGAGTTTTTGTATCCATATCACTAGACCGACCATATTATCAAAAGACAAGCATCATTATGATCAATCATACAACCTCATATGAAATAAATCATGTGAAAAAATAACATTTTGCAAACTAGATGTATTTGATAATAAAAGGGCAAATAATACTAAAGATCGGGTACGGCACTAGCTTTAGCTAGCTTACAGATAATGAGTAATATCAAACAATCGTTTTATGGGTTTTGATAAAACCAAAACATGTCAGTAGTAACACACAGAATAAAACAATGTATGAAAATGTAGAATTCAAACAAAGACACTGAAATCAAAGAATTGTAAGAATACCTAATCAAAGCCTAATTTCATCACACACATTCATTTAACTTGTACTTAACAACAAAAACATGAAACTACATGCATTATTCTATACCCGTATACCTACATTGCAGTGAAAATAATTCCTTAAGGCCCTGTCACATCAGCATTGCGTGTGAGTTACGGGCGAGTTGCGAGCAGGGATTTTTCCAGCACGCAACAAGATTTCTGCAGGCAAACAAGGATTTTCACAAGTTTTGCGTGCGTCTTACCTGCTGTAAGCGTTTAACTTAATACTGTCTAATTGCGTGTATTGCGTGTGACCTGAGGGTCAGGAGCGTGCACGCTTTGAAACTGATCCGTGTTATTTATGGGTGACATACGTGCGCTACGTGGCATCTGTGACATAACTGCTTGTTATTTGCGTGTAAGTTGCTTGCAATGTGCGAGCTTGGAGAAACCATTCAATTTTCAAATAATTCCCTGGAATAATCCTGCCCCGTGAGACGTCATATATTTTTAGCCGCAGAGATCCGCAGGCAATCTGCGTACTTCGAGCGGGTTAATTGCGCGTGATTTGCGGTCGATGCGGGTGTCCTACTGGTGTTCTACTGGTATTCTGCGTGTACATCTGCGGGAAATCACCAGTAAATCACCCAGAACAAGTTTTGAGCATGTTCAAAACTTTTCTGCGGGCAAATCAGACTTGCGTGCGTACCTGCGGGAAAATGAGTGCGAGATACGTGCAATATACTGTCAATGCGGGCGACCTGCGAGTAGCAAAAATTGTCACCCGCAACTCACCCGTAACTCATACGCAAGGCTGATGTGACAGGGCCTTTAAATTGTACTGTAAAGTAAAAAATGAGTAACTGAAATTCAAGTGTAATTATCTAATAAACTGATTCAACAAATAATTGTAAAATGTGAAACTCTGTAAAAAAAAAAGTATGTCCTGATTGGGTTTCAGGTAAGCATAAATGACCAACTAATACATTGTAGTTCTCTGTTTTCAAGTAATAAAAATGGATTTCAAATTCTTTTATGCCGCATTCACACAGGCACTTACGTTGAGTTTTGTCCGGTTGCATCCAAAAATTATTTTCTTTTCTGCGGATCCCTACGGATGCCTTCCCGTCATAGTCAGCAGTGGAAATATTGATAATTTCGTTCATCCAATAAAACAAAGAAATACATAAGAAATGATAGAATAGAAGATGAAATAAGAATAAAACAACAAAAACGTAACTATACGTAAGTGTCTGTGTGACTGTAGCATAGATTATTCCGGTTGAGACGAAGGATGTAGGAGGGAACCAATGGAGAAAAATAATAAGGACAAATGGACTAGTGACAAGACAATACAAGTATGGGCATCGCATAGAATTCCTGCATTCCACAATACATGCAGTTTAGATTGGTCACCTTCACAGTCTCAAACTTGTTTTCAAGGTCCAAGATGCACCAAGCATTGAAAGGTGTAAGAGAACTGATAACATCATCATCACTATCATCATCATCTTCATCTCATCATCATCGTTGTCATCGTCGTCATCGTTGTATGTATGGCTATCAGCTTATGAATCAGCATCCTCAAACTGTCCATCCTCAAAGTCAAAGTCAATGTCAGGATTAGGCAGGCTAGGAGGGTGCTCATCAGAAGGTACAAAATGGAATTTAACCACGTCTGTTCCTATTACATTCCTACTCAATCCTATGTGACGGTATGTGGGTACGTCATCGCAACCTTTACAAAGAGATACAGAAAATAATTCAGCATGGTAAAAGACTTAGTAAAATTATATGATAGACAGGGTTAATAGAGTCAAAGAAAATAACAGGAACAAAATGTATAACTGTTCTTAGAAATGAGGATTCTGTATAGCACAGATTGTCACCTAATAATGCTTTAAATCAAGCTGAGCATCCTATCATTACATGTACTTCATTGTCAACTGAGGTCAAGGGTTCTAACTTTCATTTTGAATTTGGTTCAATTAAAATAGGGTCTTTATTGATAACGGAGACAGATAATGAAAATGTACATGAAAAACTGCACAGGTGGAATGTTCATATTTAACAGGCACAATAAATGAATATCATTTAAAAAGCTAAGAAAGTGGAAAGTACGACAGGTTTGAGACGATTTGAATCTTGTCGCAGACACATCTCATAGATGACTCCCGAGTCAACGCGACGTCCCTTGAGTCGCAAAAAAATAAATTATGTTCATATCTATATTTTTTTTCTGGTGCGGAGATGTTTGGTTGTTTCTGAGATGTCTCAGAATCTCAAAATCTTAGAGACGTCTCCAAGAAGTGAGATACCACCTTAACCCTAACTTACCTGGGGGGGGGGGGCCTTTAAGGCCCCCCCCTCGAAATTTTTCGCGATAAATCCGCAGTGCGAAATTTTTTGATCGCGCCGCTCGCTGACTTTTTACTTTCAAGTCTTGCGCATCTTTTAAAACTATTTTCGTGAAAATCGGGCGTACCGATACAATGTTCCACGATTTTCAAAAATGTCCGTCAGACCGAAAATGGCTCAAAAACGTGATTTCATGTACAAAGTCAATACAAAATGTGTTTTCAGCTAGAATTCATAAATGAGTGATTATTTGTTATTTTATTGACAAGAGGCATTTAATTTGTTGCTATTTATGGCTGAAATAATGTCACAGACGAATTGTGTCGAAAAAACAATAAAAATAAAAAGATAAAAAAACAAAGAAATACATAAGAAATTAAAAAAACAATAAAATACATAAGAAATCGATTTTGGTACCGTATTTTTTTTCATCTACATTTCTTAGGAATGCTATAAAGAATATTTTCACCAAAAATTAGGTTTCCAGGAGCTTTATTTAGTGAATTAGAGCAAAAAGTATGATTTCAGGAATAAATTAGCATAATTAATTCATATAAAAAAAATTATACAAATTTAGTGCAATTTACCTATGCAAGATTATTATTATCATTATTGTTATTATTACTTATAATTATTATCATAATCATCATGTGTATAACTTACTGAATGGATTATTATCCTCTACCTCCATATCCCAGTCTTCAGGTTCATTGATGATATCAGATTATTATTATTATTATTATTATTACTTATTTTTATTATTATTATCATAATCATCATGTGTATAACTTACTGAATGGATTATTATCCTCTACCTCCATATCCCAGTCTTCAGGTTCATCAATGATATTAGATTCAGCTCCATGATCTATGTCACTACAACTTTCACTTGTCTCCCTTTCACTCTCTGTCAAAATATAAAAGCAACTGATTAGTTTCTGAAACAAATCTTTATTGAAACCTCTTTTCCCCTTTCCAATTACTAATAATCCCTTCTGCAGAAGCCCAAATTGGACATCAAAGATCATTATTGATATTAGATATTCCGCTATATTTTTGTCTTATGAATTAATGTAATAAAAAAAAAATACATTCTACTTTTTCTTAACTTGTTCTCAAATTTGTTTTTTGAAAACCTGTATTAAATAAGAACCTACAAGGTTTGAAACTACTTTTAAACAGCATGATTGATCAAAACATGATATTTTGATGGGAACATGCTAAGATTCTACTTAATAATCATGAAAGTGTGATCACACATACAAGAAGAAAGTAAACAATATGATCTGTTCTCAGATCAGAATATCCTATGGTATAACAAAAAATTTAGTTTAACTAATCAGCTTTTTTACTTGGGTAGTACAGTGTATTTGAGGTATATTTTTAATAATGGAACATTTATATCAAAACAAAACTGAAAGGTATAAGAGAACAAAAGTAAAATGCAAAAGCAAATGCCTTGTTTCAATATTGTGAATCAAGAAATGCAATACCAAAAGTTTGCATAAATAACTTGCAATGAAGTAACATCTTATTCCAAGTATAAGTATTTGTAGAAAAGATAAGCATTTGAAATGTTTGTAAGTAAATCTTTATTAGTAAAATTTTAAGGAAAAAAGGGGGAAGAAATTATCCTCCGAGCGATGAGTATCTTACCTTCATCTTCATTAGCAGTAATCATCTCCTGATCATTAGATAGATGAGCTTTCCAGATGGAGTCCCCTTTCTTCACAGCTTTGGCAAGGGCACTTGTCTATTCATTGATACACACAAAACAAGTAAAAAGATTTAACTGTTTTCACATTGGCAAAGAAATATCAAGCAAATTCAAATGTAATTGTAAATGTAAACACTGTAGTGAGAAACAGAGAAACACATCAGTTTTAAGTTCACAAAACATTTGCCACTTAGTGAGATACCCTTGTAATGAACATGCTTCTTGAGGACAAATGTTTGTGCAGTCAGAAGTCTGAAAAATGCTTGGGCGATAATTGTTCCTGGATTTATTTCATCTAAGATGTAGGGTTAGGTTTCGGGTTGTGAAAGGGTTAATTCATGGGTTTAAAGTTACATGTAGGTATATATTTTAGTGCAGGGTTAAAGTTAGCTGTTTGATTAGTGTAAGGGAATTACTACAAAGCAATTGAGGAATTGGAAAGAAAGAATTACCATTTTATCATTCTCTGGATGAGTCTCTGTCGTCTTCACAAACTTGTGAATACCATCTTTAGGATACATGGCTCGGGTGTCTAGACTGCTTACTTCAGGTATATCCAGATCAAATTCATTCTACATTACAAACATACAACAATGAGACGGCTGAAGAATACAACTGAAAATTTAGAGGTAAACATTTTTTACTTATTTTTTCTTTAAACATTTGGATCAAAAGTTCAATATTTGGTGTGTTTCTATTTTTTACAAATATAAAATAATAATAGAGAATGATCCCTTTCACTGTCAAAGGATGAAAGACTGAGTGTATGCTTTCAAAGTAGTCACACATCATCGCACACAACCCTATTCAATGCTATGGGACAGCCTAAATATCATTCACCCTGTCTTCTCTCATTTTCTTAAATCTTGGGGAAAATGGATTCTGTACCTGCCATCTTCATTTGCAGTTTACTCAATTCTGCTTTACATTTATGATTCAAGAAAGGTATCATTTGAAAGTTGGAGATATGTTACATATGAACAGGAAAACAAATGAGCTTGAAATATGGGCCCTCTAAAAATGGATATCCCTTTTTTGATACACACTGTATAGGAAAATCATTGAACTTACATCATCAAGAGCAACCCTGACAAGATTGGTGAGTTTGTTGAGGCATGCTGGGAATTCTCGTAGCCGATTATCAACCAGATCAAGGGTTTGGAGATTTAAGAGCTGACAGAAGGAGGCTGGCAGATCTTTCAACTAAAATATAAAGTATTATATTGATACATACAATATCATAAGAGCTGACAGGAGGCTGAGAGTTTTTTCAATTAAAGCATCAAATTTATTATTTTATTGTCAAATGCAATATCATCTAAGAGCTGGCAACTAAGATGGAGGCTGGCAGTTCTCTCAACTGAAACATCAAATCAATTGTTTTATTGTCACATACAACATCACTGATAAAAACATGTAGCAGCAAAATGTATTCTGTATGTGTAAGTGGATAACTCCAGAGTTCTTGACATTGCTTTACGAGAAATTTCAGTACGCTTAGGAGTGCAGTATAAACATTTCCAAAATGTTTATTTCAAAAAATAAAATATCAAAATAACAAAGAATCTGAATATTATACATACATTTTAATAGTGACCCAACATAAACATGAACTGCACAAAACTACATGACTTGTATAGTCACTCTAATCTATTGAAACCAATAGAAATAATGAAGACACAAGCCACTCCTACATTGTTTGTATGAACTCTCACTCAATGTGATATCTCTCCTTCTACTCTATTGAAACTAATTAAAAAATGGAAGTAATAATATTTAATCCAGTCCTACCTGGTTTGTATTAACTCTCAATCTCTCAAGAGACCTCAACTTCCCAAAGTCTTCTGGTAGACGCTCTATGTGGTTCTTAGAAAGGAGACATGTCTTGAGTGAGTGTAGACGACTAAACGATGCAGGGAGCTCTTGTATGACATTCTGACCCATATCCAGGTACTCCAGAGATCTCAGGTCACCAAAGCAATCTGGAAGACACTTTAGCTGATTCTCATCAAGTCTTAAGTGCCTGTGAAAAATCATTTGAAAACAAAATTATGGCCATTGAAGCACAACATACTCATGAATACCCTCTTCCCTACCTCCTTGTCAATTCACCCATGGCTATTTGAAGAGATGTGAATGAATAAAAAAAAAAAATAATAATAAAAAATAATAATGACTAAATTCAGGGCAGTGGAGCACTTTTGTTTTCTTCGGTTTAGTTTAGTTGAAAGCCATCGGTTGACTCTAAAATAAAAATATTGTGAAAACAAATATTTTAGTCCAAATATTCTCATTCTATCATTGTGAAGAAGAAGATTGGAGGAATAAGAGTAGTTTGGAATGAGAAACAAATCACATTTTAAACACAAGACAGTAAAACTTACTTGAGGTTCAACATCTGACCAAAAGTATCTGGGAGATGCATGATACGATTCCCATTCTGAAAGGCTCTCCTCTCAATTTCCATTATGTGGCTCCCAAAATGCAGCGTCTCTACATTCCGGAGCTGTCCAATGCTAGAAGGGAGATGATCAAGGTAGTTTGCACCAACATCCATGTGTCGTAAACTGTCACCACTCACAGCACCAAAGTTCTCTGGAAGCTCATCATCAATGTAATTGTTTCCCATGTAGATTTCTTGAATGTGAGAGAGTTCCCCGATCCAGGGTGGGAATCTCTTCAGAAGATTATCAGCAGCAGAAAACTTCACCAAGGATCTTGATGCTGATGCCAGCCTAGGAGTCAGTTCTGGGAGGTAGTTGTTCGATAGATCTACATACTGCAAGGACGGCAAATCTCCAAAGCTGTCAGGCAACTCTAGAAGTTTGTTTCTGCTAAGGTTGAGGATCACTAGATTCGTCAGATGACCAAAGTTCTTTGGCAAAGCTTCCAAGTTGTTCTCACCTGCTTCCAGCGTATGCAAGCTTTCAAGGTCTCCGAATGTGCTTGGTAGATCACATAGCTGGTTGTCTTCCAAGGTTAGATGGCGAAGAGTTTTGAGATGAGAAATATCCTCATGCAAGTGTTTTAATTTGTTCCCAAGCAAATGAAGTTCCTCTAGCTTGGGCAGGTGAAAGAGTGATACATGAAGCAATGATATCTCATTTTCATTGGCAGACAGACTTTTGAGTTCAGTTAGACTCCCTAAAGGAGGCATTTCTCTCAAGTCATTGCCACACAAACACAGGACCTGTAATCTCGGGAGGGATGTGGCAAAGTCATTTGGCAAAGTTGACAAATTGTTATAATTTAGATTGAGTTCTGTGATGCTGCTAATGGAAGTTCCAGCTATCCTGAGAGCGCCAATCTCAAAGTGTGACAACCCCTGTGATTCAAGATCTACAGCTTCACTCTCAACAGTGCACTTTTCATTTCTGTACATCTTCTCTTTAGCTTCCAGCCTGCCTCCACAGAATATTTCCTGTCAAAATAAGAAAAAAGAAAGACTTAATATCCCAATATTCGTTTACTTTAAACTCCAGTCTAGATTTTCAACTAGATTTTCACAAAGAGAGGTCTTGATCAATAAACATGCAATATGACTTTGATCTCATCTTTTTAGGTATCATAACTCATCATCCTCATTAAATAAGCATGATGCATTATCAGGGCCTCTGGTCATTTGTACCAAATTTGAACAAAATTGATGTAGAAATAAAGAAATGAGCAAAAGTTTTTTTTGTTATATTAAGAAAATGTTACATTCTGGGGCCATACCATGAAACAATCATAACTCTAAGTTCTTGGACAACCCATAAGGATATGTGTTGTAGAATGAATACGCGTTTTGATGGGTTGTCCAAGAACTTAAACTTATGACGGTTTCGTGGTACGGCCCCATGCCATGGTTTCATGTACTTAGTTTAACCTTTTTTATTTGACACAGGCCCTAGATGAACTTTGATTGACCTCACCATCCAACATGATCATTACTCATAATCATTTGTGCCAAGTTTAGATCTAACAGTTAGGCTCAGGATCTAAACAAAATTGATGCAGAAAATTTTTTTTTTACAAAGACAGAGCAAATTTTTTAATTTTTTTTTTACAGAAATTAAGAAAACTGAAGGAGTGAAGCACAATATTTAAAGAATATATTATGAACACTGACTTCATCATCATAATAAACAAGCACAGCTTCAATCATTTGCACCAAGTTTGGACAAAATTGATGCAGAAATTAGACATGGTTTAACAAAACTTTCAGGTTTGCTCTATACTCCTGTAGTTCCCTCTGTAAAGTTAGGGCGACATCACGCAAGCGACTGGACTATCGGTTGGCTCACGCACATATCAGAATCGTAACATCTCTATGATATCTATTTTTTGGGGGAAAAATAAAGA
>CALNVZ010003430.1:1436360-1471477 GCA_940671915.1 Paracentrotus lividus
CAAATGAAAATCAGTTTAATAGTTTGTCACAATAAATATTTCTAAAAATGTAACATCGGTGGTCTTCTCCTATTCTCACAGCTCAATTGTACTACCAGTGAGAAGAATCATATACCTTTCTGTAATCAGACAAGAAGTCTGTACCAAGAAGAAAGTTTGTACTTAAAGCAAAGTAATTACAGAAAACATATTAACAAAAACAAGTAGGTAGGCCCCTGATAGGAAATTAGACAACTAGAAGGGATATTGCTGACATTCAATTCTCTAAGGCGATAGAAAAGTACAATAAATTCACTAGGCATAGATTGCTTCTCAAAAATGGGAGGACATCTTTGTACGGTCAACTGAGATTGCTCTTCAGAATTGTAAAGCTCTGGAATCAGTTTACACTGGAAAAACACTACACAAACAAAAAAATCAATGTTATTATGAATCTACAATGATTGAAAATAAATGTATAACAATAGACTCATAATAAATAATGAGAGGCAGAAAGAGAGTGAAATACAGAATATGAATAAAGTAGAATGCATGCTGTGACAATGTGATCAAATAAAATCAAATATAGAGTTTTTGTATCCATATCACTAGACGACCATATTATCAAAAGACAAGCATCATTATGATCAATCATACAACCTCATATGAAATAAATCATGTGAAAAAAAACATTTTGCAAACTAGATGTATTTGAAATAAAAGGGCAAATAATACTAAAGATCGGGTACGGCACTAGCTTTAGCTAGCTTACAGATAATGAGTAATATCAAACAATCGTTTTATGGGTTTTGATAAAACCAAAACATGTCAGTAGTAACACACAGAATAAAACAATGTATGAAAATGTAGAATTCAAACAAAGACACTGAAATCAAAGAATTGTAAGAATACCTAATCAAAGCCTAATTTCATCAACACATTCATTTAACTTGTTTACTTAACAACAAAAACATGAAACTACATGCATTATTCTATACCCGTATACCTACATTGCAGTGAAAAAATTCCTTAAGGCCCTGTCACATCAGCATTGCGTGTGAGTTACGGGCGAGTTGCGAGCAGGGATTTTTCCAGCACGCAACAAGATTTCTGCAGGCAAACAAGGATTCACAAGTTTTGCGTGCGTCTTACCTGCTGTAAGCGTTTAACTTAATACTGTCTAATTGCGTGTTATTGCGTGTGACCTGAGGGTCAAGGAGCGTGCACGCCTTTGAAACTGATCCGTGTTATTTATGGGTGACATACGTGCGCTACGTGCGATCTGTGACATAACTGCTTGTATATGCGTGTAAGTTGCTTGCATGTTGCGAGCTCGAGAAACATTCAATTTCAAATAATTCCCTGGAATAATCCTGCCCGTGAGACGTCATATATTTTAGCGCAGAGATCCGCAGGCAATCTGCGTACTTCGAGCGGGTTAATTGCGCGTGATTTGCGGTCGATGCGGGTGTCCTACTGGTGTTCTACTGGTATTCTGCGTGTACATCTGCGGAAATCACCAGTAAATCACCCAGAACAAGTTTTGAGCATGTTCAAAACTTTTCTGCGGGCAAATCAGACTTGCGTGCGTACCTGCGGGAAAATGAGTGCGAGATACGTGCAATATACTGTCAATGCGGGCGACCTGCGAGTAGCAAAAATTGTCACCCGCAACTCACCCGTAACTCATACGCAAGGCTGATGTGACAGGGCCTTTAAATTGTACTGTAAAGTAAAAAATGAGTAACTAAATTCAAGTGTAATTATCTAATAAACTGATTCAACAAATAATTGTAAAAATGTGAAACTCTGTAAAAAAAAAGTATGTCCTGATTGGGTTTCAGGTAAGCATAAATGACCAACTAATAACATTGTAGTTCTCTGTTTTCAAGTAATAAAAATGGATTTCAAATTCTTTATGCCGCATTCACACAGGCACTTACGTTGAGTTTTGTCCGGTTGCATCCAAAAATTATTTCTTTTCTGCGGATCCCTACGGATGCCTTCCCGTCATAGTCAGCAGTGAAATATTGATAATTCTTCATCAATAAAACAAAGAAATACATAAGAAATGATAGAAATAGAAGATGAAATAAGAATAAAACAACAAAAACGTAACTATACGTTTATGTCTGTGACTGTAGCATAGATTATTCCGGTTGAGACGAAGGATGTAGGAGGGAACCAATGGAGAAAAAATAATAAGGACAAAGGACTAGTGACAAGACAATACAAGTATGGGCATCGCATAGAATTCCTGCATTCCACAAATACATGCAGTTTAGATTGGCACTTCACAGTCTCAAACTTGTTTTCAAGGTCCAAGATGCACCAAGCATTGAAAGGTGTAAGAGAACTGATAACATCATCATCACTATCATCATCATCTTCATCTCATATCATCGTTGTCATCGTCGTCATCGTTGTATGTATGGCTATCAGCTTATGAATCAGCATCCTCAAACTGTCCATCCTCAAAGTAAAGTCAATGTCAGGATTAGGCAGGCTAGGAGGGGCTCATCAGAAGGTACAAAATGGAATTTAACCACGTCTGTTCCTATTACATTCCTACTCAATCCTATGTGACGGTATGTGGGTACGTCATCGCAACCTTTACAAGAAGAATACAAGAAAATAATTCAGCATGGTAAAAGACTTAGTAAATTATATGAATAGACAGGGTTAATAGAGTCAAAGAAATAACAGGAACAAAAGTATACTGTTCTTAGAAATGAGGATTCTGTATAGCACAGATTGTCACCTAATAATGCTTTAAATCAAGCTGAGCATCCTATCATTACATGTACTTCATTGTCAACTGAGGTCAAGGGTTCTAACTTTCATTTTGAATTTGTCAATTAAATAGGGTCTTTATATGATAACGGAGACAGATAATGAAATGTACATGAAAACTGCACAGGTGGAATGTTCATATTTAACAGGCACAATAAATGAATATCAATTTAAAAAGCTAGAAAGTGGAAAGTACGACAGGTTTGAGACGATTTGAATCTTGTCGCAGACACATCTCATAGATGACTCCGAGTCAACGCGACGTCCCTTGAGTCGCAAAAAAATAAATTATGTTTCATATCTATATTTTTTCTGGTGCGGAGATGTTTGGTTGTTTCTGAGATGTCTCAGAATCTCAAAATCTTAGAGACGTCTCCAAGAAGTGAGATACCACCTTACCCTAACTTACTGGGGGGGGGGGCCTTTAAGGCCCCCCCCTCGAAATTTTCGCGATAAATCCGCAGTGCGAAATTTTTTGAATCGCGCCCGCTCGCTGACTTTTTTACTTTCAGTCTTGCGCATCTTTAAAACTATTTTCGTGAAATCGGGCGTACCGATACAATGTTCCACGATTTTCAAAATGTCCGTCAGACCGAAAATGGCTCAAAAACGTGATTTCATGTACAAAGTCAATACAAAATGTGTTCAGCTAGAATTCATAAATGGAGTGATTATTTGTTATTTTATTGACAAGAGGCATTTAATTTGTTGCTATTTATGGCTGAAATAATGTCACAGACGAATTGTGTTCGAAAAAACAATAAAAAAAAAAAGATAAAAAAACAAAGAAATAATAAGAAATTAAAAAACAAAATAAAATACATAAGAAATCGATTTTGGTACCGTATTTTTTTTCATCTACATTTCTTAGGAATGCTATAAGAATATTTTCACCAAAAATTAGGTTTCCAGGAGCTTTATTTAGTGAAATTAGAGCAAAAGTATGATTTCAGGAAAAATTAGCATAATTAATTCATAATAAAAAAATATATACAAATTTAGTGCAATTTACCTAATGCAAGAATTATTATTATCAATATATTGTTTATTATTACTATAATTATTATCATAATCATCATGTGTATAACTTACTGAATGGATTATTATCCTCTACCTCCATATCCCAGTCTTCAGGTTCATTGATGATATCAGATATATTATTATTATATATTACTTATTTTTTATTATTATTCATCATAATCATCATGTGTATACAACATGAAGGATTATTATCCTCTACCTCCATATCCCAGCTCTTCAGGATTCATCAATGATAATTAGATTCACTCCATGACTATGTCACTACAACTTCACTTGTCTCCCTTTCACTCTCTGTCAAAATATAAAAGCAACTGATTAGTTTCTGAAACAAATCTTTATTGAAACCTCTTTTCCCCTTTCCAATTACTAAAATCCTTCTGCAGAAGCCCAAATTGGACATCAAAGATCATTATTGATATTAGATATTCCGCTATAATTTTGTCTTATGAATTAATGTAATAAAAAAAAATACATTCTACTTTTCTAACTTGTTCTCACAATTTGTTTTTGAAAACCTGTATTAAATAAGAACCTACAAGGTTTGAAACTACTTTAAACAGCATATGAATCAAAAACATGATATTTTGATGGGAACATGCTAAGATTCTACTTAATATCACATGAAAGTGTGAACACACATACAAGAGAAAGTAACAATATGATCTGTTCTCAGATCAGAATATCCTATGGTATAACAAAAAATTTAGTTTAACTAATCAGCTTTTTTACTTGGGTAGTACAGTGTATTTGAGGTAAATTAATAATGGAACATTTTAATCAAAACAAAACTGAAAGGTATAAAGAGAACAAAAGTAAAATGCAAAAGCAAATGCCTTGTTTCAATATTGTGAATCAAGAAATGCAATACCAAAGTTTGCATAAATAACTTGCAATGAAAGTAACATCTTATTCCAAGTATAAGTATTTGTAGAAAAGATAAGCATTTGAAATGTTTGTAAGTAAATCTTTATTAGTAAATTTTTAAGGAAAAAGGGGAAGAAATTATCCTCCGCAGCGATGAGTATCATTACTTCATCTTACATTAGCAGATACATCTCCTATCATTAGATAGATGAGACTTTCCAGATGGAGTCCCCTTTCTTCACAGCTTGCAAGGCACTTGTCTATTCATGATACACAAAAACAAGTAAAAGATTAAACTGTTTCACATATGAGTGCAAAGAAATATCAAGCAAATTCAAATGTAATTAAATGTAAACACTGTAGTGAGAAACAGAGAACACACATCAGTTTTAAGTTCACAAAACATTTGCCACTTAGTGAGATACCCTTGTAATGAACATGCTCTTGAGGACAAATGTTGTGCAGTCAGAAGTCTGAAAAATGCATTGGGCGATAATTGTTCCTGGATTATTCATCTAAGATGTAGTTAGGTTTCGGGTTGTGAAAGGTTAATTCATGGGTTAAAGTTACATGTAGGTATATATTTTAGTGCAGGGTTAAAGTTAGCTGTTTGATATAGTGTAAGGGAATTACTACAAAGCAATTGAGGAATTGGAAAGAAAGAATTACCATTTTATCATTCTTGGATGAGTCTCTGTCGTCTCACAAACTGTAATACCATCTTTAGGATACATGGCTCGGTGTCTAGACTGCTTACTTCAGGTATATCCAGATCAAATTCATTTCTACATACAAACATACAACAATGAGACGGCTGAAGAATACAACTGAAAATTTAGAGGTAAACATTTTTACTTATTTTTTTCTTTAAACATTTGGATCAAAAGTTCAATATTTGGTGTGTTTCTATTTTTTACAAATATTAAATAATAATAGAGAATGATCCCTTTCACTGTCAAAGGATGAAAGACTGAGTGTATGCTTTCAAAGTAGTCACACATCATCGCACACAACCTATCAATGCTATGGACAGCCTAAATACATTCACCCTGTCTTCTCTCATTTTCTTAAATCTTGGGGAAAATGGATTCTGTACCTGCCATCTTCATTTGCAGTTTACTCAATTCTGCTTTACATTTATGATTAAGAAAGGTATCATTTGAAAGTTGGAGATATGTTACATATGAACAGGAAAACAAATGAGCTTGAAATATGGGCCCTCTAAAAATGGATATCCCTTTTTTGATACACACTGTATAGGAAAATCATTGAACTTACATCATCAAGAGCAACCCTGACAAGATTGGTGAGTTTGTTGAGGCATGCTGGGAATTCTCGTAGCGATTATCAACCAGATCAAGGGTTTGGAGATTTAAGAGCTGACAGAAGGAGCTGGCAGATCTTTCAACTAAAATATAAAGTATTATATATACATACAATATCATAAGAGCTGACAGGAGGCTGAGGAGTTTTTTCAATTAAAGCATCAAATTTATTATTTTATTGTCAAATGCAATATCATCTAAGAGCTGGCAACTAAGATGGAGGCTTGGCAGTTCTCTCAACTGAAACATCAAATCAATTGTTTTATTGTCACATACAACATCACTGATAAAAACTGTAGCAGCAAAATGTATTCTGTATGTGTAAGTGGATAACTCCAGAGTTCTTGACATTGCTTTACGAGAAATTTCAGTACGCTAGGAGTGCAGTATAAACATTTCCAAATGTTTATTCAAAAAAATAAAATATCAAAATAACAAAGAATCTGATATTATACATACATTTTAATAGTGACCCAAATAAACATGAACTGCCACAAAACTACATGACTGTATAGTCACTCTAATCTATTGAAACCAATAGAAATAATGAAGACACAAGCCACTCCTACATTGTTTGTATGAACTCTCACTCAATGTGATATCTCTCCTTCTACTCTATTGAAACTAATTAAAAATGGAAGTAATAATATTTAATCCATCCTACCTGGTTGTATTAACTCTCAATCTCTCAAGAGACCTCAACTTCCCAAAGTCTTCTGGTAGACGCTCTATGTGGTTCTTAGAAAGGAGACATGTCTTGAGTGAGTGTAGACGACTAAACGATGCAGGGAGCTCTTGTATGACATTCTGACCCATATCCAGGTACTCCAGAGATCTCAGGTCACCAAAGCAATCTGGAAGACACTTTAGCTGATTCTCATCAAGTCTTAAGTGCCTGTGAAAAATCATTTGAACAAACAAATTATGGCCATTGAAGCACAAATACTCATGAATACCCTCTCCCTACCTCCTTGTCAATTCACCCATGGCTATTTGAAGAGATGTGAATGAATAAAAAAAAAAAATAATAATAAAAAATAATAATGACTAAATCAGGGCAGTGGAGCACTTTTGTTTTCTTCGGTTTAGTTAGTTTGAAACCATCGGTTGACTCTAAAATAAAAAAATATTGTGAAAACAAATATTTTAGTCCAATATTCTCATTCTACATTGTGAAGAAGAAGATTGGAGAATAAGAGTAGTTTGGAATGAGAAACAAATCACATTTTAAACACAAGACAGTAAAACTTACTTGAGGTTCAACATCTGACCAAAAGTACTGGGAGATGCATGATACGATTCCCATTCTGAAAGGCTCTCCTCTCAATTTCCATATATGTGGCTCCCAAAATGCAGCGTCTCTACATTCCGGAGCTGCCAATTGCTAGAAGGGAGATGATCAAGGTAGTTTGCACCAACATCCATGTGTCGTAAACTGTCACCACTCACAGCACCAAAGTTCTCTGGAAGCTCATCATCAATGTAATTGTTTCCCATGTAGATTTCTTGAATGTGAGAGAGTCCCCGATCCAGGGGGAATCTCTTCAGAAGATTATCAGCAGCAGAAAACTTCACCAAGGATCTTGATGCTGATGCCAGCTAGGAGTCAGTTCTGGGAGGTAGTTGTTCGATAGATCTACATACTGCAAGGACGGCAAATCTCCAAAGCTGTCAGGCAACTCTAGAAGTTTGTTTCTGCTAAGGTTGAGGATCACTAGATTCGTCAGATGACCAAAGTTCTTTGGCAAAGCTTCCAAGTTGTTCTCACCTGCTTCCAGCGTATGCAAGCTTTCAAGTCTCCGAATGTGCTTGGTAGATCACATAGCTGGTTGTCTTCCAAGGTTAGATGGCGAAGAGTTTTGAGATGAGAAATATCCTCATGCAAGTGTTTAATTTGTTCCAAGCAAATGAAGTTCCTCTAGCTTGGGCAGGTGAAAGAGTGATACATGAAGCAATGATATCTCATTTTCATTGGCAGACAGACTTTTGAGTTCAGTTAGACTCCCTAAAGGAGGCATTTCTCTCAAGTCATTGCCACACAAACACAGGACCTGTAATCTCGAGGGATGTGCAAGTCATTTGGCAAAGTTGACAAATTGATAATTTAGATTGAGTTCTGTGATGCTGCTAATGAAGTTCCAGCTATCCTGAGAGCGCCAATCTCAAAGATGTGACAACCCTGTGATTCAAGATCTACAGCTTCACTCTCAACAGTGCACTTTTCATTTCTGTACATCTTCTCTTTAGCTTCCAGCCTGCTCACAGAATATTTCCTGTCAAAATAAGAAAAAGAAAGACTTAATATCCCAATATTCGTTTACTTTAAACTCCAGTCTAGATTTTCAACTAGATTTTCACAAAGAGAGGTCTTGATCAATAAACATGCAATATGACTTTGATCTCATCTTTTTAGATCATTACTCATCATCCTCATTAAATAAGCATGATCATTATCAGGGCCTCTGGTCATTTGTACCAAATTTGAACAAAATTGATGTAGAAATAAAGAAATGAGCAAAGTATTTTTTGATTATATTAAGAAAATGTTACATTCTGGGGCCAACCATGAAACAATCATAACTCTAAGTCTTGGACAACCCATAAGGATATGGTTTTGTAGAATGAATACGCGTTTTGATGGGTTGTCCAAGAACTTAAACTTATGACGGTTTCGTGGACGGCCCCATGCCATGGTTTCATGTACTTATTTAACCTTTTTTATTTACACAGGCCCTAGATGAACTTTGATTGACCTCACACTCCAACATGATCATTACTCATAATCATTGTGCCAAGTTTAGATCTAACAGTTAGGCTCAGGATCTAAACAAAAATTGATGCAGAAAAATTTTTTTTTTACAAAAACAGAGCAAATTTTTTTAATTTTTTTTTTACAGAAATTAAGAAAACTGAAGGAGTGAAGCACAATATTAAAGAATATATTATGAACACTGACATCATTACATAATAAACAAGCACAGCTTCAATCATTTGCACAAGTTTGGACAAAATTGATGCAGAATATTAGACATGGTTTAACAAACTTTCAGGTTTGCTCTATACTCTCTGTAGTTCCTCTGTAAAGTTAGGGCGACATCACGCAAGCGACTGGACTATCGGTTGGCTCACGCAAATATCAGAATCGTACATCTCTATGATATCTATTTTTGGGGGAAAAATAAAGATTTCACTTACCGTTTTCTGATGGATGCTGACTTGGATATCCAAGGTCTTCATTAAAACTTCTGTTTCGTCTGTTTTTAATCCTTTTACTAATGTTTTGGATGAATGTTCATACAATTTGAGGAGACAACACACACGTCCAGGTAAATAATCCATGCTACTTTCAAATGAACGTAGAGGGCGACAAAACAATATCTGCCCTAGCTAGTTAGCTAGGTCAAAGTACTACGTCCGAGAGCAGTTTCCATTGCTTAGACGCCCACGAGACTTTCTATTATTATCATGCGCAAAATCTTAATGGGAAATTAGTTTTTGTTCAAGCCTTAAGAATATTTATTCAAGCCATATATTATCTACTCTCTTATCAAATATGAAACAAACTGGAATAAACATAAATGTAATTAGCAACATACCAACCACAGAGAAGCTAAACATAACAGAAACCAAATTAGATTCTCAAACAAAATCAAGTGCATAGTCTCTTTTGCTTCCTCCTCCTTATATAAACATAGGAACGGCTGAAAAAGACTAACAGTCCAAACAAGTTCGCTTATTCTTGGCTATGGACAAGAAGCTGATTCAATCTACCTATTACCAAATTATCGATTCGGTAAAGGTTCGATAAGAAAGTAAACCCAAGCGCTAGCACGTAGCTAGCTCTCACACTATCGAGCAATGTAACTCAAACTTGCTCTGTGACTATGCCGACTCTTGGTACTGGCCGAGTTGATTTGGGACGACTCTTTAACAATATAGCAACTGCCACACGCGCGCATACAATTCCATAGTGAGTGACGGCGCTCGCCTGTGCTGGGCATTTTCTCCTGCCGAGTGGTGAGTTTTTCTCCTTTTTTCAGTGTTTTATCTTTCTTTTTTTAAGGCCTAGGCCTAGCTTAATTTATTATGGACTATAGTCGCACGCAGATTGATTTCTACTTTCTTTATTAACGCAGTTTCCATAAAAAGAGTGGAGAAAGTGGTTCATAAAAATTTCAACTGAATTAAAGGACTTGGTCAACGAGGTCGATACTACGTATCGACCTCGTAGCAATGTGTGGGCGACATGATAATGCATACGTGGGTACTGGCCTAGCTAACAAGGTCTGATTCACGGCTATCTAAATTGCACGCCGTAAATTCTGCATCAATTTTCATTATGTGCCTTAATTTGTAATTAATGCCATGAACTCATCTACCTTAACTTTAATTTGATCTGGATCACACTAGCTGAGGATGAAATTAATGGATTCAATAAAATAAAAAGACCGAGAATGCATCGTTGTTCCAAGATGCGTGTTTATAAGTAGGCAAATAAAAATGGAAATATTTCCCCAAAGAAAACATACGTCCATGTCTATGTCTATGACGATACTCAGCAGGATCCATAAGAAGGATATAACGCTGAGGAATCAACTTAGGTGCATAGAATTAGCACTGTGTTTTTGTTACATTTAGTTGCTTTTTTTTTTTTTTTATTTATTAGTTATTTTTTTTTATATTTTATTTTTTTTTTTTTTTTATTATTTTTTTTTATTTATTTTTTTTAAAATTTTTTTTTGCTTTCATGTTCTATATTTTGGATGGAAGCCCCCCTTAAAAGCCTCCAAGGAAGTGGCATCAAGGGTACATGGTACGGTACATGTGAGTGAAGAATACTTTGGTTAGGTGTGGATTCACGGTGGGGCACCCACCGCCCCAGTAAAGATTTTTTTAAAAGGGGGGGGGGGAGAGGTAAAAAAATATTATGGATGATTGACCGATAGTGACAGTCTGGGCTAGTCAAAATAAGCTTTTAACCCTTCCCCTTAGACCGAAGGGGTCTTGCCCCATTAGGGTACATAAACAAAAAGGGGCCAAAAAGTTGGAAAAGGGCCAAATAAAAATGGGCATTATGGATGATGAGCAAGCCTTTTATTTTTAAGCTAACCCCGGGATGGTTCTGTAGGAAAGATGAGATAGTCTGGACTCTCAAAAAAGTGGAAACGGGGACTTTGCTGGAGCCAACAAAAATATATGCTGAAAATATTTAAAAATATGCTAACCAAACCACATACATATATACAGTCAACTCCCATTATAATTAACATAGAAATTAGATTTATTGAAGAACAAGGCAATTTTCTTGATCCAAATTTATAATGTGTCAAGTATGAGATTATGTCAAAAGGTAAATTGGCTTAGTATCTCATTATAACGGAAGTGGACTTTATTTATTTTCTTTATCTTACCCTCTCATGTGTTCTCTCAATCATTATTGTTACAGTACACTCATGTTATAATGAGATACAAAGCAATAAATCATATTGATTGCTTTGTATCTCATTATAACATGAGTGTACTGTACTCATTTCCGCTCTCTTGATCTAACCTCCAATCATAATGGTTTTTCTCTTGCTTTCTCTTTCTCTCTCTACTTGTCTGTCTCATCTGTTTCTACTTCAGTTATGTTCAAATTATTTGTATATCTTATGTCAATGGGTATTACAACTGAATTATGACACTTTATATTCGATATGTTACCACTTAATGCTTATAAGTTATTTATACATTTATGTATCTTTTTTCTTTCTTTTTTTCTCGCTTTTTGTAATGTTGACAAAATACCATGTACATTTCACTGGTGAAGTCTAATAAATTCAATTATAACAAACGTGGCAATTCTCTTGGTCCAAAGATGAGATTATGTTACAAGGGATTGGGCTTTGTTTTGAACAACTCATTGTTATGGAGTGGACTGTATTATATATCTTCTCCATCCCGTACTTCCTCTTGTTTTTGTTGAATGTTCTCCAGACTTAAATTCCAAATGTGACATTTACTAGTATTCCATTACCTGCTCTCTCTCTTTCTCCTAATCGTCTTTTTCATCTCTTCCTCATATTTCTTGTATACCACTTTCTCTTAGCCCTCTATTCTCAAGGAACAAATCTCAGACTTCATTAATGACAACTTGACAATGAGAGTATATCTTTATTTATCAATTTATTAAAAGGAGCATCAATTCATTTTGCTCGACACATACCCCTCAATAGCTTTAGAATGTCATGGAGTACATTCCTAAACACACAATTTTCTACTTCACCATTGACAAGAAATGGACATAAAGACATTTCACAGCAGAAGATTCTATATTTTTGAAATAATTTACTGTTTCATACACAAGTTTCAATTCTTAGATGGCTTCACGCCATTGTGTCATGATTATATTATTTTTCTTTTTACTTCGATCGGTTCGCACTGATGCTCGATCTCATCTTGAAGAAGCTTCAAGGAAATCAACCAAGTTCCTGCTGTCCTTTGATCAAATTGCCAATGTAGTAGACAAGCCTGGATTTGAAGAAATAAATAAGGAAAAAGAAAAAGAAAAGAAAATATTTAATATGAGAAATAAATATTATACATCTTGCAAACATCATCTGAATAATTCAAATTAATGATCTTAATCAAAACATTGTCTCGTATCAGAATATTACTATAGGACATCAATGTATTCAGACAAGAGGTGTCAGAGAAGTAACTCATCATATACAAGACAAAATCAAATCAAATCAATTACAGTCCACTCCCATTATAACAAGGTGTTCACAACAAAGTCAACATTTTAATGAATTCTCATTATTCGGAACAGAGAATTGTTCTTATTTGTGCTTGTTTTAATGGGAGTAAACTGTAATTATCATTACATTTCCTGTCATATATTTAAGAAAATTACAGCTTAACTATAAACAAAATTAAAAAATGTAAATATGAAAAATAAATAACTTGGCCATAACTGCAAATATGAAACTTTATAGGTTCCAGTAATGTTCTCTCCAAATGACAATCAAGTGAGTAATTTGAATACACAATGATTTACTCTAAGTCTTTTGTAACTTCATGTTGGTTTGTGCTTTATTCTACTTTTAGTAAAGAAATACAACAGAGTTCACCTTTACAGATAAAGTATGATAAGAACTACATTTACCAGTTCCTCATAGAAACAAGGGTAAGTTTTTCACAAGGCTTCACATATCCTTATTTTGTTCTTATAAGTATAGAAGTATACAAAGTGTAGTAGTCTAAGCTGTCTATCCTGCTGATCACTATGTATATGGTAAACCTGCAATGACCTACCTTCAGCTATAGATCTACAGATCCATCATTGGAGAAAACAATCCTTTCCTAAATGAAATACACAAATTCATAGAAATTAAACATTAAAATACATAAAATGGGCCTATCATGTTCACTCTATTGCAAGTTATTTCAAGAAACTTACAATACCGGTCAGTTATTAATGAAACTATTTATGGTATATTTCAAAATATATACCAATTTCCAGGTGGTCTTTATTAATGATAGTAAATGTATAAATATATCCTGTCTCAGAAACAAACAGTATTCTCATTATTTCATCAAACAATGTAGGTAGGATGTTAATTCATCATTGACAGGCCAATAACCAATTTATTTTACTGAATATTTCTACACTTAAATATTTTCAACATTCCCTTGCATTCTAAAGAAAAACACGGTCAATATCCATTACCTTTTAACAGTTTTTTAATTTTTTGTATTTCCTTCACAATTTCATAGAAATTTATTAGGATGGGTTGGCATTTCATGGAAATGTTTGAAAATTATCTTAATGCTTTTTCCTTTGACTTTTCAGAAGATATTGGACGATTTCAACAACCTTTTTCTTCTTTTGTTTATATTTTCAAATTCTTTGACGTTCCAGAAATTCCTTTACTCAAGAGCATCCAGTGCTGATATATTCATTTCTTAACAAGATCCCAACAGACTTTGTAAATCTGAACGATGTTGTACTACTGTATAAGTGGTTTTTTTCGCGGTGACTTTATTTTCGCGAAATTCGCGAGTTGGTCATCGCAAAAATTTCCACATTAGCAGAAGGCTATTTATAGTAATGAAATCATCACCAAAATCGCGAAATTTCCCCAACTAGTCCAAAATCGCAGAAATATCTGGACGCGAAAATATTGGCTTATACAGTACTTTGAATTCAATTTATTCTGCAGTCAGAATTCAGTTACTGTAACTTTTAAAAGATTACCAGACATCTATTGCTTTGCTTCAATCAAAGCAAGAGTGTGTTTGATTCATTTATGAACATAAGAGAAAGAGAACAAAAACTATTAAAACTAACCTTTGAAATATTATCTTGACTATTAGAAGTCAATTAATTGGTGATGAACTCAGCAACTGCCTTCCAAAGGCCTTGATCAGGTCTGAATGTTAGGAAGAGAAAAAATAAATGTTGAATATAAATAAAAACAAAAACAAGTTGAGATTCAAAGCTTTTTATATAAAGCATGAGTGGTCAGTTTTTGTTGTCGATCAGGGTTGGATTGAACCATCATTTTTAATCAGACGGCAATTCCTGGGTCATCATATCAACAAACTAACTTAAACTATAGAATAAACAAGATGAACCCTCGACCGCGCACCGTCAAAATATATTCCTTTGCTATTGCCACATCAGAAATATAGGGCACAATTATCTACTCATTTTCCTTTACACAAAGACATCTTTGATCTTGACCTTTGACCTACATACTCAAAATCTAATCAGATCATCTTTATACGGTGATAAATACTACCCTTAAGTTTGAAGCTCATATCTCAAATGGTTCTTGAGATATCGCAATAACGACCATGGAATACATGGAATTTCACAATTTGACCACTGTGACCCTTGACTTTTGACCTACATATGCCAAATTCTAATCAGATCATCTTTCTATGGTGATACATACTATCCTCTAGTTTGAAGTTTATATCTTAAGTGGTTCTTGAGATATCGCGATAATGATCAAATGGGACGGACAGACGTACGCACGGACAAACCCGAAAACATGACACCTACGGCACCACCTTTAGTGGCGGAGGCATAAAAATGTAATGCCATTTTTGAGCTAAGCCAGGAATAAAATATCCAATGGTCTCCAAAAGCATATTGGAGACTTTATTTGAACTTTTGCTTTATTCACAATACATTATACAAGTATAAAACATAATGCTCTAATATGCCCATGAATATCTTGTATTTATTTTCTGTATGCATAAAAATGCATGATTACAAATGGACATACGTACACCTCTTTACAGCAGATTTTGTAGGAAAAAGCTTTGACACAGATATATATTACCAGACATGCACAGAGCAGGCAGAACATGCAGGGGTTTTGAAAGTACCTTTCCAACAGCCTATCAATGGCATAAGAATTGCAGATATTGTCACATGAGAGAAAGCTGCATTAACCCTATCCTGACTAGGGGGGGGGGGGGTTCAATTTGACCCCCCTGTACAAAATCTGCGACTGCCACGAAACCACTGTAAATCGCGACCCGGCGTTCTATGACTTTTTTCTTTCAAGTGTCCCGCAACTTTTGACACTGAAATTGACCCCCCCCCCCCCCCCAAGTCAAAGCCCAAGCCCAGTCAGATTAGGGTGAAATGGAACAAGGAAGTTTTACTCACCTGCAGAAATATCTAGTGCAAGTTGAATCCTTGATCTAGCAGCTACCGTCCATTACTATCATGGGATAAGAATGACAAGAGAAGAAGAAAAGTTGAATCCTTGATCTAGCAGCTACCGTTCATTACTATCATGGGATAAGAATGACAAGAGAAGAAGAAAAGTTGAATCCTTGATCTAGCAGCTACCGTCCATTACTATCATGGGATAAGAATGACAAGAGAAGAAGAAAAGTTGAATCCTTGATCTAGCAGCTACCATTCATTACTATCACGGGATAAGAATGATAAGAGAAGAAGAAAAGTTGAATCCTTGATCTAGCAGCTACCGTTCATTACTATCGCAGGATAAGAATGACAAGAGAAGAAAAGTTGAATCCTTGATCTAGCAGCTACCGTCCATTACTATCATGGGATAAGAATGATAAGAGAAGAAGAAAAGTTGAATCCTTGATTCTATGCAGCTAACCGTCCATTTACTATCATGGGAATAAGAATGAAAGAGAAGAAGAAAAGTTGAATCCTTGATCTAGCAGCTACCGTCCATTACTATCATGGGATAAGAATGATAAGAGAAGAAGAAAAGTTGAATCCTTGATCTAGCAGCTACCGTCCATTACCTATCATGGATAAGAATGATAAGAGAAGAAGAAAGTTGAATCATGTGTCGAAGCAAAATTACAGAGGGGGGATGAAGAGAGAGCATAAATATAAACGTACTTTTAACAAATCTTAAATGTACTTGTATTTCATTGTTTCCGTGCTGTCCTATGAATGAGGTGATGTTATGGAGTATAGCAAAGCAATCAATAAAAAATTCTTAGACCAAGACAAATTAGAAAAAGCAAAATGACCTTGTTATAACGATTTTCAGCTTCATATATTGTTGATCAGTGATAGATTAAACCATCATTATTATTCAGACGGCATTCCTGAAACATCATTTCAACAAAATATCTCTTACAGTAAATAAAAAAATACAGACAATTTAGCAATAAAGTTCTCACCCTGCTAAGATAGGTTTTGGCAAAGCTTAAGAATAAAATGTATTTGACAGCGAATTTTGTTAACAATCTTTTCAACAGTTAAAAATTGGTTGATACACATATCTCACCTTCCTACACAGACAAGATGACATTTTTTTTTGTCCTGACCACCGATGAGGAAATAGAAAAAATGAATTTGTGCAACAAAATCAACTGCTACCCAAAGCCTCTACTTCTTCTTCTAGAGTCCTTTCTCCTATTCTTCTGTTTGATTCGTAATTATACCGATTACATTTTTTAAAAGTCATAGTATGCATTGTATGTTATATTGATTTAGGGGAATCCTAATTAGACTCTACCCATTAAGTATTGAACGCAGGCGATCCCATTAGCCTCTACTGTACCTTAGTAGTCCAACATTTTAGCGGTTTATGTCATTTAACCATCATTTTAAATATTAACATCAAGTTTCAAAATACAGTGCAGCAGGATCATCAAAATAATTGTCTAGAAACTGGCACATGACGAGGCATTCAATTAAAATCTACCACACCTACGCATAAAGTTTTTATTTTAATCGCATATCAGAAAATAGGGGAAATATTATTTTACTTCACCATTGAGACATCATCTGGAATCAGGAATTCAAATAACTACAAACACTGCATAGTTGCTTCAATGACCTGTATTGGATGACATGAATTGAGAAAAAAGGGGGAAATTTAGTAGTCAGAAATAAAGAATATCTTAGCAATGTATCCAGGATATTTTCAAAGGGAGTTAAATAACAGGTATTCATTCATTGTTGATCAGTGATAGATTAAACCATCATTATTATTCAGACGGCAATTCCTGAAACATCATATCAACAAAACTCCTCAAAATCACTCTTAATAATCAGGTTTAGAAAAAACAGCCTAATTGTATAGTTGATCTAACAAAAGTAGAAAATTTCACCGTAATAGTCCGAGAACAAAAATCCTGAAACAAACCTTTAATATATATCGAAGTAACGTCATTGGTGATTAATTCCGCAACTGCCTTCCAGGACTCAAGTCTGAATGTGTTGAGAAGAAAGAAAATATGGGTTGAATATGAATAAAACACATGGAAGGGAAAGTGGAAATCTATTAAAAGCTATTTATATGAACCACAGATTGATAATTTGTTTGTTGTTGATCAGGGTTGGATTGAACCATCATTTTTATTCAGACGGCAATTCTGGGTCATCATATCAACGAATCCATGACATTTGCTCCCGCGACAATTGCTCCGCTATAATTCCATACACTAATCGAATGACTAACTTCAACCAGGGACTTTACACTATATCCCTACCTAAACCTAACCCTAAACCTAATATAAATCCCTATTACAAACCCTAACCCTAACCCTAACCCTATATCTTAGACGAAATAAAGCCCGGAGCAATTGTCGCAGGAGCAAATGTCGGGTCACCCCATATCAACAACTCTTCAATACCAGGAACACTGTGACATGGTTCAATTTTTATCCATTGTGGCATAAAATCTCCATTTTACATCACAACAAAATGCAATTTAAGATTTTGAATTCCTTTACAGAGCAAATGTACTTTCTGTATCTTTTTTATACCCCCAAATTTAACCGGATATATAAATAAGGATCTAAGTGGGTGGCAACAAAAATCAGGGAAGTATTGACTGCGCAACGACATGTCACACTTATTGAATTTGCATTAAAACAAAGCAGTAAACGTACATCCCTGCACCGCATTGCCCCCTCAGTCTGACACCGAGACAACTCAAACAATGAAGTCTTAACTGAATGAAATTGAAAAATGAGACTAACCAATTAAAGGCATGAGCACATCTCTAAGTTGATAAGCTTCTTCCCAAGCTCGGAGCTCACTTCAGAACCTGCAATACAGAAGGAGGAAAAGAGAAGAAATATGAAGGAAGAAGCATAAATTATGACGATGAATATCGATATGTAATCATAATATAAGATATAATATAATTCTATTGTTGATGCAGTGTTTGGATTAAACCATCATTCTTTTATTTCAGTACGGCAATTCCTGAAACATCATTTCAACAACTTTCTCCAAATTACTTTCCTTAAATGTAGCTACGGGATTTATTAATAACATGGCAGCTATTCCCATCAACTCACTCATATTGGATTAGGTTCAAGATTATTTCTTTGCTAATTTTATTGACATTTTGACCTTCAACTCAATTTCATTTCAAAGTAGTGAGCCTCGAATCAGGCAGTTAACCATGAAATCCTGAAAACTAACAAATGTGAAACATAATGGCCCGAATTCACAGCGGTGGGTTAAATTTACCCTAGGTTTAAATTTAACACCATGGTTTAACTAACCCTGGGTTAAATTTAACCCACTTGATTTGATTCACAGACAGTAGGTGTTAGGTAAACGGTGAGGTTAATACTTTCTCGGGGTGCGCTTTCAAAATTCATGGGTCATTGACGCGCAAGAATTTAATTAAGCGCCACACAACTGCGCATGCTCCTTGGGTCTTCACGTTTGTTTATATAAACGCGCATGACACAGGCGTACTACGTCACAATGCAAATGTCTTTGCATTATGACGTAACAATGAGATAATACAAATATCAGAAATCTGATGCATTATGACGTAACAATGATATTGTTTATAATTTATTTGACTCTTAATAAAGAATGATTTTTGGTTTCATTTTAAAGGGAATCCGTATCCATTTGATATCACTACATTTGGAATGACAGGGGTCTCTTAGTTAATAACTATAATAGAACTACAATTTATCACTATTAAATCTGGCTTTTGCATAATCTTTCAAGTATTCCACTCTTTGAAATAGCTTTCCCACTACAAAAATAAAGGGTCAATATATATGAATTCTTTCATCCGCTGCGAGAGGCTATATACAAAATTAAAATATACATATGTTCATTTCCCTGATTTGAAGCCCCAGAATTTGAGTCATATGTCAGTAAGACTTTGGGTCATCTGATAATCTATCGGATTCTCTGTGGTGGTAGTCGAGATGCTTTGCTTCTATCAATTTGGATACGCGGGTAGTGAATAGATGTTGTTGGTCCGCAGGTGTGATGGGACCTAGTGTCGAGCTTCGACAGTGTCGATTTGATTATTGTATTTACATGAGTGTTAAGACTCTAAGTAGAAACTAATAGATATGATCTTGGACATGCGCTGTTGTCAGTGGTTGTTCTTCTTTGACGATCAGCTTTCTCGATACGTCCAAATCCTCGTGGTTCTGAGTGGCTACTTTACTTCCGTAAGGGCGGATCTCTTTCTGGTGTGTGTTCTCTTACACTGCGCTCCGAGATTCACAACGTAGGGAGTGTGAGCGGAGTAAGCTTGAGCGATGGGGATAGGGCTCTCAGTGTATTTTGTTTACAATATATTCGGTTGCCTGCGGCCCCTTATGGTTTACTGGAACTATAGAGATTATGATACCCCTCTTTTAATGGCGAAGATATTGATTGCTATCCGATTTAAGATGCATAAGGGTCACAAGAGAGGGCAGTACTGGCTGCACTCTGGTGGTATTCTTCGATGCGATTGGTTGGATGCTAGGACGCATGTTCGAATTTGCGTGATAGAGAAGACGAGGTTTTGGAGATGAAACGCAATGGTAGGTAGCAATGGATTGCGGCTGGTAAGATCCTGAAGGGATAGAAATGACTCTCTGTGTTTATGATAACGAACATGTAGGATAGGAAGGCTTCCAAAGGTGTCGCACCGAATCGATGATCGTGAGGATCGGGTACATTCGTTAGCAGTAGGAGTAGTTCATCCGAAGATTAGTATGCAACGCACTAATGAGAGGTAATATATATTCAAATATACGCTTCACAACTATCATTACTCCATATCACGCTGAGGAATGTATCTTCTTATGTCACATCCTCTATAACCTGATGTCTGGAGGCACTATTTGATATGCTTGCATCTCTGTGTGTCCAAAACCCGATGTCCACATGCTTCTCATGTTCCATAGATCACAACGTATTAGGGTACTATAATTAGAGATGGATGTTAGTTTTAATTTTATGCATATTATCTTTATTATTCTGCAGGTTGGTACACCTGTAGTGGCCAGGTATAGAGAATGATTTTTCGGGTCATGGTTAGGTGAAGGCATCACTGATCTTGGTGTTTTAGGTATGGTGCATGTCATGAACGAATTATTTCGCTCGTTTCTTATAGTCACTTGAATCCGTGCCTTCAGCACAGTGCTGATTACTAAATGGTAGAGTAATCTTTCACAAACATGTGAATGTTCAGTAGCACTACCTTATGTGTAGGTTGAGTAGATGTGGATGGTAGGTTATCTCTTGCTGAGTGCAAGAGTGGCAGAGTAATATTTTTCTCATACCTCGAATGGCAGTCAATTCCCGATATGATATGTGTACTTGTGTTGATGAATGTACATCTAGAATTATACAAGGGAATGGCATAATTAGAGTGTTTATGTTATTGTATCATCAATCAGTCAATATACGTTGGGCGGAATGCTCGATACAGTCTTTACTATTTCTTCATGTCGAGGCAACTCTTCAAGGGATATGTCTCGCTGGTAATGGAGGATATAATAAGTTTGTAATTATGGTATGTGTAGAAGTTTCTGCTCGGAAATATTCTCTATTTATTTAAGTGCGATGGGCGATATCTGATAGGTTGAAGAGCATTACCGCTGGAGAATGTGGAAATTCTATTATAGAAGGGATCATTAATTAGAGGGATGATGAAGTACAGTTCCCCCCCCCTGTGGTCCGGGTACAAGCTGGCAGAGGCGAAGCATAACGTTAGGCGATAAAAATTATTTGAGCCGAGTAGATATGGCAGGTTCCTTCATAATTTTGAGCCTAGGTTCACTGTTGGTATGATAGTGATTATTCCAGTATGGGACGCCCCTTTTGTTTTCTTTTTACTTTTTGCTAAATTTGGAGGTTGCGGGTGTGGTCGGCCGCGATTTGGGCATAAGGGAGTGTCGAGCATTCGCCGCGACACCGTGATTAAGTGCCAAGTGATTGGTATCGCTTGATATTGGGCGCCCTTGGACGCCGTCTGCTGGGTCGTCTTGAGAGCTTTCTGTAGGTCGACCCATTCCTAGCTTTCACGTGTGACTTTCTTGAGCTGTGTTTCCAAGTGTGTATAGCAGCGTGCTCATGGAAGGTCCTTGTCGTCCAGGCAATATCATAGTACATTAGAAGTAGAAATAGAGAAGAGGCGAAATAGTGAACCATTTTTATTATTTATAAAAACAAGTGTTGAGTATTGAAATGTCAGTTTTGTTATTAAGATTATAAGTCAGCAATTTACAATAAAATCCTATTTTGAGCATTTCAGTCTCCTGCATTTTGGCTTATATTTCTTATATTTCTATATTTTTATTTTGCTATTTGTATCTATATAACCTGGAATTGCATCGACGATCAATTGGTAGTGGACGAACATGCCAACAAACTACATGAAATTATAAGAAAAAAGAAAAAGAAAAAAAAACACACACAAAAACAAAAACAAACAAAGCCCAAATCAGTGTCATTCTTTCCCCTGGGAAAAAAAATAAAGAATGTGGACTAAAAACAGCTGATACTTGGATCCATCATAATTTTATATTTTTCGGATTAGGTAATTTTCTTCTGTGATTATTGAAAAGGCCTATTGATCATGGAGAACAAAACAAGTTTAATTGACACTCGTTCTTTGAATGGTAGCTCTTAAGTTATTTTTTGTTTTTCTTAAATTATCAGAACTGTATGCGGCATTATCTCCCTCCCTAAAAACGTCTAAACAAAGGCTAAATATTAAAGCACAACTTACTTGTTTAATGACCCATCTCCAGACGATGTAATCAAGCCTAAGATTTCCCTTCTGGCTGTGGGTGTACTTCTAGAAAATCTTGTCCATTCAATGTCACATCCATCCTGGAAATATCAAAAAAGAAAATGGATAGCATCTCTACATTAGCATTATGAATTTATGCACAGTAGTTTTTATATAAAAATTATCTAGATCTATTTCTTACTGCAGACATATGTCTGAATTATGATGTTACGTTTATTCGACAGAGCACAAGAAAGTAAGAAAAACGAAATTTTGAAAGCCAGAAAGTAAGAGGGTGGATCTGGAAACTAAATATTATTTAGGATGTAAATGTAGAATCATGTCAAGACCAGGAATAAAATCGTCTAAAAAAAAAAGATCTAGGGACTGGGTCTTATGAATTAGTCTAGATCTAGAAGGTCCAGGCCTATATGAGTAAATGGTGAGAACTACACCATAGATCTACTCAGATCAGATCTAAAGTGTAGACTAGATACAGTTCAGAAAATCACAAAGCAATTATTTAACTCTGGAGTAGTCCCAAATAACATGGGCCAATGATGCAGTCTATCTCGAACTTAGTCTAAAATCTAGATCTACATTCTGTGTCAAAAACATGGTACCGTCGGGGAAAATAAATTAGTTATGAAATCTCTTCAAATGTTATGCGTTTCCATACATCCGAGAGAATGTAGTCTGTTCATCTAACTTAAACCAATTATTTCTTATTCTCCTTATTCAGATTTACACTGCTTCCTTCAATCCAGAACTGAAGTCAGTGAAGATTCTTGTATAATTTTACAGGAACCAGCTGGTGCAAATCACTGAATAAAGAACCCAACTTTAACATTTAACTTCACATCTAATTTAGATTAAGCCAGGTCTAGACCAGATCTAATGTTACATCTTATCGTAGGCCTACACCAAAGAAAATATAGAAATCTAAACTAGATCTAGTAACTAACCTAAGTAACTATCTAGAATCTATGTAAAGTTAACTGACAGTAGACTCTAGGCCTAACTTGTTAGATCTATAGTGGTTTTAGGAATTCACAATCTTCTTTACTATTTTACTAACAAATTAAGATCTGGGGGTGGGGGCTACTATTTACAATTTATACAAACATTGTCGTTAGATTGAAACATAATGAATTTGAAAACGTCAATATTGCCATCGTTGAAAGAAAAAAATCAATAGATCCTAAAACTGTTGTTTTAATAGGCCTAACCTTAGTCTAACGTTAGATCTAATAAAAAACAAAAAAACAAAACAAAACAAAGCAAAAAACAATTAATCATTCGAGAAACAAACAACGAAGTCAAGCTCAAATCCAAAGTCAAAGGCCAATGTCAATGACAATGTTCAGTATTTTTTTTTTCTTTCTCATGCTCCCCCCCCCCCCCCCCAAAAAAAAAAATCTAGAATCTAACTTAGGTCTAACGTTAATTAGATCCAGATCTAATTAACATTGTTAAAATTTATTAACTGCATTGTTTAAAGCAGGCTGGACGTGCTGGTGAAGCCTCCACCTAGTTATAAATCTATCCTAGATCTAAGACCAGATCCCAGCCATACCAGGGAGGCTAGCTAGACTAACAACAGTTAGACCTAAGTTAGATCTAGAATCTAGTCTAACGTTAGACCTAACTTTAGAAATCTAACGTTAGTCCCAACTTAAACCGACCAGCCCCCCGCCTTCGGCGACGGGGCTGTGTATAGTTAGTCCTAACTTAGTTCTACTGAGACCGAGTGTTAAGCCCAACACGACAACGTTTAATAGGCCCGAAATTCAATGTTAGGGATCTACTGTTAGTTAAGGAAGCTATCTCAGGGGATTAAATTAATCATTGTATTAATGTAATATTATATATTTTTAAAAAAGAAAAAAAAAAGTCTAATACAATTATTAATAGGGCAAGTGACACAAAATCGTTCATATGGGACTACATCCCTCTATGCGAAAATACCGCGACGCGATTGACGGGTTGTACAGAGGGGACATGCAAGGATGTTTATCATCTTTTCACATTATTGAACAAGAAACATACTAACACAGCTACATGAAAAGAATTTTGATTAAATGTACTTGTTACAAAGTCAAGATACTCACACTTTTCTCATCCGTTTTTCCACAATGACAGGTATTATCCCCAGATATGCATTAATTTTTGTTTACTTTTTTTGCTGCGTCGTCAACTATTTTTTGACAAGCTTGAGTAATCCGTGACGTCATGGGATTTAACCTACAGATTACCCCATACCTCTGGGTTGGTTAAATTTATGACGTATTATGACGCGTTTTAACCTGGGTTAAATTTAACCCACCGTTGTGAAATGTAAATAGTTAACCCATGGGTTAAATTATGACGTAATATGACGCGATTTAACCCATGGGTTAACTTAAACCACCGCTGTGAATTCGGGCCAATAAGATTGCTCTTATTTACATCTGGTCCCCCATTAACTACGAGCATGGAAGTGATTCTCACATAATTGCTTCATAATAGTCATTTATACATACCATTTTCAGAGATGTGGCTGAATGGAAACAAGATTTGCCTCTCCAGAGAGAAGTAGACATCGTCTTTTTGGGTGAAAACATTCCTGTAGGAAAAAAAAAGGAGAATCTTTGAAGAAATTTATTTGACTATTAGTCTGATTTTCAGTTGAATCATGCAATGTATATGTGCCATTAGATTCAGAAGTAAGCAAATTGTTTTCTCATAAAAATGAATTTCGATCCGCTGAATTTAATCATCATAATCAAATGGCACATGCATACCACACAAGATCTAACTTCTCGTAATATTAAAATTATGTCTGAATGTGTATAAGTTGAAATTTTCGTGATATTTGACTGGTTGGGTAATTTGCGGGTGCTAATCTCGCAAGTTTTGAGATGTCTTCATAACTTGTTATAATTGTCAAAGCACTGGACTTGCGTAATTCAGTATTAAAAAAAAAATATATATATAGCAAAAATCATCACTTTAACCCGTTGCATACTGAGAATTTTTTACAAAGCCGAATGTATCGTGGTTGTCAAGCAGGATTGCAAGAAATTCTTTTCATTTAAAGGTGAAACAAAGACTGCTTTAAATAGATCAATGTCAGATAATTTGAATTATTTAAGGTCTTGATATGTTTATGCAATCATGAGTGAAATAAACGGTCGACAAGAGGGATGTTCTATATATTTCTTCAGCCCGCATACATATGCTTAGTATACAACGGGTTAACAAAATCTGAAGAAAATCGCTTACCAGTCATGTCTTACTGAGAATTGGGCGTAATTCTTAGGAAAGTTTGCTGTGCAGGTACCATTATTCATTCTTGAGATTGCTACTGCTCCTATGTATTGCGAGTATGAAAGACACAACCCCGAAGGTCACTGCTGATCATCTATTCAGCAGCCACACATCTGAAAAGCAAAAACATTAAAATTACTTCACCACTAAGCATTGTTGCTTTTTCAATCATGATATGTCATTCAAAACATTCAATATATATTGTCTTGTATCAGAATATTACTATAGGACATCAATGTATTCAGACAAGAGGTGTCAGAGAAGTAACTCATCATATACAAGACAAAATAAAAACAAAATCAATTACAGTCCACTCCCATTATACATTTCCACTTCATGCACATCAAAGGCCAGATGGTCGGTTGAACATTTTTATATCAATTTTCATTACATGTAGGATTTACACAAAAAGTACAGACAATCTTCTTATTCCTCCAGTGCTGTTGGAGATCAGCCACTGGCATTGCATGTTTTATCCTTTACTCCGACATGGAGGTGGTTGTGAAGGTAATTGGAGATTGGAGTTATTTACTCTGTAAAAGATTGAGCCGGGTCGTGTGTAACTTATATAGGAGGTTAGTTACAAACATCTGAACAAAAAAAAATAGCTTGCTTATAACTAGATCGAGAGCCTGATTAAAAAAAAAATATTAACTTAATATTTTCATAAGTAATTTGGGAAATGTTGAATGTACTACTCACCATCTCCTCAGGTTGGCCTTACAACATCAAGACATTTTACACCTACAAGAAAAGAAATATTTGACAATTAAAAACATTCCCTCACAAGTCATAAATGCATAGTAGCATCACTACAGATTAACATATGAAAGCTTAGTTCAATAACCTACTTAAAGCAATAATTGTGGAATGTTTGCTCACTTTACAAAAATTTGAGAAATTTGAAGTGTTTGCCTCAGTTGAGTAAGGATATCATCAACAAACTTTAGTTTGTCAGCTCCGTCTTGAAACTAGATAATGGTGTTCATCATTGACACATCAGTTAGGAGATTAAAAGATGCAGACTTATAACCATCACATGTACCCTGTCCACCAAAATACCTGTCTTTCTTTGAGAAATGGTCTCACATTCTGTTTGACATATTTGTCCTTAAATTCTTATAAAGATGAAGTTCTCTTTCAGAGTTTGAACATATGATCTAGAACCATGACAGGGAATGTCTCACTGCTCTAGAATACTTACTTGTATCTTTGTTCCATTGAGATATCAAAGCTCCACTGTATGGCAGAGAAAAGATGGTGGAAAAAGGAAGGAAAACTCATGAAATTTAACCATTATGGTCACCAAATTGTTAACCCTCTTTGTGCTATTCTTAGAAAAGGTGAGTGAAAATTATGTAGCCATATGGCTACAAAGCAGAAAGAGGGTTAAACTGTTTCTGAGATTCTAATAAGCAGAAGAAAACAAATTGTGAGCAACAAAAGTATGACAGTTTCCAAAAGCAAAGGATTATAAACCATAGAAAAGCAAAAACAAAGCATCATTTTAGAATAAAGTAGAGAGAATTTATTTACAGCATATTTATTGAATCAGGTTCACTACCAATGACAAATGTGCCTCAGTTGAGTAAGGATGTCTCCAACAAACTATTATTTGTCAGCTCCGTCTTGAAACTAGATAATGGTGTTCATCATTGGCACATTACTTCAGTATTATACGAGGGACAGTGTGATTCTCTCCAAATTAAGTTTCACAATGGGTGCATTTATGAAGAACATTGTAAGAACAAGATAACTTTGCTCCTGATACAACGAGGTTATTTTGCTAGTCCCAGCTCTTTGTACTCTTTTTTTTTTACCCTGATATTAGATTCCCGATATAACAAGGTAACTTCTATTGTCCCACGAACCTCGTTATAACAAGTTTCCGCTGTATTTGAGTGCTTGTTAGTCCTGATAAATATAAATGAGATTTTCCTTGAACACCAAAGATGGATAGTTGAACTTTTCTGCTGGAATATGTTATACTTACCAAACATACTAACTTGAAAGTTGAATTCTTCTACATGTCATCACGATCATTTCAACTGGAGACCTAAATTTAAAATGAAAAGAGAACAGTAGAGTATTATATATGTGATACGTCTTGTCGAAATGAGAGAGAAGTCGGAGATCAAAGATCCGAGTAAATCGACAAACTAATAAAAAACTCAAAATTTTGAGAAATTTTTTTTATTATTTCTGTTCTACCATGCTTCACTCTTTGCTCTGTAAAAAAATGAGTGAAAATGATAACGGGAAAGTGGTAAAAAGCAGTTTTTGGCGAGTGTTTTTTCGGTCATAATTTTTTTTTTCCGGACATACAAGCGCACGTCCACGCTCATTTCCCTCTCCGTTTAGCTCCGCCCTTAGCAACGCATGGCTTTGTTTGTTGGACGTTCACGGTCATGTGTTGTGTGTGATTTCTATTGGCTTTTTGTTTCGTTTTTGAGCGAATAGCGAACTAAACTCTCTTTAGCTACACTCAGCTGTGCGATGCCACACAACCTGCTGTGATAAAAGCTGTTTCATCCGGGATAGCGGAGCACGCAAACGAATGTCAAATCTAACAATCGGGTGGGGGGGGGGGTTATGTGGGGAAAAGCTACTTATTGCTTGACTTAGCTTCTGGATCCAAATGAATGTTAATTTCAGCATTTTATTTTAGGGGCCGCGATATCTGTTGTCCTGATGGGAAATTAAACCTCCCTATAAACAAATTTGGTTCCATCAGGGAAACATAGAGCACACAAAAGAGGTGACGTGATCATAATACTTCTGATACAAGTATTTAGGTTAAAGTCTTAAGACGCGTAAGAGATGCTAATTTAAAATTGAAAAAAAAATATGGTTTTAAAATTGGTTGATATGCATTATGTGGAAACCAATGAGCTAAGGGGAGGGGGGGGGAGTGGCAAATCAATCTAGTTTATAATGCGGTCGGTATCTCACTTTTTGGAACTACTTTGAAACAACTTTAGACGGCTTAGAAACAAGTTTGAGACGAGTTGTTGAGACGTCGGAACGTCTCCGCGAGGTGAGATAGCACCCATAGCTACAGCAAATTTCTGCAGTTTTTTTTACAAGTAAGTGTGTTTAAAGAAGTAGCTTGTTTATAACACACGACAAAAATACGATTTATCTCTTAAAATAATTCATTTCTAAAAATTATATTATCTTCTTATTACTGGTAACAAGTTTGATCAATAAAAGACGAGATCGAGCAAATCATTTACGTTTTTATTTCATTGTCTTAAGCTACCTAGCCCTCATAAACGTGATCAGAGAAATTCTAATACATTCGTGAGGCGCAAATAAGTTATTAAACATTTTTGGAGCATATCTCTAATATTTTCAAAGAATATAAACAAATGCATAAGCCCCTGTACAAGAATAATTTAGTCTATAGACCATTATTATGTTAAAATTTCCAACAGAGTTCAGATCAAAATGACTCGCTTTATTATGAGTAAGAGTACGCTGATTGACATTCAAGAGAACGCACGCAAACATCGGAATAAAACCCCAAAAAGGTTTTAAAATAGTTTGTTTCTAACTATATTAGCGCCAGATTGGTAACACTTTTCTTAAAGAGCGAACTTTTTTATAACAATAGAAGGAGCATGACGTTTTCATTTATTTGACGAAGATATAAAACAACTAACCAAATTCAGCTTCTTTTTTTTTTGAGAAAGATTGACATCGCCGATGCGTTCTGTGCATCGCGTGACGGACGAGTATGTTCTGTAATACCTGAATGCAGCCTCCTCATTGGTCAATCGTTTCACCTTTGTAAAGTGGTTGCTAGGGCATTTCGTGTGAGTACAGCGGTGACGAGTGTTCTTATTTTTCTGGCGCGGGTACAAAGAAGTCAAACTTCGCAGACGTTTTCTCTTGATTTTGATTCCAAGAGCACAATTCTCCTCGCGTTCAGAGCTAATATCTCCACTTCTATTTAACTCTTTACAGTCAGGGTTATATATCAAAATTCAAGGGCAATGAATCAGGGATCAATAATATCAAATAAAATGGATTTCAAAAATTGCGAATAGTCTCTCCTTTCGACGTGACGCATCACATATGAGAGATTACAACCTCTGCCCCAACCCAAACCTATTAAAAATCCAACAAAGTCTACCTTATACAGTTGCATTCATCCCATAACTTTTGCTTACCTGATGCTAACCCTTTATCTATCATGGTCATAAATGTTATCAAAATTTCCTCTCAGACAAATGCCTCGAAACTGTCATCAAAGATCGCTAGCTATTACATGCAACCACACAATGTACAGTATAACATAAGACATGTCATATTGCTATTGATATAGTTACATGGTGCTAGCTTCAGCCTCGTCATCGAATCATCACCGAGGATTATTCTTCTTCATCTTTCCAACAAAGATAGGCACGAACTCTAATTCAAGGATGCTGTTTTGTGTAACAAGGTAAGTCTTCTCAATCCAAACCTCAGACTTTCCCTTATTTTTTTTTGGTCATTTTGTTTCTGACGAAGATTCTGCTAGGATCGAATGCTTGATTACAAAGCCCTGGGCCAGAAATATGCATAATCTTCTTTGCAATGGTATCACAGAAATACAGAATTCTTTGAATCTCACTTACCTAATGTAGGCTCGTTATGGAGATCAAATTAATCTAAAAGGAGAAAAATAACAATATAATATTAGCAAATAATGTGAAAGAGTGTTATTTTCACTTAATGAGAAAAGTTTTCATCATCAAGTACTAACACAGATTTTTTTTTTTTTTTTTTTTACTATTGATGGAATAAGATCTTCCAATATTTTGTTTTGTATAGTTTCCTCTCAAACAAAATGCCTCGAAACTGTAATCATAGATTGCTAGCTATTACATGCAACCACACAATGTAATGCTGTATAACATAAGACATGTCATATTGCTATTGATATAGTTACATGCTGCTAACTTCAGTCTCGTCATCGAATCATCATCGAGGATTACTATCCTTATTTTTTAAATCTTTTTAACAAAGATATATTCATAACCCATACATGTAGTTCAAAAAATGTTATTTTGTGTCAAAAGGAAACAGTTTACAAGTCTTCTTCAATCACAAAATTCTAGTATATCTCATTTATCACACATGAATTTACGACTGGGGTATGGAACAAACAGGCCTAACACAGATCAGGAATCATGCTCTAAATTCTTTTACTAACCTGATGAGTACATTGAATATCAACTCCATCTTCCCTGCAGAATCTCTTCACATCTTGTTCAACTGAAGAGAAAGAAATTGATACTTGACATGTTCATGTGAAAATGACAAAAGCAACATTTGAATACAGGCATAAGAGAGGCAGAGTGAATTTCCAACTGGAGAAAATAAGCGTCTTGTTACAATATCGAAAATTTCCTCTCGACACATGCCGGCTCGAAACTGTCACACACGCTCCTAGCTATTAATGCAACCCACATGTTATACAGTTAACTAACATGTATATGCGATATAGTTACTGCTGCTACCGTTCAGCCTCCTTTATCAACATCCGAGCATTATTAGATATTCTTCTTCATCTTTCCAAAAAGATAGGCCATGACCCTAATTCAAGGGTGCTGTTTTGTGTGACAAGGCAAGTCTTTCTCATTCCAACCTCGAGACTTTCCTTTTGTTGGCGGGTCATTCTGTCTCTGAAGAAGATTCTGCGGGGGGATTAGGACAAAGCTTTGGCCTCCTTTGACTTCATCTTATTTTTTGCCAGGATTCACTAGGCTTAGGAGTACGGAAAGACTACTTAACAAATTACTTAGAAGTTTCGACAGGAAGCGACTTTTCAGGTTATTCAATTGGGAATGCTGATTACAAACCTTGGAGCCAGAATATGCATATTTCTTTGCAAGGGTATCACAGAAATACAGGAATTCTTTAATCTCACTTACCTAATTGGCCGTATGAGATAAATGATCTAAAAGGACGAAAAAATAACAATAAGTGGATTAGCAATATGAGAAGAGAGTGTTATTTTCACTTAATGAGAAAACGTTTCATCATCAAGTACTAACACAGATTTTTTTTTTTTTCTATTGATGGAATAAGATCTTCAATATTTGTATTGTATCTTGTTTCCTCTCAACACAAGCCTCGAAGACTGTACATAGTTGCTAGCTATTACATGCAACCACGGTAATGCTGTATAACATAGACAGTCATTTGCTAGTTTGATATAGTTACATGCTGCTAACTTCGTCTCGTCATCGAATCATCATCGAGATTACTATCCTTATTTTTAAATTTTTACAAAGATATATTCGTACCCACATGTATGTTCAAAATGTTATTTTGTGTCAAAGGAAACAGTTTACAATCTTCTTCAATCACAAAACTCAAGTATATCTCATTTATCACACATGACTTGACGTGGGTAAGGACAAACAGCCTCACACAGATCAGAATCTGCGGCTAAATTCTTTTCTAACCTGATGAGTACATTGAATATCAACCCATCTTCCTGCAGAATCTCTCATCTTGTTCAACTGAGAGAAAGAAAATGTGAAATATTAATGATTCATGGCAAAATGAATAGCGAACATTTTGATACAGGCATAAGAGAGCGGAGATTCCGGTAAGAAAAGGTCTTTGTACAATATCAAAATTTCCTCTCAGACAAAATGCCTCGAACTGTCATCACAAGATTGCTAGCATACATGCAACCACAAGTTAATGCAGGTATACATAAGACATGTCATATTGCTAGATATAGTTACATGTGCTAGCTTCGAGCCTCGTCCTCGATCTCACTGAGGCATACTTTTTCGAAGAAAGACAGTGAATTGTACACCTTCTCTAGATCTTCTGTCCCTCACAATTCGGGTCATAACTCTTATATTAATTTGTGGATTTTTCCAGTGTCTCTGCCAAATCTGTTGATCATCAGAGAATAGAGACAATTTCCAAATTTAAAAGTTTTATAAGCTTTAGGTGAAACTGGAGATGACAAGCTCGGCTATAATAAGGCTTTTATTTTGGTCCAAAGTTTACTTAGTAGTACGTCTTTAGGAGCATGACACTGTGGTAACAAGGACAGCTATAAAGAGATAAAAACCTGAAGTTCTAGCCCAGGCCCATAAAATAAAGAACAAAACAAGAGTCCATTCCTGTTGTAGCCTACCAAGTAAAGCTTGAACAGCTGTCGCTTCTGCTGTGGCATGATATTTACGGAGCATTCAGGAAAACTATGGTAGGCAACAAGACTGGGTTTAATCAAAAGTGACCGGTTTCGCACTAGATCTACTTGTAGTCTACAAATACGATTTGTGTATTTACACCTTCTTTTTATAAATTCTTATATATTTTTTTTTTCATTTGCTATGATGAATTCCTTTGTTTTATCTTTCTTTCTCTAAGTTTTATTCTGTCATGTAGTAGGCCTAAGTGTTTTTCTTCCATCTTCCTATCATCTTCTCTTCCATCGTTCCTCTTACTTTGTTTTATCATTCTTCCCTATTCTCTTACATAAATAATTCATGTATTTCATAATTTTGTCATTCCTCTTCTCTCCATCTTGCATCATTCTTCCTTATTTTCGTCTTATCATTTCTCGTAATATATTTCTTAGCTTTTGTCATTCCACCATCTTCTCTATTATTCTTCCTTATTTTACTCTATCATTTCCTAGATCTATGATAATGTACATCTATTTCTTAGTTTCTGTCCTTCTATCCCCTTCTCTCTTACTAGTCTCAACATATTCTTTGGCTTTGCTTTTGTCTTTCTTCCCTCTTTTCTGTATTATTTCGATCACAAAGTCACCTAATGCGTAATGTGACGATATCGTTAGATATAAAATCAGAGATTATAAGTGTAGAAAAGATAATTTTTTCTTCCTAACGCTGTTTAAAATCACCAGAATTTTGTTTGTGCTTCATCTTGTCTTTTCTATCGCACTTCAAATCATGCCACAAAGTCAAAACTAAGTAACTTATATCACTTATTGGATGAGCCTGCGCCTTTGAATGTTTTTAACAGAAATATGGCGCAATAGAAATGCTGTGGATCATCATCATCATCATCATCATCATCGTGTGCCGCAATTTCTCGGTGCGAACAGCACTCATCAAGGCCAGGCCAGGGGCAGGGGGGAGCTACCGAGCATGGCCTGGGCCCTGCACCTGGTGAGCTGCACGAGCCGACACTCAACGGCTCAGAACGGGTTCTCTCTCTCGTCTTCTGCAACAGTTTTCTAACGTTAGTTTCACTTTCCAACATCACAATAAACCCTTATATAAACTATTAAAAATTATACTACATTTCAGGCTACCATAGGGAAGCAAAATAAAGCAAAGATTAGCTAAATATAGAGTTTTAAAGAGGGAACATACCTGGACTGTTGTTCACGGCTTGAAGCGCAACTCGAAAAAGACCGATTTAGCCACGTGCGCACATGAAGACGCACTTCCGGGTACTTCCTGAGTGGTAAATACCCTTGTTTACGTCTAACTTGCATTGAGACTGTACGTTCACTGTACTTGAGAAAGGATATCAATCTTAAAAGCAAACTTGCCAACAGCCAAAACTTTGGACAAATCAAAATACCAAACTCTATGCAACCCGGGAATACAAAACTAACTTGGTATTTCTATGATGTTAGAGTTTCTTCTTCAATCTTGTCAAGATTCAGTAAGAACCATCGTACCTGGGTTTTTTGGTGTCCAGAATTCTTTCCTCTAGATGACATTTGCTAACGTAACATTACCAACGATACAGATACCAGCCGCTGCTGTCAGTGTCACGCACATACTGACATAGCACTTTTGTCTTTGACATCGCTGTGATTTGCGCCTGTCTTCTGTATGCAGTCTATACTCTACAGGAAATATGGTAAGTCAAGTAGATCTAAATAGATCTAGTTGTTTAGTTTTTTTTAGAGTATTTTGGATAAAATTAAGAGGTAACTTAATTATGCCCATTGTCAGTCAGGAACATACTCCTTAACGGGAGAATACGATCGTTCTCCGTATTGAGAGAAAACTGAACGCTCAGCGGGTTGACCTTTCGGTCCGATGCGAAAAGTTCGCGCCAAGCGGTTGAAAATATTCTTATTTCAGACACTGCGAATTAATTCAATGGGCAAAGCGCGAACGACTGTGTAATAGCCATGTATCTCTCTCTCTCTCTCTTCTCCGCATCCGCCCTCTGTTACCCGGGTTACTTTCTTCGCATCTCTCTCTCTCTCTCTCTCTCCCTCTCTCTCTCTCTCTCTCTCCGTATCTCTTCTCTCGCTGTCTCCCATTCTTTCCATACATGAAGGGGAGTCCATGAATATTATGATTCA